>JAJEKV010000116.1:2061995-2381347 GCA_021234155.1 Isoetes taiwanensis | reverse complement strand
CCGGGGCCCCCCAGGGGACTCCTGAGGGCTCTGGAGTGCCCCATCCCCCGCTTGGTCAGCCCACTCCTCGCGATCCTCTTCTGACCAGCCTCCGGCCTCCATGTCTCATGGGCCCCTCGACGGCCACCACTGGGTCTCTTTGTCGCGTCGGGTCAAGTCCCTGGCCAACGCATGCAGCCGCAGGTTCTTCAACTTCCGCCCGACGTTAGATGGCTACCCGCCACTGCACGCTCAATCGGGTGAAGATGACCAACGGGCGCATCATCGGGGGCGCCAATTCCATGACGACCGCTTCCACGGTTACCGCTGTGTGGCTGGAAATATCATCCGTCTGATTCGCGGTTCAGAGTTCTGAAGTGGTGATGTTCGGCTGACTCTCCGCCGCCTCGTGACCAACATATTAAGCCTCCTCAGCGCTCGCTCTGGAGTTCTCGCCATGGGGCCGCACTGTGTGTTGGTTGAGGTGGGTGAGGCATAGGCCGCGGCTCAAGGCCGGGGTGGTGGCGGCCCGGCATGATCCTCGGCGTGTCCCGCTAAAGCCAGTGTGCTGCGTGCCGACGCCTCGTAGGTTGGTGTCCGCTTTGCGCCGCGTGCCTTCGTCGCGGCTCGCCTCCAGTCCTGAGCTCAGCTCTGCAGACGCTATGTCATGTCTTTGCCATCTCCCACGCAATGGCAGAAGTTGCTCATGTGCTCATTGAAGGCTCCCCTTGCCTTTAGTACGGGCAACGGCCACCAAGCTCCCTGTGAAGCCCCGATTCGCGGCATAAATCCCATTCCGGTGACAGCCAGTTTCGCTTCGCTATATTTCCAAAGTACTGACTTTGTTCTACGTTGGCGGCCCGCAACCTTCCTCGACAGAGGGCGGCTCGCGGTTCTTCGTGCCGCGGGTTTTAGCTCTCCTCAACTCGCCCGATCCGGTGATTGGGGAGTTACGGGAGGTTCTGCTGCACGGCCTGCCTCAAGGCCCTAGCCTATATACCGGCTAACACGGCCTACACGCTTCCCCATATTCGCAGTTCTTCTTCGTATCAGCCGTTCTACAAATTGTAGTGGATGTTATCATTCCGCTTATCGCACGTAACCTCCAACCTCGCGATTCGGCCATTTTCCAACCTACCGCCAACATCCCAGATGCTATGTTCTCCCAACCGCCCAGAGTCCGCAAAGGCACCCGCTGGCCCCGAACCCTCACCGGGATGCTGCTCCAAGGCACCGAACGCTGCCCTCAGGTGGCCCGCCTGCCGTCGTGACCGGTTCCGGCTCTCAGCCTCCCTTCATGGAAGATCGCTCTCTGCCCCAGGCCCTTCCTGCGGCCCCGGCCACGGTCTCCCTGCAGGGCTCGTCAGGGGTCAACCGGCGGTTGGTGTGTTTGGGCCTTCCTGTGATGGGCTGGTGTGGTCAGGAGGGGCTCACCAACCAAAATGTGGGGTCCACACGGGGACTGTGGTTCTCGGCCATGACTTGGGGTATGACTTTGGGCTACACCACAAAGTCAAACAGTGGTTTCAGGTAGGCTATGGCGTGGGCTTATCAGTCCGCGTGGCTAGGGCAAAAGGTCAGGAATGTGGCTCGTGGTTAGGCAAGGCCAAGAGGCGCTTTATTGGGCTATGGCAATGTCGTAGAAGTTGGAGCCCAGCTCAACATTAATTTCAGCGTTCGACGTCCAAATTAGGGTGGGAGCAAAAGGGGCCGAAAAGGGGCAAAAAAAAAAGGGAAGGTGGCTAATAGACTCTGATATCCGCGTATTCTACACATATTCAAACCATCAGCCACAATGGTTTTGGACAAGGATAATGCTAATACTTCTAAGTGTGCTATACAAGTTGGAAAAATTTGTTATCGTTCATGAATGCAATTGGTTCTATTCCGCATAAATAGAATCGCCATTCTTTGGAAAGGGGACTTTCTTTGGTTTCAGCTCATTTGATTCCTTTCCCTCTATATCATATCACGCGCAACATAGGCATATGTTCTTATGTTTGTCCTCCCGAACTGCCGCTGATCCGAGATCCGGACGGCCATGTGGCTTTGGGACATATCCCACGCCTGTGGCTTGGGGAGTTTGTGACCGATTATATGTGTGCTGATCCTACGGTCCATGTTGATCTGATCCTCGATCTGGTCCGAGATCCCACGCTCACGCTGCTTTTTAGATATAGGTCCTACATGATCCTACTGGTCCGCATTGATCATAATCCTTGGTCCAAGATCCTACGGCCACATTGCATGCTCGGCCTTGGTATTTTCAACAAATCTTAAGGAAAGGCTTTTAAAATTTTTATGTTATTGGGGATTCAACCGGTCATTAACCCCAGCCCCCCATTCTAACCACTAGACCAGACATTAATTCTTACAACAATTTTATGTTTCAAATATACTTAAAGGTAATATTCCACTAATATGCAACGTATCAGGGAAAATTAAAAAATGCCCTTGTATCAAGGGTATTTTGTCAAAATGCCTTGTATATTTATACCTTCTCAGCCTCACTCGATTTTTGATTTTGATTTCGGAAACACTTTCCTTTCCGACAGCGATCGAGATTTATGTTCCTCGACTTTGATTTGTTCATGAGTTTTATTGATTGATTCGACATTTCTTTGTTGACTTCTGACTTTGTCCTTTATTGTTTCTTCTTCTTTCTCTTCTTCTTCTCTTCTTCTTTCAGATCATTGATTGTTGATTACTGATCTAAAAGCCATAGCTCTCGCACATAACGCAAGTAAGTCGATTGCAATCTGAGTTCAGCCTCGCTGGTGTTTATTTCGGTGCCTTTCCAATGGTGTATAATATCAATATTCCCTGATCCAGCCTGACAGTCCATAATTCATACCGGACCCGACTGTATACGTGACAGCCAGGACAAATGGCAAAAAGAAACGGATCGCAGATGGACTGGCAGAAACAAAAAAGAGGGAACGAGATGCCGGGTCGTCCATCAGACTCAGGTGCCGGAACAGGGGAGCCGAAGTATCAAGAAAACAGTGGAACCTGGTTTTTCCTCCACGGAATCGAAGCTCCAGAGAAATCCACCCGCCCCAGGGTACAAAGGGATCAAGCTAAGACTGCTAGGATGCCGCTGGCCAGATGAGGGTTTCCGGAATTTTCAACCCTGTCTATGAAGACATCAATGGAGGCTTCTGTCCAAAACATGGTAAGTGATTTGAAATTTTTCTTTGTTAGTCATGTACAAGCAGAAGTGAGAAATGTCAAGACAATATGATAAATGGAATTAGGAGCAAGCCAAGAAGGAATTAAAGCAAATTTGTGCTTCTAAGCAAAGGGTTTTGAGGAAGATAAGGATTGGGTAAGATGATGTAGAAGAGCAGGAAGAAAAGGACATCTCGAATCCAAAAGCAATTATCTTTTATAGAAGAGCAAGAAAGGAGAGAAAAGCATTGAACATCCGCTTTGATTGGCATATCGAACAGACTGCAGAGAAAAGACCAAAGACATTGTTCGTGCTTTTGTGAAAATGAATTACTGTGATGCATTTCAAATAATGGCACACAAGAGGTTTCCGTGTACAGTAAGTGCACATGCGTAAATGCAAGTGTTGTTGATCTCGTTTGCTACATCCCAGTTTGCGTAACGGTGTGTTACATATGTCTATGGGGAAGAGATGGAAAAGATCCGCATCATACACCCATAATGGGCTTGGGTGTTAAGCACCAAGAATTACATATGCCACCAAAGCACGCAGGCTCTAAGTCTCGTGATAATGAATGAAACATCATAAAGTGGAAAGCTATATGAAGAAGTAGGAGGCAAGAGCCTCCACAACAAATTGGCCTGGAATGGTTGACCGATAAAATTAAGTGACAAGATTGCAAAAGAGTTAGTTCTAGATGTTGCCACTGATTGTTTTGTCTCACACGTAAAGATGAAGGCTGCCATGCAATAGTTGGTTTGGTGCGCCTTGTAGAGCAAAAAAGAGAGGCATTTAAGGGCGCAAGGGGGAAGATAGACAAGAAAGATTAAAGAAAGAATATTTTGCACTCACGAAATCAAAAAAGAAAAGTATGTGTATCGTGAGACGCTAGGAGCTTATCCGTGATACTATAGCGTACAGATCCCAAAAAATTCGAATGAGCTTTAAGCCCAAGATGAAGCGTAAGATCCACTGAAACCATGGCTTTAGTTTTCGGGCGCGGGTAAGTCAGATCACATGCCGAGGCCAATGCTCGTAATATTGACTTACGTGGATGTGGCTGGTGCTTTGATTTGGAAGACTTAGAAGAAGGGTTAAGTCATCTTGCCAACGGGAAAGCGCTGATTCAATGGGCTGGTAGCTGAAATGTTCAAATGGGCGTGTAACTCAATACATGTTGCATTGTTGTCATTATTTAATAAGAATGTTTGGCGCTAAAGGGTTTCCCTCGCGACTTTGGCAGCTGAACAGAAAAGTTATCCCTTGCATAAAGTCGAGATGAGAATGATCCCCGAAATTACCGAATGATTCTCGCTAGTAGTTTATATGCCAAATTATTTGTCGCTATGTCAATTGTAAATTGAGCACCGGGTTGAAAAACATAATGTTAGAGCCATCGACAGGTTTTAGACCAAAAGATCTTACGCTGATCATTTGTTACTTTATGAGCTATGGTTGATCTTGCTAAGGGTAAGAAAAACCCCTTTATGCTCTTTTGTTGATTATGCTAAGGCATTTGACACGTATCTCGTAGGTAATTTATGGGAGAGAATGGAGGCCCTAGGGGGTACCAATTGAGCTTAGACATGCAGTTGAAGATACTTTATGATAAAGTTTTGGTACAAATTTATCCCCCCCTACTGAGCAAGTGTTGCCAGATGTGATGAAAGTAATATTGAGTGAAGCAAGGGTGCCCATTGTCAGCCCACACTATTTGGCCCATTCATAGACCAACTGCAGGCTTGGATGTCCTAATATGGCAGGGAGGGGACCCCATTGTTTAGATGCATGGTTCTCGCTGGTTTTATATGCTGGATGATGTTGTTCTTTTTTTCCTGCTTCTCAAAGGAAGGCATGCGTATATTTAGGATGCGCTCGCACATTACTCGCGGAACGTAAAAGTATGAGGGTAAATATGTCAAAGACTAAGATGATGGTATTTGGGACAAATAAAGTAGATCATCTTAAAATTTATCATGGAGAACTCAGGTGGAAATTGTCACCCCATATAAGTATCTTCAGGGATATGTGGACAAGGGCACATAGCCGAACCCACGCTGAGCATAGAGCAAACGGAGGCCTGAGTCTATATAGCATGCAAAGTGGAAAAGAAAGAAATATGGGACTTTAGCCTGAAGCTGCACATTATATCGTAGTGCCTGGTCCAAAGCCAGTTTCGCCTCTATGGGTGTGAAGTATGGGGGTCTGATTATCCTCAGAGAATCCCTCGAAAAGGTTGAGAAAGTGCACAGTTCCTTTGAGAACAGAATTGGGTACTCACAAAGCTCAAAACTCCATATGATATGTCGGCTAGAGTGTGGCATGATGCCACTAGAGGGTCTGGGTTCTATGCAGTAAGCTTTACATATCTCTAAGTTGCTATTTGATATGCTGTGGTAAGATAGCTTACCAAGGCTGGGGCATTAGAAGAAAACAAGAGACAAGGGTTGGTACTAGATATTAGGGAATGGATGAGGAAGTGGGGGGATGGACATCATGGTATACGGAGAATAAGGGCAATTAAGAGAGTGGTGCATGAGCACCTCATTAGAAGAAGTCGGAGAGTCCCCGGGAGACAAAAAATCATTTCTATAGACAAGATATAAATCCCACTTCCAAGAGAGGCCAAATACCTCAAGGAAGGTGTGTCTTTTACCAAAATTGATGATGTTGCGGCTTAGCCCCCATAGGCTGGGGTTGAAGTAGATGTTGGAGCAATATTCCCCTATGAATTGAGATTTTGCAAAAGTATGCAATATAAGAGAAGTAGAAATATGAATTACATATGTCATCGTAGAAGGTGCCCCGGCCATACCACCGTGATCTCGAAAGATAAGTACAAAGATCCATTCAAACTCTTTGCTATGGAATTTTTGATATGCCCTCGACATCACATTGGGAAATACTTGAAGGAAATATTGATACGTAGAGAACGCTTAATGAGTATTAAAGATTGTAATGTTATACATGATGAGAGATGGGGAAGTCTAATGCATTCTTGTCAAGATGCATTAGGAGGATATTTTTATAACGCTGAATATAGACACCATAGGTCTTGGTGGTCTTAATAAATACAACATTTTCATTTCATTCATTTTCTCTCTCTCTCCCTCCCCTCCCTCCCTCCCCCCTCCCTCCCTCCCTCTCCCTCTTCTCTCGTCGTCACATGTCCGGGGCTGGATGCCGCCTAGTGGTGTGACGCTAAATTATCACAAGGCTTCATTCTCTCGGCAGGCGCTGTTTTTAGGCCGCTGCTTTTTGGCGCCAGTTTAATCAACCTAAAAAGGGCTTCAGACTGGTTTGGACTGGATCGTAAGTTTGGTAATAGCATGGCGGGAACCACGCAGAACTAATGGTAAAACTCTAAGAAGGAGGCCATGAAAAGGATGGTCTCTTGTGGGAGGATCATTGATGGTGTGGCAAAAACTGGATGAGGGCAAAACAAGGCAAAAATGAGTCACCGAAAAGGGTCTACCGAAAGGTTGAACCTGATGGAGATGGTGATGTACCGCGGTAAGTTCGTAACAAGAAAAGGAACAAGTCTGTTGGAAATGTGTATGGAAGAACCGCCAAGGAGTCCGCATAAAAAAGGATTAAAAAAGGCTGAAAAAATAGATGAAACAGATGATGTTGGTCCGGGATCCGACAACTGCGGACGATTGGACCTGCAAAGCCAAAAGTTCCAAAACAGAATTAAAATACCTTGGAGGCCGAATCACTAAAACCGGCCGCTTCTATTCCCTTTCACTAAGTTGGGATGGGACTAGACATGAGATGCTGCATCAACAATCGGATTTTGCAAGTATGATGAGGACAATAATCAAGGAATCGGGCCATGAAGTAGTGCAATCAAGACTTTCTCGAGATGCGGCTCTGTCGCGAATGGAGGTTAAGAGAGAATTTGAATCAAGTATGGGCACCATCGAAGCGTAATATGAAGAGTTTAAGGCAGGGTTAATGACATCTTGGGAGCAACAAGCATGTAACAAAGAGAGGAGTGCAGGTATTAATGAGAATGAGACAAAATACTAAGAATGTAAACTTGGAATGAAGAATCAATTTATGAAATCAAACAACAAAGAAATTTCAGACTTCATGGAATTACAAGAGCAAAGAAATGGCATTAAATCTCAGATTTGTTGGCATACTGAAGATAAAAAAGAGAACACCACCGCTGAAAGTTTGTCAATACCTAGGTGAACACTTACAAATTGAAATATAACGTAATCTGGACGATTTCCTCTAGCAGGCAAGAAGGAACCGATCGAAAAGATCATTTAGAAAAAGATCGTTAAAGATTTGATCCTTAAACTCGATTGATAAAGCGGAGTGAGCGGTTTCGACCGAATGCTTTGACGATCCTGATGCCGGATATCGACTTTGATGCCAGCGATCTTGTTCATGGATCACTTTTATTCCGATCTTTCACATCTTCCTCGGTGATCTTCCAAGCTTCCAGCACTCGTAAATGGTCGATTGGCGCTAAACTCTGCAATTAATTTCTTTGATGGCTGTCGACCGATTTTTTCTTTTGTTTTGTAGTTTGAGCCATTAGTCCATGCGATGGATTTTGGCATATGGTTTGGCTACCGCCGCGGTCGAGGGGATCGCTGGATTCTTCTCGAGCTGACACTCATGGACTATCATGGGTGGGTGCATTCAACAACTTTTTCACGGTGAATCGCTTTCAAATCGCTTTATTCATCGGGATTTTCTCAAAAACCCCGAAGTATGGGGTTTTTATCCGATGATAAGTATCTCGACCGTGACGCTTTACCTTTGGCAATGTTCTTCAAATGCCGATCCCTTTGTATGATTACTTGTTGCATACTGCATTCATTTGACTTCAATGATTGTCTAGTTCTCAGGCATTTGATTCTAGTTTCACTCGCTTAGAATCATTGTTGTGTATTCTATAAGTCATTGTATTTATTGATCTAGTCTCATCAATAGAATACCATTTCACTTCGTGGAATTTTGTTATAGTTTCCATTTGTAAAAGTAGTTGATAATGTTTTATAATTTGATAATGATATGCTTTGAAGAAGTTATGGAGACAAGTCCCAATCTTCATCATTTTATTCTAGGACAAGCTATTCAAGTTCATAATTTTAATAAATGTTGTGTTTTTTTTTATTGTATTTTATATTTCTTTGTATAGATTTGATAATTGAATTGAAATAAATTGAGTGAATTTTATCATCCGAAAGGGAGAACAATCAGTCAATGGAACCCAAAGAAAAGGGATTTAGGTAGATCTATTTCATCGCCGTGTTAAAACCCCCCCCAAAGGATTTTGAGGGAAAACCATGGCGAATAATAAGAATGTCATTAAACCGGCATAAAAATATATAACATGAAATATATACATGCCAAGAGAGTGTCCATGACCCTCTCCAAGATATGATCCCAAATGGGTCAATCAAGGCAGCCCAATACATGTACATGCATCGGGTTGGGCCTGACAACTAATGTAGCGCGTGCCTAGATAAAGTATCATATGTCGAACATCTCTCAAGAATGTGACATTCATGTTCGACGCCCCTCCTCTTGGCAAAGATTAACAAAGCCCCGCTTCTCGAGCATGGTTCTAATCAATATGTCCTCTCTAATTCGAGATGATGCGATCAATATGTATTCGTTTTACCTAGCCCATTTTTTTCATGGGCAGATGAATACGCAGATAGTATTGGGGACTCCCATTCTAGTGTGGGGTTTATGTGGTGCTAGTATTATGCTATCTTGACCCGCTCAAAGGCGCTGATATCCCAAAGCTTTGCTGAGAAAGCAAGTATCAAAGTACTGCCTCAAGCCACAAACGACCGCTTTGTTTTGCACTTGTATATATCTGTGGCCTGCACATTCCATCTAGCTAGCTATCGCCTCCTCTCTTTACTTCCACCTTTGAGGTGTCAGCCTCATTAAGGCGTGTTTGCTGTGCTGGGGAGATGATTAACGTCCATACGGATCACCTTCAAAGTACATGATGTGGCCATCAAGTGGCTGCCTTGAAGAGGCAACAAACTGGTCTCTTACAACAGAATTTGATATGGGACCATGGATTTTCCCCCGCCCACATGTTAAGAAGGGATCTTGCACTTTGTCCAAGCATATTCCAGGTAGCAAGGAGGATATCACCGGGCCCCTGTGCTTGGACCCCTCAGATGAAGAACAAGCTCCACAAAAACCCTAAACAAGTGATCGGGATGGGTCCAATTACACACTCTAAAAGCCAGATCGTTGTTCGCATTGAAAATGGTATTTTGCTTCGTTGTCACTGTAAAATGATGGAACTCTTCCATTGTATTGTGGATGGAAAGTCCTGAAAGCCACTTGTAGATGGGTGTCAGCCTACATTTGCCCCTCGTTAGTGGAATGAGGGAGGCCTTAAGCTGACATGAGGATGAGATGACGACCACTTTAGTTGGTCAAATTGACTTGCATCGCTGGGTCTCGCAAAAATTTGTTCAGTATGCCCAGATGGCGATGTGCATATCCTCCCGGAGTGTAAGCCAGGAGATCTACATCGCCGTCAGACTGAGTTGTCTAATGATATAGTAAAAAAGATGAGTTCCATCATCCCCATTGTCATCAAGGCAGCTTTCCAAATGATCAATGGATCCCAAACAATATTGGAGAGAGAAGGCATCCCCGGTAAGATTCCCAATACGCTTCGAATGGTTGACTTGTTTGGTTCCAAACCTGCCCGAGCATGTCTCATATAGCATGCACACCGGGATTTTTACATATCCGTAGGGACCACCAACCACACAATCTCACCCATGCCTTTTTCGAGGCATAGTGTTTGAAAGTTTTGATAAAGTCAATGAAGCAGCAATATAAGTCTTGGTTGATGGTTCTTGGCCGCCTTCTGCACAAAGTCTACCATGTAAATATATGATCAATTGTTGAGTGAGGGTCTGAACCTCAGTAGCACGGGCGCTTGCACCTTCGCTCGCCTATCCCGGCTAACGGCCGCTGGGAATGCCGATTAGTAGTGTTACAAACACCTGACACCATGATTGTTCGTTAACTGATCTGGACCGCGGCGGATCATCTCGTCTTGTAGATGGAAACAACCCTGTAGTGGTCCACTGCGGGAGGCAGCCTTCCTGTAATGCCACATTGGACAAGGCAATTAGTACTGGTACTATGGACGACCCTGCCCCCTTTAGCAACTCTGTCTGCATTCCATCCAAGTTTGTCGCTTTCCCATTGGCAAGACGGTGCAAGCCTCCGGAATTACATCCGCCTGCGGATTTTCAGATCGGGCCTTTCTTTTTGTTGGGGCGGGGCAAGAGGGGAGGTTACCGCCGAGCACCATGAGAATCATAGAACTGCTACAAGGTCATAGAGGTCAGCCATTTGTAGGAGCAAAATTTAATAATTGCCCCAACATATTCTGGCCGTAGGATTGATATATCAATGACTCAGGTAGTAACTTTTTGATGAAACTTTTACAAGTTCTAATGGAAGTGCTTTAGCACGCGATTTGATCCTCATATTTCCTATTCCAAAACCTAAGCGCACCGATATTTCATATTTTCGAGGTCGAGGCACCCCATCATAAATGAAAATAATTAAAATAAATTCCAATTGCAGGCCCCAAAAATATTTTCTCGGGTGTAGGATCGCCGTGATCCAAAGGTCTCGTAGTAAATTCTAATGAAAAAATCCTATAACTTTTGATCGAGGTGCTTTAGATACATAAAAAATAAAAATTGATGAAAATTTTATAAGTTCGGATAAATTTATTATAATCCAAAAATCATAAATCCCATAAATAACCACGACTAAAAAGTTCAAATTTTTTTTTCTCTATGCTCCCATTGTCTATGGGTGCTCTAGTGCAAGCTTAATAGTCCCTTAAGTGTTTTACACCAATAGAGCTTCCAGATGGCCGATCTAAAAGAAAGCACAAGCCTCTCATTACCAATAAAGGGCCTCTAGGGTCTTCTTTATAAATGGAACAAAAGAATTGCTTCAAGCTACTCGGTATACTTCACAGCTGCTTGTAAATACCATGAATAGTCTTCTATAACAATACTATGCTCAATTTTAGTTAAAACTCACTGTGGCAATACACAAGCCATGCTACAGTGATCACAAATACTAACCGAATCCTTGGGAGATTTGCTAGCTGTAGGACGTGCAGTTTTGTAAAGCCATGGTCTCTCCGTCGCCCAGAGCTGGTATTTTTGCATGTAGAGACACTTGCCGAATGTAGGTCTAGCCTACGACTAGTACTCTGTTATGAATGCTCTGTTTATGCTTTGATAGATGATTGCTTTGCAGCTCCACGATTCACCAGTAAAGATTTCTAGCTCCAAGGATAAGAACCTTCAAGAGCTCGCATAACAATTCCCTTAAGCCCCTTTCCTCGGGGCTCTCTACATTCTGGCGATGCTAAAATATAGCATGAATCATGAATCAACCTCCTCTTATGAAGCTCTTCGTGAAGTTTGACTGCTACCTCTGCCGAATTTTGCACTCAACACAATGCGCTTCTATTCTTTGCACAATGCGATGCAGTTAAAAAGGTCAGTGCCTTTTCTTATTCTATTTTGTAGTTACGCAAGGGTCCCACAATAGTTTCCCACGCACAAAAAACTCCTATTTTCGATTTAAACATTTTTTCGAGCAAAAACAAATTGTAAAAAGCATTTACAAACATTATAGCATTCGATTTGATATTATGGCAATGAAAATAATTTTTTCATGTAACTTTTTATGTGATTTAAAAACTGTAAGAATAGAATGTAAGTTATGATTTAGGTTTTGAATTTTAAAGCTTAATGTAATTTGTGAATCTGGTGGCACCGCTTAGAGTCTTGCTACCAAAGCTACCTAAAAAAACACATGGAATAATCAACAAATTACTAGTCCTAGTGTTTTACAAGTTCAAAGCTTTTTGGCATCCAAAAAGCCAAAAACCTAGGTCTACAATCACATGGAAAAATACAAAATGTTTTCTGTCGTCAAAGAATGAACAAATTATAGATAGATCTTTAGATTTGCTTAGAATAGGCTCTAATATGCCAAAATTAACTCCTTTTTCTAATGACTTGCTCCTTTATAAGGGCAATCCAAAATTCTATGTTTAACAAGGGTATATTGCAACCTAGATGTTTAAGTCAGAAGCATATAACATGACACCTTTCATCTATATCTAAACAATTAACCATCTATCATGGGAGCCAAATAGTGCATAAAACATGTCCAAAAAATTGGCCATCTTTCGTGGGAACCAAAGATGGTACTATTTACTTATTACATCTAACAAAAGATGCGTACATGCTTGGGTTACAAGTAAGAATATATGTCGTTGGCATGGGGCAATTTTAAAGATAAGATAAGATAAATTTTTACGTCCATCCGTGAATGATAAAAAAATCTATTCTATTCTATTAAGTATATTATCATTACTAAATAGAAGTTTCATCACGTTTATTAATAAGTAAGATGATTTAAAGTTCGTGTACCTCACCTTATTTAATA
This sequence comes from Isoetes taiwanensis, assembly GCA_021234155.1. Classification (NCBI taxonomy): domain Eukaryota; kingdom Viridiplantae; phylum Streptophyta; class Lycopodiopsida; order Isoetales; family Isoetaceae; genus Isoetes; species Isoetes taiwanensis. The sequence goes on along the minus strand of JAJEKV010000116.1, from coordinate 2,368,698 downwards.
CATAGAAGTACCTGGACAAATATGTGACTAGGTGGAGGTCATCACGTTTATTAATAAGTAAGATGATTTAAAGTTCGTGTACTCATCTTATTTAATACATAGAAGTTCCTGGACAAATATGTGACTAGGTGGAGGTTGGCATACATCATCTTTCCCCATATACCCTAGACGTGAAGGACATCTTATGGAATATTCTATATCATGCATCCAATCAAAATTCTAACAAGGCAATAAGTCATCATAGGATAAGGCATTTAACCTATGACCCAATTATTGTGGTGAAAATAGTGATGATGATGGAGGAGGAGGAGGAGGAGGAGGAGGAGTTTTGTTTTGAAGGACGACAAGCTTTATTCACCAACTAAAAACCAGAGCAATATAAAATGCAAAGACAGGATTATAACCCCAGTGGACAAACCGATCCAATCGAAAGCACAACCACCGCCTATGCAAAAAAGAATGAATCAAGGTAAGTATGCCGGTCAGTACTTTCTTCTCTTGATCAAGAGAAGAACAATTGTAAGCCATAACAATTTTATTTTGCGCCTAATCAAGAACAATCTCATCCGGCAGATATACGCCCTTAAAGATAAACAACCTCCTTCTCTTCAGATTGACCATAAAAGCCAGACCACATGCGGAGAGATGAAAAGCTCGCCAGAGTTTGGGCCAAGCATCGATAGATAGCAAACAAAATTTGCCGGCTAGATCGAGGACGTGCCAAATAGGGTCAACAACCAAGACCATGCCTGCCGAAGCCGCTCACACACGAAAAAACAATGCTCAATACTCTCAACCCTTTGCTGGCATAAAGGACAGAGCTCTGAAATCCGATTATCCATTTTATGGACTAACCTGTTGACTCTGAGGCATCTATGGATCACTTGCCACCACAAAACTACCACTTTGGGATGAAGTAGCTTATCCCATACCCATATCCAAACACTTTTCCATTGTGGCTGAGGGACCTGAAGATGCCACCTATTAGATGGAGGCAGGATTTCTGAATGCAAGAGCAATTTATACAACGTAAGACACAAACCATACGGCCGCTAAATATCCTGATGGCAATCCCATACGACATTGGTAGCATCTAATTGGATATATGACACACACACCACACCAACATTGCTTATTGGTCTACTCCCAGTCACCTTACATGGAATGCGACTTTGGGGGCCTCAAATTCGAGATATATATTTGTTCTAAGACTAGATGTTACCATTAGACTTAAATGCTTAGAGAAATGCCGCAACATCTTGGTGAAATTCACACATAAAGACATTAATTTGATTTGCTCACAAATACAAATCCAAACAATTGAATACCAATGTGTCAATGGCACATCTGCTCCATTGACTTTTAAGCTATGTTACACATGCCATAGTCATGACAAAATTGGCGGCCATATTTCATTCTACTCAATAATAGTAAAGTCATTTATGGTAAATATGTCACATCACCATAGGAAACAAGTGAAAGCAGACTAGTATAATCAAGCAAAAGCCAGCATACAAAAAAACAAGCACAAGATGTGATCTCTTCCAAGAAACCTCGCCCTAGGTTGACCACAAGAACCAATGGACTTAGATGGAATGCCTTTTTGCCTAATCGGGGCCTATGCACCTAGGTAGGATGCGGGAAAAAACAGATTGGCCATCCAATTGTACTATTAAATAAACCTTGAAGCCGTGACCACGATGGTTGAACTTCCGGACAAGAAAAGAGGCAATGCTCGTGTGTTTTCGACATCTCAAAGGCAAAACGGGCATATTGCGTAGAAGTTTAAGATCATAGTGATTCCAAAAGGCGTTTATATGCAAAAACCTATGTAAACTTGCCACCAAAGTACATAAACATTAGGATGGAGCAACTTATCCCAAAGTCAACGCTATATACGAGCCCTTGGTGGTCCTACTCGGTGGATCATGATAATTCTACGGGATTTTAATCCTGCTTGTGCACTTGTATTTGTCTTTTCACTTGGATTTTCATAAAAGTTTGAAGTCCTTAAAAAAAAAAAAAGGGAGTTATTCCATATGGCAGCATTTGATTGGACATACGACATACATATATCACACTAACATTGCTTTGTTGGGTCCTAGCCTCAAGTACCTTATATTGAATGCGACTCTTGGCATCATCACATCGAGACATATTTATTCTAGAATTAGTGTATTACCTTTATACCAAACGCCCAAACACATAGTCGAAATATATAATCAAAAGTAGGTGGAAAAGCTAGCAATATTTTTTTATCATATATCATAAATATTTCAACATTGTTGTTGGTAATAAAATAACACATATATGACGTGGTCGTCATTTTATTATTACATTTTAAGTTGTGACCATTTCCATAACCGAAACCAAAACTAGGGCCATACTAAGACAAATTCGTGGGACATGTGGGTTGCCCATCTCCATCTGTGGCCCTTCACTATAACCACCACCATGACCCCCCAACCGAAAAAAACAAGGTGCTGCGCACGGAGGGTTGCCCTCCGTGACTCGAGGGTGAAGTGGCTTAAATCATACTTCAAAGTCATGATTCAAAATCAATCAAAAATGCTACTTCAAAACAATACAATACTTGATACTTGATTCTTGTTTTCAACAAGAATTTGACCCTTGATCCCTAAAATATTATTCTATAGTCATTAAATACTTGATTTATGATCATGACTTTACAATATGCCTCCATCCTATATAAACATATGGTAGGGTTCTACAATATGTAGCATAATAACAGGGGGTTACTTTTGTGTTTTTATACCTTTTCTGACATGGTTTTACTATGATTTCATTGCTGTATTCGTGCAGATGTACTAAACGGTATATCTAGAGTGCACTCTTTCTGAGCCGTTGATTTTGAATAAGAAATGCAATCCTATGGTCATGGAGTTTTGGAGCCATGCAGATGTCGATAAAATTGTTTTAGGGTTTCAAAAGTCGGGGCTTTATTCATGGCCGATTCTTTTCTTAACAATTGTTCTTGATTGTTCAGCCTAAATTGCTGTGCAAGACTCGGACAAATATTTTAGAGTAATTGTTAGGGCTAGGGTCATCCGGACTTTGTTTGAGCAGCCTACAGCCGGAAATCCCGGCACAAATCCGGCTATGGCAGAGAAGGTAAAGATTTTGCTGGGTTTTTTACTTCTTTTTTCGGCTATGGCAGATAAGGTTTAGCTTTGCTTGGTTTCTGATTCATGGATACAGTGGCTGGATCTTTTGCTGCAAAAATCAGAAGATGCTAACCAGGACCCCAACCTAAAGTTGAACCCGAGCTGTCAGACGAGGAAAGATTGGAATAGCTGAAGTAGATGGGATCATGGTTGTCCACATTTAAGACCACAGAATTTGCAACCTGGTAATTAGTGAGCCGAGTAATTGGTGCAGACGTCTGGGTTTATGAAATTCTGGTATGGTGCTTTTCTCACAATTCATTCTTCAGGTATGAAGCACTTATAACCCAAAAGAGGGCTGGCCTGGAAAGAACAGGTAGAAGCTTACTGGTTGAAACAAAAGAGGCTAATCTTTTGTCTGAGAAGATATTTGGGCAGAAAAATCCCCTGCAAAAAGTTGTAGTACGCTATGGAGGGAAGCTGAATGAAGCTCCAACATCAGATAATTGCATGCGACACGCCAGGGTAGAAACGGGCACACTGGCATCCAAATAATTTGTGGAGATTACATGCCCTGCTTTGCTGCAGGTAATCCCCTCCCATTTGCAGCAGTCTGTGGTGTTCCATGCGGCACTGAACTCCCTTAGCCCTGACTTGAGCTTCAGCAGGACCCCGCTCTGCCGGAACACATCTTGCAGATTGAACAGGGGCTGATACTCCCCACAGGATTCATCCAGGTCGGGCACTTTATAATGTTTGATATTTTCATCCTGGGTGCATTTTTTTTCTGTACAATTTTGTTCAAGTTAGAATGTCTGTTTGTTGTTATCAACAGAGATTGCTAAGGACTGAGCAACCAAGTGTGGTTGCACCAGGCAATCATGTCCTCAAACATGATGCAGCAGCAGGTATGCCTATACCCAAGCACACTGTTTTGGGCCTGCAACTCAATTATGTTCATATAGCACAGTTTGCAGATCCTCTTCAACGATTGACCTTAGGTCTAGTAGCAGGATCAGCTTCAATTTCAAGATGATGGGACGAGACCCTGCGGTGACCAACAGCATGTGTCACTTTATATAAGTGAATATTCAAATACCCTGGGTATTGCATGATCTTTATCTTGGTGGGAAGCTTGACTTGGAATCAGCTATGTCTGCGATGTATATCATCTTGGTGGGAAGCTAACTTGGAATCAGCCATGTTTGTGATGTATATTAATATTCCAAATCATATCGGTTGCATACATATACTGGGTAATTTATGCTTGCTTCTAGGTTCTATGTGATGTTTTTCTGTTTGCACATGCTTAGTATCAAATTTAATCATCATTTAATCGTCGAGCTTTTGGCACAACTTAGTCATCTTATGCTGGTGTTAAATCTTATGCTGGTGTTAAGGTCAAGGCTTTCCACATCTGATTCAAGTAGTTTATTTTCAACAAGGTTGTTTTTAAATAATAAACTGCACTGCATTTCCAAGCAATGTTGATAGGGAATCTATCCCTGCAAGAAGACCCTCTTATGGCCTTGTATCTGAAAGTAACATTTTTGGCCTTGCATTTCTTACTCTTTTATTTTTGTTATCTCACTATGCCAACCAACCCTTGCATGTTGCTATAAGCCAATATTAGATTGCTAAGAAAGTAGTTGTTTATTTCCACCCACGGGGCCATCAGCCTATTAGATATTTCAAAGTAAAAAATACGACATATTATTAATTACACAATATAACATCGTCTCGGCCCAAGTGTGATGTAACGTTGTTTGTTTTGGCCCCGAAGAACAAAAAAAATTTTTAACATATAACAAAACCATTACATTACACGCTTTTAAAATTAAATTCCCCTTAAACCCCTTTTGTTTGGGTGCATATTCACACGGGGTGACGAGGGCAACAGCTGAGAGCCCTTATAATTATGTTTTGCACGCATTTAAATCAACATCATATAGTATATTGCACGAAATCTTATAGTATTTTGCAAATCTTGTTATACAAAGATAACAAATTCGTACATCCATACCCCACAAACGAGGAACTTTGTTGACGGTGTAGATTAAGGAATAAAGGGTGAATATACCTATCCAACAGCTCTCGTTGCCCGGAGTCACCCCCCGTGTGAATATGCACCCAAACAAAAGGGGGTTTAAGGGGGAATTTAATTTTAAGGCGTGTAATGTAATGGTTTTTGTTATAGGTTAAACAATAGAAAGTTGCAAGACTGTCACAGATCTGTTTTTCCATTGTGCCATGCTGTTGCATCTGGTTGTGCCACGTTGTTGCATCTGGAGAGTCGTTTATCTTCAAAATACTTAGGAAAATAACCTAATGTGTCTACATCTTGGATGTCATCAAAGCATCAAAGCAATCTAAGGAACGTAAGCCTTGATTGGAGTTTTGTAGCCTTTAGCTTTGATATTTTAACATTTATTGAAATTATTGAGTGGTGGATCATCTTTTACATGTGTTGGATAAATCTGAATGTTTATCTGCTAAAAGCGCTTGATTTCTACATCATAATATTTGTACCATTTAAAACCATATATACGTGTGTCTTTGTAGTTGCATTTGTCGCTTTTGCATCTTCATTTGCTTTCGCAAGGTGTGGATGCACAGTCTTACATCATCTTGTAAATCTGTTCAAACGGTGATGTATTTTCGCGATCATCCGGTCGGCCAGGACCAAGTTCTTCATCTTGACCAAGTTCTTCAAATGCTTCAACGGCTTTCTGTTCATTTCACATTTAACATGTCAGAGAACAAGCATCGCAGATAAAGAAAATGGGTCGAGCCATATTCAGATTGTGAAAGTGGACACTCACTACATTGTGATCAATTCTTGGTCCGAATGTCATAAGTTTGTTGCATTGCCAATAAACTAGATTGGCATGGCTGCAAAGACCACATGTAGCAAACATCAAGTTTTATCCCATGCTCCTTGCCCTATCCCACAAAGCGTTGTTTGATTCGTGGGGAAGGTTAGCATCTAGTTACCATCTCATATTTGTTAGTTCATTCTTCCTTAAAGGGAATGCTACTATGCATGCCGAAAGTGATCTACTTGGTGTGACATGCATCACAATATGCCATATTCAAGATCATGTTAAATGTTTCTCTGTTTTAGCGTTGGTTAGCTTGCATTTCCGTCTCTTGTATCTTTCTTCATTCTTCCTAAAGATCACCTTATTCTGTCAATCTCAATTCTAAAATCTAAAAGAGCAAACCTTTGTTCGCATGCCTTTTCTATGCGTAAAAGGTGAAGCAAGAATTGTGTAGTAGAACCGTTGATGATCAGTGTTAGAAATACGATCCCTCCTGTAAAAAACACAAACTGCAAGAGAAAAGTAAATACATGTGCAGCAAACTCAATTAAGTCACAGCATTGCAAAATCCATACTAGAGCCTGAGTCTTGCTGGACATGGTAACATTTGCTAGCAATTTCTGGAAACAGTTAACAAAGATGTCAAATCAAATGAAGGCATGAAATATGCTTCAAAAAGAAAATCAGAATAATTTCCTGATAAAAAATAAACTAAATGTGACCTTACATGAACACTAAGTGCAAGAGAAAGAGCAACAGCTCCACGTAGACCAGCCCACACAAGAACGACTGCTTCTTTCCAATTCAATCCATAACCATAAAATTTTAAACCGTGGTCTGTAACAATCACAACAATGGCTCAAGATAGCTGCAAGAAGACATACAAAAGAAAAGAGATATCCTTCGCTGCTTTGGCATTTCCTAATGATCCATAGAATGCTCAAATGCTTTGACATCATTAAAAGACCCAACCCACGGTATCGCCATTCTTTGCTTCACCATAGTTCTGCTTCAAAAGAGGGTCTAGATTAGTAGAAATGCCTAAGTATCTCAATGGAGATGGCCTCCCGCTTCTTGAATGTCCACCTCCATTCGTTGAGCAAAGGTATGGTATGGGCTGCCTTTTGAAAGATGACCCGGAGAAGCCATAAGCTTCTTTTGATAAATCCAGTCTTCTCCACTGCACTCAACCGCACCCTCATATACAATTTCTGAGCTGTTTGGCATGACCACCTTCTCTGGTTCCTGCGAGTATGTTTTTGAACCCAAAATCGGAGGAGGTCGAACCCATGAAGAACGCCATAGCCAGTTCACCGGTTTCAGAGGGGCTGCTCAGCAACAGAAATGACCTAACATTTACCCCCAATAATGGGTTTTTAGCAGTCATTGGCATATTCTAGGTATATACTGGCATATGCCTAGAATATGCCACAAACCCACCTCAACAAGGGCTTGCCCCCTTAGGGGCAACCCAAAAAATCCACCATAGCCACCTATTCAACATTTTAGATATTTAAGGGAGACATGCATTGGGTAATGTGGGCCATTATACATGCTATCCACCCAGTTTGCATGCTACATCCCAGTTTGCAGAACAGGTGTTACATATGTCTATGGGGGAAGAGATGGAAAAGATCTCAGATCATACACCGATAACAGTTGTGTTAAGCACCAAGAATTACACATGCCACCAGGCACGTTGTGTCTCTAAGTCTCGCATACGTATGAAATATCATAAAGTGGAAAGCTATATGAAGAAGTGTGAGGCAAGAGCCTCCACAACAAATTGGCCCAGCGACACTGATAAATTAAGTGACAAGATTGCAGAGTTAGTTCTAGATGTTGCCACTGATTGTTTTGTCTCACGCAGAAAGATGAAGGGGTTGCCATGCAATAGTTGGTTTGGTGCGTCTTGTAGAGCAAAAAGAGAGGCATTTAAGGTGCAAGGGGGAAGATAGACAGAGATTAAAGAAAGAATATTTTGCACTCACGAAATCAAAAAAGAAAAAGTATGTGTATCAGAGACAGCAGGAGCTTATCCGTGACACTATAGCAGATCCCAAAAAATTCTGGAATGAGCTTAAGCCTAAGATGAAGCAGAAGATCCACCTGGAAACCATGGCTTTAGTAAGCCAAGTGCGTAAGCTGTATCACATGCCGGAGGCCAATGTCGGTAATATTGACTTACAGGATGTAGGCTGGTGCTTTGATTTGGAAGACTTAGAAGAAGGGTTAAGTCATCTTGCCAACGGGAAAGCGGCTGATTCAATTGGGCTGGTAGCTGAAATGTTCAAATGGGCAGGTAACTCAATACATGTTGCATTGTTGTCATTATTTAACAATGTTTTGCGCAAAGGGTTTCCTCGCACTTGGCAGCTGAACAGAGTTATCCCCTTGCATAAAGCTGGAGATGAGAATGATCCTGGAAATTACCGAATGATTCTGGTTAGTAGTTTATATGCCAAATTATTTGCTGCTATGCTGAATTGTAAATTGAGCACCTGGGCTGAAAAACATAATGTTAGAGCCACTGGACAGGCAGGCTTTAGACCAAAAGATCTACAGTTGATCATTTGGTTACTTTGCGAGCTATGGTTGATTCGGTTAAGGGTAAGAAAAAACCCCTTTATGCTCTTTTTGTTGATTATGCTAAGGCATTTGACACGGTATCTCGTAGTAATTTATGGGAGAGAATGGAGGCCCTAGGGGTACCAATTGAGCTTAGACATGCAGTGAAGATACTTTATGATAAAGTTTTGGTACAGCTATCATCCCCTACATTGAGCAAAGGCGCAGATGTGATAGAAAGTAATATTGGAGTGAAGCAAGGGTGCCCATTGTCGCCCACACTATTTGGCCTATTCATAGACCAACCGCAGCTTGGATGTCCGAATATGGGCGTGGAGGGGACCCCATTGTTTAGATGCATGGTTCTGTTGCTCTTATATCTTCGATGATGTTGTTCTTCTTTTCCGATTCAGTGGAAGGCATGCGAAGCATTTAGATAAGCCGCACATTTCTCGTGAACAGAAAAGTATGAGGGTAAATATGTCAAAGACTAAGATGATGGTATTTGGGACAAATAAAGTAGATCATCTTAAATTCCTCTATCATGGAGAACCCGTGGAAATTGTCACCTCATATAAGTATCTAGGGATACATGTGGACAAGGGGCATATTTGGAACTCTCTTTATTGAGCATAGAGTAAATGGAGGCCTGAAAGCACTATATAGCATGCAGCGTAAAAGTGGAAAAGCAGAAATATGGGACTTTAGCCCAGGCGTACATTATATCGAGTGCTGGTCCAAATGGTTTAAGCTTCTATGGGTGTGAAGTATGGGGGTCGGGATTATCCAGAGAATCTCGGAAAAAGGTTGAGAAAGTGCAGAAGTTCTTGAGAACAGAATTGGGTACTAAAGCTCAAACTCCATATGATATCTTTGCTTGTAGAGTGTGGCATGATGCCACTAGAGGTCAAGCCCTATGCGTAGGCTTTTACATATCTCTAAGTTGCTATTTGATATGCCGTAAGATAGCTTACCAAGGCTAGCATTAGAAGAAACAAGAGACAAGGGTTGGTACTCGAGATATTAGGGAATGGATGAGGAAGTGGGGGATGGACATTCATGGTATACATGAGAATAAGGGCAATCTAAGAGAGTGGGTGCATGAGCACCTCATTAGAAGAAGTTGGAGAGTCCCGGAGACAAAAAAACATTTCTATAGACAGTATATAAATCCCACTCTCCAAGAGGCCAAATACCTCAAGGAAGGTGTGTCTTTTGGCGCCAAACAGATGATAAGCAGGATGCGGCTTAGCTCCCATAGGCTTGGGGTTGAAGTAGGATGTTGGAGTAATATTCCCCATGAATTGAGATTTTGCAAAGTATGCAATATAAGAGAAGTAGAAGATGAATTACATGTCATCGTAAGGTGCCCGTCATACTCAGGGATTCGAGATAAGTACAATATCCATTCAAACTCTTTGCTGGAATTCTTTGATATGCCTGGACATCACATTGGGAAATACTTGAAGGAAATATTGATACAGAGAGAACAGTTAATGAGTATTAAAGATTGTAATGTTATACATGATGAGAGATGGGAAGAGTCTAATGCATTCTTGTCAGAAGATGCATTAGAGGATATCTTTTATAACGTTGAATATGTACATTGATCGTCTCATAGACCTGGTGGTCTACAGACGTAATAAATACAACATTTCATTTCATTCATTTCTCTCTCTCTCCCTCCCTCCCTCCCTCCCTCCCTCCCTCTCCCTCTCTCTCTCTCTCGGTCACATGTCCGGTTGGATCTTTGCCTAGTGGTGTGATGTTAAAATCTTGTCTATCTCGGCGAGGCGTTGCTTTTAGGCGTTGCTTTTGGCGCCGCTTTTCACTCAACCTAAAAGGGCCGATTTTTACCTCTGTAGCCTGGTCGGGACTTCTGATCAGGTAAGCTGGTTGCAATAGCATCTGTGGCAGACCGGTCAACCGCAGAACCAATGGTAAAACCTAAGAAGGAGGCCATTCTAGCTGCTTCTAAGGATAGGTCTTACAGGGGAGGATCAGTTTCTGTTGCAGAAGGCAAGAGCCCCATGAAAAATCCGACATAGAGGGCAAAAACAAGGCAGAAAATGAGTCAGCTGGAAAGGGGTCTATTTGGAAAGGTTGAACCCGATGGAGATGGTGATGTACCGCAGAAGTTCGAGAACAAGAAAAGGAACAAGTCTGTTGGAAACGGTATGGAAGAACCGCCAAGGAGTCCGACAAAAAAAAAGGATAAAAAAAGGCTAAAATAATAGATGAAATAGATGATGTTGGCCCGGATTCTGGACAAACTCGCCCTGATTTCGACTGGGCAAAGCTGAAAAAGTTCCGCAACAGAATTAAAAAAATACCTTGGAGGCTGAATCCAACACTAAAACCGCTGCTCTATTCCCTTTCACGGAAGTTGGGATGGGACCATGAGACACAATCGGATTTTGCAAGCATGATGAGGACAATAATCAAGGAATCAGTTCATGAAGTAGTGCAATCAAGACTTTCTCGAGATGCGGGCTCTTGTCGCAATGGAGGTTAAGAGAGAATTTGAATGTTAAGGCAGCCTATCGTGAGCGTAATATGAAGAGTTTAAGGCAGGGGTTATGACATCTTTGGAGCAACAAGCATGTAACAAAGAGAGTGAGGCGCATACAATGAGAATACAAACCAAGAATGTAAACTTGAATGAAGAATCAATTTATGAAATCAAACAACATTTCCTTGCAGACTTCATGGAATTACAAGAGCAAAGAAACAGTGGCATTAAATCTCGATTTGTTGGGCTACCGTAAGAGGAAAAAAAGAGAACACTAAGCTGAAAGTTTGTCAATACCTAGGTGAACACTTATAAATTGAAGATAACGGGTCGTTGGACGATTTCGAGTAGGTAAGAAGGGAAACCGGATCAGACATGTGGTTGTAAAATTCCATAACAGAGAGTATCGCTTCTGTATTGAGAAAAGATCGATGTTAAAAGGAACATTGTGTGGATAAATGAAGATTTGACTAACGGACTAACTCCAGGAATACAAAACTCAGGAATCTCTCTCTCTCTCTCTCTCTCTCTCTCTCTCTCTCTCTCTCTCTCTCTCTCTCTCTCTCTCTCTCTCTCTCTCTCTCTCTCTCTCTCTCTCTCTCTCTCTCTCTCTCTCTCTCTCTCTCTCTCTCTCTCTCTCTCTCTCTCTCTCTCTCTCTCAAGATAGCACTTGTAAGCCTATGGGTAGACTCAAGGTTCTCTTCTATTGGATGTGCCCATTTTTTCTTATTGGTGTAGCTTTGTGGCTTCTAGAGTCTCCTTAACTTCCAAAGTCTTTCTCTTCTCGATGTAGTTTTGTGGCTTCCGAGATCCTCATTGGACGTTTTTTCCTTTTGATGTTCTAATTTTTCTTCTTTCTCAACTTTGTGCCTGCCATCGAAATTTTATTCGATCTTTCATATATCTTTCTGAGATTTTTTCTTCAAGTCAGCACTTCGTAAATGGCCGATTGCGTGTAACTCTAACACTTTGATGGTTGTCGTAATTGATTTTTTTCTTTGTTTTGTAGTTTGGAGCGATAGTCCATGTGATGGATTTTGGCATATGGTTTGGCGCTGCGTGTCGTAGGGATCGTTGGATTTCTTCGAGTTGACACTCTTCGTGGACTATCATGGGTGTGGGTGCATCTTCAACAACTTTTTCGCCGGTAACTGCTCTTCAAATCAGTTATTCATCGTTAGGATTTTCCTCAAAAACCCGAAAGGGCGGGGTTTTTTATCCCGATGATAAGTATCTGACTCAGACGTTTTACCTTTGGCAATGTTCTTCAAATGCCGATCCCTTGTATGATTACTTGTTGCATACTGCATTCATTTGACTTCAATGATTGTCTAGTTCTGAGGCATTTGATTCTAGTTTCACTCGTTTGGGAATCATTGTTGTGTATTCCTATAAGTCATTGTATTTATTGATCTAGTCTCATCAATAGAATACCATTTCACTTCAGGGAATTTTGCTATAGTTTCCATTTGTAAAGTTTGATAATGCTCATAATTTGATAATGATATGCTTGAAGAACCTATGGAGACAAGTCCCAATCTTCATCATTTTATTCTAGGACAAGCTATTCAAGTTCATAATTTTAATAAATGTTGTGTTTTTGTTTATTGTATTTTATATTTCTTTGTATAGATTTGATAATTGAATTGAAATAAATTGAGTGAATTTTATCATCCAGGGAGAACGATCAGTCAATGGAACCCAAAGAAAAGGACGTAGTAGACGTATTACTGGCCAGGTTAAAAAACCCTTGCCCCAAAGGGATTTTGAGGGAAAAACCATGGCAGTAATAAGAATGCTGACAAACTGTACAAATATATAACATGAAATATATACATGTTAAGAGAGTGTCCATGACCTTCTGAAGATATGATCCCAGCGGTCACACTGAAGGCGTGCCCATATTACATGCATCGACTGGTTGGGCCTGATCAACTCAATGTAGCGTGCCTAGATGCGATCATATGTCGAACATCTCTGAAGAATGTGACATTCATGTTCGACGGCTCCCTCTTGGCAGCATTAACAAAGCCTGTTCTGACATGGTTCTCTAATCAATATGTCCCTCTCAATTCGGAGATGATGCGCATCATTGCGATTCGAAGCGACGAGTCTACATTTTTTCATGGGCAGATGAATATGCAGATAGCATTGGGGACCTCATTCTAGTGTGGGGTCTATATGGTGCTAGTAATATGCTATCTTGACCCGTTCAAAGGCGCTGATATCCCAAAGCTTGCTGAGAAAGCAAGTATCAAAGTACTGCCTCAAGCTACAACGATCTGCTTTTGTTTGCACTTGTATATATCAGGTTTTGCACATTCCATCTAGCTAGCTACTGAGCCCTCTTTTACTTCCACCTTGAGGTGCTGCAGCCTCATTGCTGCGGTGTAAGCCAGGTTGGGGAGATGAGCATCGTCCATATTGACCACCTTCTGAAAGTACATGATGTGGCGATCAAGGGCTGCTCTTTGAAGAGGCAATAAACTGGTCTCTTACAACAGAATTTGATATGGGACCATGGATTTTACTCCCTGTGCCCATGTTAAGTTGGATCTTTGCACTTGCTCCAAGTTATTCCAGGTAGCAAGGGAGGATATCACCGGGCCCCAGGCTTTGACCCTGTATAGAAGAACAAGCTCCATCAAAACCCTAAACAAGTGCGACTGATGGGTCCAATTACACAATTTTGCTTTGTGACTGTTGTTCTGCATTGAAAACAGTGTTTTCCAGTTCGTTGTCACTCGTAAAATGATGGAACTCTTCCATTGTATTGTGGATGGAAACTCCAGTCCTAAATACTTGTAGATGGGTGTCGCCTCTACATTTGCCCTCAGTAAGTGAATGAGGGAGGCCTTAGCTGACGTGAGGATGAGATGACGACCACTTTAGTTGGTCAAATTGACTTGCATGTCAGTGGCAATGTTGTTAAAAAACCCGTTTTTTATTTTTAAAGTACCTCTATAAAAATCTTCACGTTTTTTACAGGATTTTTATGATTTAGTATGGCAAAAAACAAAAAATAAAAAAATTGCACATTCTTTGCACTGCTTTATTGGACATATTTGCTACTGTTAAAATGCACATTTTTGTTACAAGTTATAAGACGTAGCATGTCAACAAGCAAATTAGAAGCTTATGTTGCTATTAGAAACTATTAAGTTCAAATACAAAGATATCATACTTGTTTTGCCATGCAACTCTTAAGAAAGTTCAGAAAAATATTATTATAGAGGTTAAGAAGTATAAGAATTTTATATACAAGGATAAATATGTTCAAGAAAATCATATATTTAGATTAAAAAAGTCACGGTCCAAGGATTTTTGAAGATTTTTAAGGATTTTTAAGGATTTTAAAGATTTTTAACGTATTTTATATGAAATACGTTTTTAAAGACATTGGTGAGTACGTTAAAGTACATTAAAGACGTTTTTAATGACGTACTTAACAACATTGGTCAGTGGCCTGGCAAAAAATTTGTTCAGGGCGTCCAGATGGCGATGTGCATATCCTCCGGAGTGTAAGCCAGGAGATCTACATCGTCAGCGTATCTGAGTTGTCTAATGATATAGTAAAAAAGATGAGTTCCATCATCCCCATTGTCATCAAGGCAGCTTTCCAAATGATCAATGTGGATCCCAAACAATATTGGAGAGAGAAGGCATCCCTGGCAGACCCCAATACTGCTCTCGAATGGTTGACTTGTCGGTTCCAACCTGCCCGAGCATGTCTCATATAGCATGCACACCGCATTTTACATATCCGTAGGGACCACCAACTGTCACAATCTCACCCACGCCTTTTCTCGAGGCATAGTGTTTGAAAGCCTTGACAAAGTCAATGAAGCAAAGCAATATAAGTCTTGGCTGATGGTTCTTGGCTGCCTTCGACAAAGTCTACCATGTAAATATATGATCAATTGTTGAGTCGGTCCGGAACCTCGCTAGCACCGGGCTGCTTGCACCTCTGCTTCCCCTCGCCTATCCCGGCCACCGCCGCTTTGGGAATGCCAGATTAGTAGTGTTACAAAACACGGATTGACCATGATTATTCGTTAATTGGTCGGACCGCGGATCATCTGTCTTGTAGATGGAAACAACCTCAGAGTGGTCCACTGCGGGAGGCGCCTTCCCTGTAATGCCACATTGGACAAGGCAATTAGTATCGGTACTATGGATCTACCCTCGCCCCCTTTAGCAACTCGTCTCGCATTCCATCCAAGTTTGTCGCTTCCCATTGGCAAGACGGTGCAAGCCCCGAATTACATCCCCTCGTGATTTTCAAGATCGGGCCTTTCTTTTTGTTGGGGTTGGGGGGCAAGAGGGGAGGTTATCGCCGCTCGAGCACCATGAGAATCATAGAACTGCTACAAGGTCATAGAGGTAAGCCATTTGTAGGAGCAAAATTTAATAATTGCCCCAACATATTCGCCGCCAGAGGATTGATATATCAATGACTCAGGTAGTAACTTTTTGATGAAACTTTTACAAGTTCTAATGGAAGTGCTTTAGCACGCGATTTGATCCTCATATTTCCTATTCCAAAACCTAAGCGCACCGATATTTCATATTTCGAGGTCGTAGGCACCCCATCATAAATGAAAATAATTAAAATAAGTTCCACTGTGAGGCCCCAAAATATTTTCTGGGTGTAGGATCGTCAGATCCAGTGTCTCGTAGTAAATTCTAATGAAAAATCCTATAACTTTTGATCGAGGTGCTTTAGATACATAAAAATAAAAATTGATGAAAATTTTATAAGTTCTGATAAATTTATTATAATCCAAAAATCATAAATCCCATAAATAACCAACGACTAAAAAAGTTCAAATTTTTTTTTCTCTATGCTCCCATTGTCTATGGGTGCTCTAGCGCAAGCTTAATAGTCCCTTAAGTGTTTTACACCAATAGAGCTTCCAGATGGCCGATCTAAAAGAAAGCACAAGCCTCTCATTACCAATAAAGGGCCTCTAGGGTCTTCTTTATAAATGGAACAAAAGAATTGCTTCAAGCTACTCGGTATACTTCACAGCTGCTTGTAAATACCATGAATAGTCTTCTATAACAATACTATGCTCAATTTTAGTTAAAACTCACTGTGGCAATACACAAGCCATGCTAAAGTGATCACAAATACTAACCGAATCCTTGGGAGATTTGCTAGCTGTAGGACGTGCAGTTTTGTAAAGCCATGGTCTCTCTCCGTCAGCCCGTGAGTGGGTATTTTTGCATGTAGAGACACTTGTCGAATGTAGGTCTAGCCTACGACTAGTACTCTGTTATGAATGCTCTGTTTATGCTTTGATAGATGATTGCTTTGCAGCTCCACGATTCACCAGTAAAGATTTCTAGCTCCAAGGATAAGAACCTTCAAGAGCTCGCGACAAGAATCCCTTTAAGCCCCTTTCCTGGGGCTCTCATTACAAGCGATGCTAAAATATAGCATGAATCATGAATCAACCTCCTCTTATGAAGCTCTTCGTGAAGTTTGACTCTCGCTACCTCCTGGTCGAATTTTGCACTCAACAACACAATGCTTCTATTCTTTTGCACAATGCGATGCGCTAAAAAGGTCAAGTGCCTTTTCTTATTCTATTTTGTAGTTACGCAAGGGTCCCACAATAGTTTCCCACGCACATAAAACTCCTATTTTCGATTTAAACATTTTTTCGAGCAAAAACAAATTGTAAAAAGCATTTACAAACATTATAGCATTCGATTTGATATTATGGCAATGAAAATAATTTTTTCATGTAACTTTTTATGTGATTTAAAAACTGTAAGAATAGAATGTAAGTTATGATTTAGGTTTTGAATTTTAAAGCTTAATGTAATTTGTGAATCTGGTGGCACCGCTTAGAGTCTTGCTACCAAAGCTACCTAAAAAAACACATGGAATAATCAACAAATTACTAGTCCTAGTGTTTTACAAGTTCAAAGCTTTTTGGCATCCAAAAAGCCAAAAACCTAGGTCTACAATCACATGGAAAAATACAAAATGTTTTCTGTCGTCAAAGAATGAACAAATTATAGATAGATCTTTAGATTTGCTTAGAATAGGCTCTAATATGCCAAAATTAACTCCTTTTTCTAATGAATTGCTCCTTTATAAGGGCAATCCAAAATTCTATGTTTAACACTGTGGCATATTGCAACCTAGATGTTTAAGTCAGAAGCATATAACATGACACCTTTCATCTATATCTAAACAATTAACCATCTATCATGGGAGCCAAATAGTGCATAAAACATGTCCAAAAAATTGGCCATCTTTCGTGGGAACCAAAGATGGTACTATTTACTTATTACATCTAACAAAAGATGCGTACATGCTTGGGTTACAAGTAAGAATATATGTCGTTGGCATGGGGCAATTTTAAAGATAAGATAAGATAAATTTTTACGCCCCATCCGTGAATGATAAAAAATCTATTCTATTCTATTAAGTATATTATCATTACTAAATAGAAGTTTCATCACGTTTATTAATAAGTAAGATGATTTAAAGTTCGTGTACCTCACCTTATTTAATACATAGAAGTACTTGGACAAATATGTGACTAGGTGGAGGTCATCACGTTTATTAATAAGTAAGATGATTTAAAGTTCGTGTACTCATCTTATTTAATACATAGAAGTACCTGGACAAATATGTGACTAGGTGGAGGTTGGCATACATCATCTTTCCCCATATACCCTAGACGTGAAGGACATCTTATGGAATATTCTATATCATGCATCCAATCAAAATTCTAACACGGCAATAAGTCATCATAGGATAAGGCATTTAACCTATGACCCAATTATTGTGGTGAAAATGGTGATGATGATGGAGGAGGAGGAGGAGGAGGAGTTTTGTTTTGAAGGACGACAAGCTTTATTCACCAACTAAAAACCAGAGCAATATAAAATGCAAAGACAGATTATAACCCCAAAGGGACAAACCGATCCAACCGAAAGCACAACCACCGCCTATGCAAAAGAATGAATCAAGGTAAGTATGCTGACAAGACTTTCTTCTCTTTGATCAAGAGAAGAACAATTGTAAGCCATAACAATTTTATTTTGCGCCAATCAAGAACAATCTCATCCGCAGATTCACGCCTTAAAGATAAACAACCTCCTTCTCTTCCAGATTGACCATAAAAGCCAGCCACATGCGAGATGAAAAGCTCGTTTTCGTAGTTTGGACCAAGCATCAGGATAGATAGCAAGCAAAATTTGCTGGCTAGATCGAGACGTGCCAAATAGGATCAACAATCAAGACCATGCCTGCCGAAGCCGCTCACACACGAAAAAACAATGCTCAATACTCTCAACCCTTTGCTGGCATAAAGGACGTGAGCTCAAACCGATTATCCATTTTATGGACTAACCTGTTGACTCTGAGGCATCTATGGATCACTTGCCACCACAAAACTACCACTTTGGGATGAAGTAGCTTATCCCATACCCATATCCAAACACTTTTCCATTGTGGCTGAGGGACCTGAAGATGCCACCTATTAGATGGAGGCAGGATTTCAGAATGCAAGAGCAATTTATACACAGAAGACACAAACCGCCCTGGCTAAATATCCTGATGGCAACCCCATACGACATTGGTAGCATCTAATTGGATATATGACACACACACCACACCAACATTGCTTATTGGTCTACTCCCAACCACCTTACATGGAATGCGACTTTTGGGGCCTCAAATTGAGATATATATTTGTTCTAAGACTAGATGTTACCATTAGACTTAAATGCCCAGAGAAATGCCGCAACATCTTGGTGAAATTCACACATAAAGACATTAATTTGATTTGCTCACCAATACAAATCCAAACAATTGAATACCAATGTGTCAATGGCACATCTGCTCCATTGACTTTTAAGCTATGTTACACATGCCATAGTCATGACAAAATTGGCGGCCATATTTCATTCTACTCAATAATAGTAAAGTCATTTATGGTAAATATGTCACATCACCATAGGAAACAAGTGAAAGCAGACTAGTATAATCAAGCAAAAAGCCAAAGATACAAAAAAAACAAGCACAAGATGTGATCTCTTCCAAGAAACCTCGCCCTAGGTTGACCACAAGAACTAAATGCATCTCTAGATGGAATGCCTTTGCCTAATCGGGGCCTATGCACCTAGGTAGGATGCCGTAAGAACAGATTGGCCATCCAGTTGTACTATTAAATAAACCTTGAAGCCGGGACCACGATGGTTGAACTTCCGACAAGAAAAAGGCAATGCTCGTGTTTCGACATCTCAAAGGCAAAACGGGCATATTGCGTAGAAGCCAAGATCATAGTGATTCCAAAAGGCGTTTATATGCAAAACCTATGTAAACTTGCCAACAAAGTACATAAACATTAGGATGGAGCAACTTATCCCAAAGTCAACGCTATATACGAGCCCTTGGTGGTCCTACTGGTGGATCATGATAATTCTCGGGATTTTAATCTCGCTTTGTGCACTTGTATTTGTCTTTTCACTTGGATTTTCATAAAAGTTTGAAGTCCTTAAAAAAAAAAAAAAAAAAGGGGAGTTATTCCATATGGCAAAGCATTTGATTGGACATACCAAGCATACATATATCACACTAACATTGCTTTGTAGGGTCCTAGCCTCAAGTACCTTATATTGAATGCGACTTTTGGCGGCATCATACCGAGACATATTTATTCTAGAATTAGTGTATTACCTTTATACCAAACGCCCAAAACACATAGTCGAAAATATATAATCAAAAGTAGGTGGAAAAGCTAGCAATATTTTTTATCATATATCATAAATATTTCAACATTGTTGTTGGTAATAAAATAACACATATATGACGTGGTCGTCATTTTATTATTACATTTTAAGTTGTGACCATTTCCATAACCGAAAACCAAAACTAGGGCCATACTAAGACAAATTCGGGACATGTGGGTTGCCCATCTCCATCTCAGGGGTTCTTCACTATAACCACCACCATGACCCCCAACTAAAAAACAGAAGCCGCAAGACGGAGGGTTGCCCTCCGTGACTGAGGGGGTGAAGTGGCTTAAATCATACTTCAAAGTCATGATTCAAAATCAATCAAAAATGCTACTTCAAAACAATACAATACTTGATACTTGATTCTTGTTTTCAACAAGAATTTGACCCTTGATCCCTAAAATATTATTCTATAGTCATTAAATACTTGATTTATGATCATGACTTTACAATATGCCTCCATCCTATATAAACATATGGTAGGGTTCTACAATATGCCTCCATCCTATATAAACATATGGTAGGGTTCAACAATAGAAAGTTGCAAGATCGCCAATGCATCTTTTTTCCATTGTGCCATGTTGTTGCATCCGGGTTGTGCCACGTTGTTGCATCCGGAGAGTCGTTTATCTTCAAAATACTTAGGAAAATAACCTAATGTGTCTACATCTTGATGTCATCAAAGCATCAAAGCAATCTAAGGAACGTAAGCCTTGATTGGAGTTTTGTAGCCTTTAGCTTTGATATTTTAACATTTATTGAAATTATTGAGTGGTGGATCATCTTTTACATGTGTTGGATAAATCTGAATGTTTATCCGCTAAAAGCTTTGATTTCTACATCATAATATTTGTACCATTTAAAACCATATAATGCGGTGTGTCAGAAGTTGCATTTGTCGCTTTTGCATCTTCATTTGCTTCTCGCAAGGTGTGGATGCATGTGTCTTACATCTTTCTCAGAACTGTTCAAACAAATGATGTATTTTCGATACCATCGGTCAGCAGGACCAAGTTCTTCATCTTGACCAAGTTCTTCAAATGCTTCAACGGCTTTCCTGTTTCATTTCACATTTAACATGTCAGAGAACAAGCATCCGGCAAAGATAAAGAAAATGGGTCGAGCCATATTCAGATTGTGAAAGTGGACACTCACTACATTGTGATCAATTCTTGGTCCGAATGTCATAAGCTTGTTGCATTGCCAATAAATCCTTTTTCCTTTGAAACTAGATTGGCATGGCTGCAAAGACCACATGTAGCAAAGATCAAGTTTTATCCCATGCTCCTTGCCCTATCCCACAAAGTAGTGTTTGATTCCGTGGGGAAGGTTAGCATCTAGTTACCATCTCATATTTTTCGTTAGTTCATTCTTCCTTAAAGGGAATGCTACTATGCATGCCGAAAGTGATCTACTTGGTGCCGACATGCATCACAATATGCCATATTCACAAGATCATGTTAAATGTTTCTCTGCTTAGCGTTGGTTAGCTTGCATTTCCGTCTCTTGTATCTTTCTTCATTCTTCCTAAAGATCACCTTATTCTGTCAATCTCAATTCTAAAATCTAAAAGAGCAAACCTTTTTGTTCGCAGATGCCTTTTCTATGCGTAAAAAGGTGAAGCAAGAATTGTGTAGTAGAACCGTTGATGATCGCTATGTTAGAAATACGATCCCTCCCGTAAAAACACAAACTGCAAGAGAAAAGTAAATACATGTGCAAGCAAACTCAATTAAGTCACAAAGATTGCAAAATCCATACTAGAGCCCGAAGTCTTATGGACATGGTAACATTTGCTAGCAATTTCTGGAAACAGCTTAACAAAGATGTCAAATCAAATGAAGGCATGAAATATGCTTCAAAAAGAAAATCAGAATAATTTCCCCGATAAAAAAATAAACTAAATGTGACCTTACATGAACACTAAGTGCAAGAGAAAGAGCAACAGACTCCACGTAGACCAGCCCACACAAGAACGACCGCTTCTTTCCAATTCAATCCATAACCATAAAATTTTAAACCGTGGTACGTAACAATCACAACAATGGCTCCCCAAGATAGCCGCAAGAAGACATACAAAAAAGAAAGAGATATCCCCTTCTACTGCTTTGGCATTTCCTAATGATCCATAGAATGCTCAAATGCTTTGACATCATTAAAAGACCAACCCCCGGTATCAATTCATCGCTTCACCATAGTTCTCGCTTCAAAAGAGGGTCTAGATTAGTAGAAATGCCACGTGATCTCGGGCCGAGATGGCCTCCGCCTCTTGAATGTCCACCTCCATTCGCTTGAGCAAAGGTATGGTATGGGCTGCCTTTTGAAAGATGACCCGAGAAGCCATAAGCTTCTTTTGATAAATCCAATCTTCTCCTGTACTCGCACCAACCGCACCCTCATATACAATTTCTCGAGCTGTTTGGCATGACCACCTTCTCTGGTTCCTGCGAGTATGTTTTTGAACCCAAAATCGGAGGAGGCCGAACCCATGAAGAACGCCATAGCCAGTTCACCGGTTTCAGAGGGGCTGCTCAGCAACAGAAATGACCTAACATTTACCCCCAATAATGGGTTTTTAGCAGTCATTGGCATATTCTAGGTATATACTGGCATATGCCTAGAATATGCCACAAACCCACCTCAACAAGGGCTTGCCCCCTTAGGGGCAACCCAAAAAATCCACCATAGCCACCTATTCAACATTTTAGATATTTAAGGGAGACATGCATTGGGTAATGTGGGCCATTATACATGCTATCCACCAATGCGATGATAAATATATGAAGGTGCACCCTGTGAGTTCCTATCAAAATCCCACCCATCTCGGGCCATTATACATGCCTATCCACCAAGCGATGATAAATATATGAAGGTGCACTCTGTGAGTTCCTATGGAAATCCCACCCATCTTTGTATTAAGAGATGCATGGCTTGCATGAATATGTAACAAAATGATTCAAAATCCTAGCAAGGTCGATTTTTTTTGTCTATGGGGCAGTTGTGTGCTGACACGTGACAAGGCCTACAACCTGGAATGGAAGTTGGGTACCCTGATTCTGAGTGACAGGTTCAAGTGGTCATCCTCTTCATGTTTTCAACCGGTTCTTTCTTAGCAGAGTAATATTTTTGTTCAACATCTATATTTTTTTTGGGTTGCCCCTAGGGGGGCAAACCCTCGTTTGTATGGGGTTGTGGCATATCCTAAGTATATGCTGGAATATACTCAGAATATGTTGATGACTGCTAAAAACCGATTATAGGCTGTAAATGCCAGGTAGCTTTTGTTGCTAAACGGCCACTCATGAAACCGGCTAACCGGACACCTATTAAATGGCATAAAGCTTCATCGCCAAAGCTTTGTTCCTGTTTTTGTTGGATTATTGCAGTTCGTTGCAGATCGTGTAGGTTATGCGGAGCTAAATTCCTCGGCAAGTTCATGGCAAAGAGCTGCAAGATTTATGTCAAAACTGCTTTGCAAGATGCAGATCCAGTTTTATATTCGTTAGGGTATGGAGCTCATGGATATTTGGAAGTCCGGTTGTTTCCATGGGAACGTAGCCTAAATCCTGCAGCAACATGACCCCTGCACCTAGGCAATAGTGGTGGAGGCACAGCCCTCCACGGCCCTGGATTGCGTGTTGAGTCTTCAAAACCTGCAAAAGACCCCACTTTCTCTCAATAATATGTCCTGCCTTCACCGATTTGATCTTTGAAGAGTCCCCAGCATTGTTTCTGACAGAGCCATTCTTGCCATAGCCGTTCTTGAAGGGCATAGCAGAGTCGTTCTTCCCATAACTGTTCTTGAAGGGTAGAGCAGAGCCGGTTATGCCATCGCCGTTCCTGCCAAAGCAATGGAAAAACTCGGCTTTCTTTATCCTTTATGGAGTCGGCTTTCTTTATCTCTTTGAAGAGTCCGCAACATTGTTTCTGGCAGAGCCGTTCTTGCCATAGCCGTTCTTGTGAAGGGCATAACAGAGCCGTTCTTCCATAGCTGTTCTTGAAAAACAAAATCAAGAACTCAGTTGATAAATTGCGGGTTATCAGAAAATTCTTCCTCGGCAAGTTCATGGCAAAGAGCTGCAAGATTTATGTCAAATTTGAAGAGAGAGGAAAAACAAGTATGCTGGAATTGTAATGCTCCCCGCGACTGCATCTATTGGGTTTTTCTCGCCTCGTTCGTCTTGCAAGGCTATTCAACCACCTGACTCAGAAATTGACTTTTTCGAGATTCTTGGCCTGTAAGTTTTTGAATGCTCTGGTTTAAACTTTGTGACTGAAATAAAAGTATCTTATATATGTAGAATGCATGGAAGATGTGCACCTTTTAGCAACTTCGAACGCGTTTCACGATCATAGATGCGGCAATGTTAATGCCATTCCATGAAAGGCGTTTACTTAAGATGCATTTGATCAATAGCTTTACCACTAAATAACAGACCTACTTTCGCTCTACATAAAACGCTTGACAAGATAGATAGCAAGGGCTACCTTTTGAGATTTATTGGATCGGGCTTGTCATGAAGTTACATATGTGCTATAGTGGATTAACGCCATGATTTTGGACACTATGCTTTCTCGCTTAAATTCCCTTTCATTCAGAAAAAGGAATTTGATATAGATATCAAAGATTTGGAGAAACGCTAAGAAACTTCCCATTTCAAGGTGCTTCCCATTTTTATTTCCTCTCTGTTAGCATGTAGTATTTTCATGGCGTGCTTATGATTACGCTTTGTGCTTGCCATTATTAAGGTGATAATTTTATGTGTAGAGAGAGCAAAATTATTCAGCCAGATCACCGTCAGATGTTATCGGGGGCATATCGAGACACTATTAAAGCCCTCATCTCGAGAGCTACATATCCGTACACCTTTGTTGGTCTATTTTCAGATATTTTAGAGTAAATATAGTAGATGAGTGGACATAGTTATTGTTTATGGCAACCGGTTATATTGATCTATGTAATACCACGGGCATATTAAATTGTGGTCTCTAGCTTTGGTTCTTACTAATCGTATCATAGTTTGTTGCGCCTGGAGCTTCATGGATGTGACGGAAGGAGAGGGAAGTGTCGATGATCCAGAGTTACTGATGGAGGTATGCTACCCTTGCCTCTCCAGGTATCACAATCAGAGGTGCTCCATTGTCTTCCCAACTTGCAGTTAAGAAGGTTCCCAACTTGCCGTTAAAGAAGGTTAAGAAGGTTGTTGTCATGATAGGTTTGGGCCGTGGATTGTGGACTTGGTTCGTCATCTTTCATATACTTTCTCGGCATAGCATTGTGACTTCCAAGTAGCACCTTCATGGTTCTCTCTTTTCGCATGGGGTTATCCCTTTAAATTTTTCCATTGGTTGTGCTCTCTCTCTCTCTCTCTCTCTCTCTCTCTCTCTCTCTCTCTCTCTCTCTCTCTCTCTCTCTCTCTCTCTCTCTCTCTTCTCTCTCTCTCTCTCTCTCTCTCTCTCTCTCTCTCTCTCTCTCTCTCTCTCTCTCTCTCTCTCTCTCTCTCTCTCTCCATTATGCGCCGGTTGATATTTGGGCGCTAGGGTTTCTGCTGCTGTAACTTCAGAAAGCCATAGCTCTCACATACGGTGTCAGATTGCAACGGAGTTCAGCTCGTTGGAAAGCTTATTTCGAGCTCTTTCCAACGGTGTATAATATCAATACTTTTGATTCAGTTTGACAGTCTATAATTGGCATTTTCTGGGACTGTATACAGGACAGCGGGTAGTAGGACAAATGGCAAAAAAGAAACGGACTGTAGATGGGACTGGCAGAAACAAAAAAGAGGGAACCGAGGATGCTGGGTCGTCATCAGACTCAGGTGCCGGAACAGGGGGAGCCGGAAGTATCAAGAAAACAGGGAACCTGGTTTTTTCCTCCACGGAATCGGAAGCTCCAGAGAAAATCGACCGCCCCGTGAGGGTACAAAGTGACCAAGCAAGATCTGTTAGATGCCGCTGGGCGGATGAGGGCAGCCATGGAATTCTCAACCCCCGCCTATGAAGACATCAATGGAGGCCTCTGTCCCAAAACATGGTAAGTGATTTGAAATCTTTCTTGTTAGCTCATGTACAAGAAAGTGGAGAAATGTCGGCAGACAATATGATAATGGAATTAGAGCAGTTCAAGAAGGGAATTAAAGCAGAATTTGAAGCTTTCAAGCAAGAGGTTTTGAGTGAAGATAGTGATTGCGAAGATGATGTAGAAGAGCGAGGGAAGAAAAGGACATCTCCGGAATCCAAAAGCAATTATCGCCTTTTATAGAAGAGCAAGAAAGGAGAGAAAAAGCATTGAACATCCGTTTGATTGGCATACCGAAGAGACGGAGAAAAGACCAAAGACATTGTTCGGGCTTTTTGTGAAAATGAACTGGCGGCGGTGATAGATTCAGCATTACGGATGCATTTCGGATTGGCAAGCAAACCGATAGGGATCGGCACATTATTGTCAAATTCAGATCAAAGGAAGACAAGATTAATATACTTTAAAAAGAAGACCATGCTCAAGGGAAAGAAGATCCGATCAATGATGATCTTACTAAGAACCGATTTCAAGAGTACAAGGAATGAAAAAGTGCAGATCCTCAAGGAAGCAAGACAAGCGGGGAAAAAGTGTAATGGCGGCAGGGGAAGGTCATGGTGGAAAATCCGAGAAAATGCATAGGTATTTGAGACCACTAGGATAATGTGTTGGAACATAAATTCTATTAGTCAGTATAAAATAGATGTAGTAGATGATCTATTTTCAAATGTAGATGTTTTGTTCTTCTTAGAAACTTGTGAAAATGAAGAAAAAGGTTTACCAGACATACATGGGTTTACACTGTTGCACTCCGTTTGGCACAATAAAGGCTGGCGCCTAAAAGGACATGGCGGGATTGCATGTTATGTAAGGTCAGGCATGAAACACCTGGTGAAAATAATGAATGAGAGAGGATCATTGCAAAGATATCCGGGTAGAGTTACAAGGCCGTAAAGGTAAGATCTTTGTATGGATGTTACTTTCCACGAGAGAATCACCAGCTTTATGACTGCACCACCGGATCGGGATGACCCCTTTTTAACTTAGAACATGATGTGCTTTCATTTGCCGCCGGATGGTGATGTTCTCTTATTAGGAGATTTCAACGGCGCATTGCTACTAAAACAAGCAAGCCTATCGCTAGCATGGAAGGGGATCCCGTGATGGGTTGAGATGCTTGATGATAAGGAAGTATCCCGTGAAGGATGAAGTAGAACCACGGGCAGATAGAATAAGATGGCCTACACCCCAAGGCAACCATGTGCTTAATATGTGCAGCGGGCTTGATTTATTGGTTTATAATGGCACACAGAGGTTTCCGTGTGCGGGTAAGTGCACATGCGTAAAATGCAAGTGTGTTGATCTCGTTCTTGCTACATCCCGGTTTGCGTAATCGTGTGTTACATATGTCTATGGGGAAGAGATGGAAAAGATCTCGGATCATACACCGATAATGATTGTGTTAAGCACCAAGAATTACACATGCCACCAGGCACGTTGTGTCTCTAAGCCTCGTGATAACGTATGAAATATCATAAAGTGGAAAGCTATATGAAGAAGTGTGAGGCAAGAGCCTCCACAACAAATTGGCCCAAATAATAATCGATAAATTAAGTGACAAGATTGCAGAGTTAGTTCTAGATGTTGCCACTGATTGTTTTGTCTCACGCAGAAAGATGAAGGGGTTGCCATGCAATAGTTGGTTTGATGCGTCTTGTAGAGCAAAAAGAGAGGCATTTAAGCAAAGGCAAGGGGAAGATAGACAGAGATTAAAGAAAGAATATTTTGCACTCAATGAAATCAAAAAGAAAAAGTATGTGTATCAAAGACAGCAGGAGCTTATCCGTGACACTATAGCAGATCCCAAAAAATTCTGGAATGAGCTTAAGCCTAAGATGAAGCAGGAGATCCACCTTGAAACCATGGCTTTAGTAAGCCAAGCGCGTAAGTCGTATCACATGCCGAGGCCAATGTCGGTAATATTGACTTACGGGATGTAGGCTGGTGCTTTGATTTGGAAGACTTAGAAGAAGGGTTAAGTCATCTTGCCAATGGGAAAGCGGATTCAATTGAATTTTGGTAGCTGAAATGTTCAAATGGGCGGGTAACTCAATACATGTTGCATTGTTGTCATTATTTAACAATGTTTTTGCATAAAGGGTTTCCTCAAGACTTGGCGGTGAACAGAAGTTATCCCCTTGCATAAATTTTTGGAGATGAGAATGATCCTCGAAATTACCGAATGATTCCGTTAGTAGTTTATATGCCAAATTATTTCTTTGCTATCTTTGAATTGTAAATTGAGCACCGGGCTGAAAAACATAATGTTAGAGCCAATCGATGGGGCTTTAGACCAAAAAGATCTACAGATTGATCATTTGGTTAATTTGGCGAGCTATGGTTGATTCGGTTAAGGGTAAGAAAAACCCTTTATGCTCTTTTTGTTGATTATGCTAAGGCATTTGACACGGTATCTCGTAGTAATTTATGGGAGAGAATGGAGGCCCTAGGGGTACCAATTGAGCTTAGGCATGCAGTGAAGATACTTTATGATAAAGTTTTGGTACAACTATCATCTCCCTACATTGAGCAGTGCGCAGATGTGATAGAAAGTAATATTGGAGTGAAGCAAAGGTGCCCATTGTCGCCCACACTATTTGACCTATTCATAGACCAAGCTAAGCAGCTTGGATGTCCGAATATGGCGTGGAGGGGACCCCATTGTTTAGATGCATGGTTCTGTTGCTCTTTATATGCCGATGATGTTGTTCTTCTTTCCCGTTCGATTGGAAGGCATGCAGAAGCATTTAGATGCGCTGGCACATTTCTGTGAACAGAAAAGTATGAGGGTAAATATGTCAAAGACTAAGATGATGGTATTTGGGACAAATAAAGTAGATCATCTTAAATTTCTCTATCATGGAGAACCTGTGGAAATTGTCACCTCATATAAGTATCTAGGGATACATGTGGACAAGGGGCATATTTGGAACTCTTTGTTGAGCATAGAGTAAATGGAGGCCTCGAAAGCACTATATAGCATGCACAGAAAAGTGGAAAAGCGTAAATATGGGACTTTAGCCCAGGCGTACATTATAAAGTGCTGGTCCAAACAGTTTTGCTCTATGGGTGTGAAGTATGGGGGTCGGGATTATCCTGAGAATCCCGGAAAAAGGTTGAGAAAGTGCGTAAGAAGTTCTTGAGAACAGAATTGGGTACTAAAGCTCAAACTCCATATGATATCTTCGCTTTGTAGAGCGTGGCATGATGCCACTAGAGGCTGAAGCCCTATGCTTAACGCTTTTACATATCTCTCTAAGTTGCTATTTGATATGCCGTAAGATAGCTTACCAAGGCTAGCATTAGAAGAAACAAGAGACAAGGGTTGGTACTCGGATATTAGGGAATGGATGAGGAAGTGGGGGATGGACATTCATGGTATAATGTGAGAATAAGGGCAATCTAAGAGAGTGGGTGCATGAGCACCTCATTAGAAGAAGTTTGGAGAGTCCAGGAGACAAAAAAACATTTCTATAGACAAGATATAAATCCCACTCTCCAAGAGGCCAAATACCTCAAGGAAGGTGTGTCTTTTGGCCAAAACGGATGATAAGCGTGGATCTTGGCTTTAGCTCCCATAGGCTTGGGGTTGAAGTAGGATGTTGGAGTAATATTCCCCATGAATTGAGATTTTGCAAAGTATGCAATATAAGAGAAGTAGAAGATGAATTACATGTCATCGTAAGGTGCCCGTCATACTCAGGGATTCGAGATAAGTACAAGATCCATTCAAACTCTTTCTTTGGAATTCTTTGATATGCCCTGGACATCACATTGGGAAATACTTGAAGGAAATATTGATACAGAGAGAACAGTTAATGAGTATTAAAGATTGTAATGTTATACATGATGAGAGATGGGAAGAGTCTAATGCATTCTTGTCAGAAGATGCATTAGAGGATATCTTTTATAACGTTGAATATGTACATTGATCGTCTCATAGACCTGGTGGTCTACAGACGTAATAAATACAACATTTCATTTCATTCATTTCTCTCTCTCTCTCTCTCTCTCTCTCTCTCTCTCTCTCTCTCTCTCTCTCTCCGGTCACATGTCGGTTGGATCTTTGCCTAGTGGTGTGACGTTAAAATCTTGTCTATCTCCGGGCGAGGCTTTGCTTTTAGCGCCTTTTGGTATTTGTCACTCAACCTAAAAGGGCCGATTTACCTCACAGAGCACGGTCGGGACTTACGTCGAGGTAAGCTGGTTGCAATAGCATCTGTGGCAGACCGATCAACCGCAGAACCAATGGTAAAACCTAAGAAGGAGGCCATTCTAGCTGCTTCTAAGGATGGGTCTTACAGGGGAGGATCGATTGCTGTTGCAGAAGGCAAGAGCCCCATGAAAAATCCGGTAGAGGGCAAAAACAAGGCAGAAAATGAGTTAGCTGGAAAGGGGTCGGCTGGAAAGGTTGAACCTGATGGAGATGGTGATGTCGCAGGTTCGGTTCGAACAAGAAAAGGAACAAGTCTGTTGGAAAGCGGTATGGAAGAACCGGCCAAGGAGTCCAGACAAAAAAAGGATAAAAAAAAAGGCTAAAATAATAGATGAAATAGATGATGTTGGTCTGGATTCGGACATCTCGTCTGATTTCGACCTGGGCAAAGCTGAAAGTTTTGCAACAGGAATTAAAAATACCTTGGAGGCTGAATCCAACACTAAAACCCGCCGCTTCTATTCCCTTTCACGAGGAAGTTGGGATGGGACCGGGACATGAGATGCTTTGCATCAACAATCGGATTTTGCAAGCATGATGAGGACAATAATCAAGGAATCAGTTCATGAAGTAGTGCAATCAGCACTTTCTGAGATGCGGGCTCTTGTCGCAATGGAGGTTAAGAGAGAATTTGAATCTGTTAAGGCAGCTATCAGAGCAGAATATGAAGAGTTTAAGGCAGGGGTTATGACATCTTTGGAGCAACAAGCATGTAACAAAGAGAGTGAGGCAGACAATGAGAATACAGCCAAGAATGTAAACTTGAATGAAGAATCAATTTATGAAATCAAACAACAGCTCGCAGACTTCATGGAATTACAAGAGCAAAGAAACAGGGCATTAAATCTCAGATTTGTTGGGCTACCAGAAGAGGAAAAAGAGAACACTAAGCTGAAAGTTTGTCAATACCTAGGTGAACACTTACAAATTGAAGATAACGGGGTCGTTGACGCATTTCGAGTAGGTAAGAAGGGAAACTGGATCAGACATGTGGTTGTAAAATTCCATAACAGAGAGTATCGTTCTGCTGTATTGAGAAAAAGATCGATGTTAAAAGGGAACATTGTGTGGATAAATGAAGATTTGACTAACAGACTAACTCCAGGAATACAAAACTCAGGTTCAAATACTGAAGGAATACAAAACTCAGGTTCAAATACTGAAGGAAGCGAGGCAAGAGATGATGAAAATTGCATATGAATACAGGGTGTGTCGAGCATGTGGATCAAATGAGGTCGAGGACGAGGAGCATGTAATTTTAAAGTGTCCTGCGTATCAAGCTTTAAGAAGAAGATTTGGCATTCAAGTTACTGATCTTGTAACATTTTTTCACCTTCCAGCAACCCGCATTGCAAGCTTTTTGATCGATATGTTACAGCTGAGAGAGGCAAATATAAAAATATCTACAAGTTTAATTAGTGATGGAGAAGAGAGTGAGCATGATGATGAGGATCCTCTAATGTTTGAGGGCTCATCGCATGAAAATGTTTTTCTTGACGTCTCATAGACCTGATGGTCTCCAAAGACGGAATAGTACACTTCACTTCACTTCACTTCACCTCTCTCTCTCTCTCTCTCTCTCTCTCTCTCTCTCTCTCTCTCTCTCTCTCTCTCTCTCTCTCTCTCTCTCTCTCTCTCTCTCTCTCTCTCTCTCTCTCTCTCTCTCTCTCTCTCTCTCTCTCTCTCTCTCTCTCTCTCTCTCTCTCTGCGCATAGCACTTGTCGCCTATGGGTAGACTCCAAGGTTCTCTTCTATTGGATGTGCCCATTTTTTCTTATTGGTGTAGCTTTGTGGCTTCTAGAGTCTCCTTAACTTCCAAAGTCTTTCTCTTCTCGATGTAGTTTTGTGGCTTCCGAGATCCTCATTGGACGTTTTTTCCTTTTGATGTTCTAATTTCGTCAGTCTTCTTTCTCAACTTTGTGCCTGCCATCGAAATTTTATTCGATCTTTCATATATCTTTCTGAGATTTTTTCTTCAAGTCAGCATTTCGTAAATGGCCGATTGCGTGTAACTCTAACACTTTGATGGTTGTCGTAATTGATTTTTTTCTTTGTTTTGTAGTTTGGAGCGATAGTCCATGTGATGGATTTTGGCATATGGTTTGGGTATTTGCGTGTCGTAGGGATCGTTGGATTTCTTCGAGTTGACACTCTTCGTGGACTATCATGGGTGTGGGTGCATCTTCAACAACTTTTTCGCCGGTAACTGCTCTTCAAATCAGTTATTCATCGTTAGGATTTTCCTCAAAAACCCGAAAGGGCGGGGTTTTTTATCCCGATGATAAGTATCTGACTCAGACGTTTTACCTTTGGCAATGTTCTTCAAATGTCGATCCCTTGTATGATTACTTGTTGCATACTGCATTCATTTGACTTCAATGATTGTCTAGTTCTGAGGCATTTGATTCTAGTTTCACTCGTTTAGGAATCATTGTTGTGTATTCCTATAAGTCATTGTATTTATTGATCTAGTCTCATCAATAGAACACCATTTCACTTCAGGGAATTTTGCTATAGTTTCCAGATTAAAATAGTTGATAATGCTCATAATTTGATAATGATATGCTTGAAGAACCTATGGAGACAAGTCCCAATCTTCATCATTTTATTCTAGGACAAGCTATTCAAGTTCATAATTTTAATAAATGTTGTGTTTTTGTTTATTGTATTTTATATTTCTTTGTATAGATTTGATAATTGAATTGAAATAAATTGAGTGAATTTTATCATCCAGGGAGAACGATCAGTCAATGGAACCCAAAGAAAAGGCGTAGTAGACTCTTGGCGAGGTTAAAAACCTTTTGCCCCAAAGGGATTTTGAGGGAAAAACCATGGCAGTAATAAGAATGATGACAAACTGTACAAATATATAACATGAAATATATACATGTTAAGAGAGTGTCCATGACCTTCTGAAGATATGATCCCAGCGGTCACACTGAAGGCGTGCCCAATATTACATGCATCGACTGGTTGGGCCTGATCAACTCAATGTAGCGTGCCTAGATGCGATCATATGTCGAACATCTCTCGAAGAATGTGACATTCATGTTCGACGGCTCCCTCTTGGCGGCATTAACAAAGCCCGCTCTCGACATGGTTCTCTAATCAATATGTCCCTCTCAATTCGGAGATGATGCGCATCATTGCGATTCGAAGCGACGAGTCTACATTTTTTCATGGGCAGATGAATATGCAGATAGCATTGGGGACCTCATTCTAGTGTGGGGTTTATGTGGTGCTAGTAATATGCTATCTTGACCCGTTCAAAAAGCCGATATCCCAAAGCTTGCCGAGAAAGCAAGTATCAAAATCTTGCCTCAAGCTACAACGATCCGCTTTTGTTTGCACTTGTATATATCGTGCTCTTGCACATTCCATCTAGCTAGCTATCGAGCCCTCTTTTACTTCCACCTTGAGGTCTGCTGCCCTCATTCTTTGCGGTGTAAGCTGAGGTTGGGGAGATGAGCATCGTCCATATTGACCACCTTCCGAAAGTACATGATGTGGCGATCAAGGGCTGCTCTTTGAAGAGGCAATAAACCGGTCTCTTACAAATGTAATTTGATATGGGACCATGGATTTTACTCCCTGTGCCCATGTTAAGTTGGATCTTTGCACTTGCTCCAAGTTATTCCAGGTAGCAAGGGAGGATATCACCGGGCCCCAGGCTTTGACCCTGTATAGAAGAACAAGCTCCATCAAAACCCTAAACAAGTGCGACTGATGGGTCCAATTACACAATTTTGCTTTGTGACTGTTGTTCTGCATTGAAAACAGTGTTTTCCAGTTCGTTGTCACTCGTAAAATGATGGAACTCTTCCATTGTATTGTGGATGGAAACTCCAGTCCTAAATACTTGTAGATGGATGTCGCCTCTACATTTGCCCTCAGTAAGTGAATGAGGGAGGCCTTAGCTGACGTGAGGATGAGATGACGACCACTTTAGTTGGTCAAATTGACTTGCATGTCAGTGGCCTGGCAAAAAATTTGTTCAGGGCGTCCAGATGGCGATGTGCATATCCTCCGGAGTGTAAGCCAGGAGATCTACATCGTCAGCGTATCTGATCGAAAGTTGTCTAATGATATAGTAAAAAAGATGAGTTCCATCATCCCCATTGTCATCAAGGCGACTTTCCAAATGATCAATGTGGATCCCAAACAATATTGGAGAGAGAAGGCATCCCTGGCAGACCCCAATACTGCTCTCGAATGGTTGACTTGTCGGTTCCAACCTGCCCGAGCATGTCTCATATAGCATGCACACCGCATTTTACATATCCGTAGGGACCACCAACTGTCACAATCTCACCCACAGCTTTTCTCGAGGCATAGTGTTTGAAAGCCTTGACAAAGTCAATGAAGCAGCAATATAAGTCTTGCTGATGGTTCTTGCTGTCTTCAGACAAAGTCTACCATGTAAATATATGATCAATTGTTGAGTGTCGGTTCACAAACGCTAGCACGGCGGGCGGCTTGCACCTCTGCTTCCCCTGCCTATCCCGTCAGCTGCTGCTTGGGAATGCCAGATTAGTAGTGTTACAAACACCGGATTGACCATGATTGTTCGTTAATTGGCTGGACCGTGCGGATCATCTGTCTTGTAGATGGAAACAACCCTGTAGTGGTCCACTGCGGGAGGCAACCTTCCTGTAATGCCACATTGGACAAGGCAATTAGTACTGGTACTATGGACGACCCTGCCCCCTTTAGCAACTCTGTCTGCATTCCATCCAAGTTTGTCGCTTTCCCATTGGCAAGACGGTGCAAGCCCTGAATTACATCCGCCTCTGTGATTTTTGGCATCGGGCCTTTCTTTTTTGTTGGGGGCGGGGGGGCAAGAGGGGAGGTTACTGCTGCTCGAGCACCATGAGAATCATAGAACTGCTACAAGGTCATAGAGGTCAGCCATTTGTAGGAGCAAAATTTAATAATTGCCCCAACATATTCTGGCCGTAGGATTGATATATCAATGACTCAGGTAGTAACTTTTTGATGAAACTTTTACAAGTTCTAATGGAAGTGTTTCCTATTCCAAAACCTAAGTGCACCGATATTTCATATTTCGAGGTCGTAGGCACCCCATCATAAATGAAAATAATTAAAATAAGTCGACCAGAGGCCCCAAAATATTTTCTGGGTGTAGGATCGTCAGATCCAGTGTCTCAGGTAGTAAATTCTAATGAAAAATCCTATAACTTTTGATCGAGGTGCTTTAGATACATAAAAATAAAAATTGATGAAAATTTTATAAGTTCTGATAAATTTATTATAATCCAAAAATCATAAATCCCATAAATAACCACGACTAAAAAGTTCAAATTTTTTTTTCTCTATGCTCCCATTGTCTATGGGTGCTCTAAGCATAAGTTTAATAGTCCCTTAAGTGTTTTACACCAATAGAGCTTCCAGATGGCCGATCTAAAAGAAAGCACAAGCCTCTCATTACCAATAAAGGGCCTCTAGGGTCTTCTTTATAAATGGAACAAAAGAATTGTTTCAAGCTACTCGGTATACTTCACAGCTGCTTGTAAATACCATGAATAGTCTTCTATAACAATACTATGCTCAATTTTAGTTAAAACTCACTGTGCAATACACAAGCCATGCTACAGTGATCACAAATACTAAACGAATCCTTGGGAGATTTGCTAGTCAGTAGGGCGGCAGTTTTGTAAAGCCATGGTCTCTCGTCCGCCTGTGAGCTGGTATTTTTGCATGTAGAGACACTTTGTCAATGTAGGTCTAGCCCTACGACCAAGACTGTTATGAATGCTCTGTTTATGCTTTGATAGATGATTGCTTTGCAGCTCCACGATTCACCAGTAAAGATTTCTAGCTCCAAGGATAAGAACCTTCAAGAGCTCTGCACAAGAATTCCCTTAAGCCCCTTTCCTCGGGGCTCTCATTACAGCGATGCTAAAATATAGCATGAATCATTAATCAACCTCCTCTTATGAAGCTCTTCGTGAAGTTTGACTCTGCTACCTCCTGTCGAATTTTGCACTCAACACAATGCGCTCTATTCTTTGCACAATGCGATGTAGTTAAAAAGGTCAGTGCCTTTTCTTATTCTATTTTGTAGTTACGCAAGGGTCCCACAATAGTTTCCCACGCACAAAAAACTCCTATTTTAGATTTAAACATTTTTTCGAGCAAAAACAAATTGTAAAAAGCATTTACAAACATTATAGCATTCGATTTGATATTATGGCAATGAAAATAATTTTTTCATGTAACTTTTTATGTGATTTAAAAACTGTAAGAATAGAATGTAAGTTATGATTTAGGTTTTGAATTTTAAAGCTTAATGTAATTTGTGAATCTGGTGGCACCGCTTAGAGTCTTGCTACCAAAGCTACCTAAAAAAACACATGGAATAATCAACAAATTACTAGTCCTAGTGTTTTACAAGTTCAAAGCCTTTTGGCATCCAAAACGCCAAAAACCTAGGTCTACAATCACCTGGAAAAATACAAAATGTTTTCTGTCGTCAAAGAACGAACAAATTATAGATAGATCTTTAGATTTGCTTAGAATAGGCTCTAATATGCCAAAATTAACTCCTTTTTCTAATGAATTGCTCCTTTATAAGGGCAATCCAAAATTCTATGTTTAACACTGTGGCATATTGCAACCTAGATGTTTAAGTCAGAAGCATATAACATGACACCTTTCATCTATATCTAAACAATTAACCATCTATCATGGGAGCCAAATAGTGCATAAAACATGTCCAAAAAATTGGCCATCTTTCGTGGGAACCAAAGATGGTACTATTTACTTATTACATCTAACAAAAGATGCGTACATGCTTGGGTTACAAGTAAGAATATATGTCGTTGGCATGGGGCAATTTTAAAGATAAGATAAGATAAATTTTTACGTCCATCCGTGAATGATAAAAAAATCTATTCTATTCTATTAAGTATATTATCATTACTAAATAGAAGTTTCATCACGTTTATTAATAAGTAAGATGATTTAAAGTTCGTGTACCTCACCTTATTTAATACATAGAAGTACCTGGACAAATATGTGACTAGGTGGAGGTCATCACGTTTATTAATAAGTAAGATGATTTAAAGTTCGTGTACTCATCTTATTTAATACATAGAAGTACATGGACAAGTATGTGACTAGGTGGAGGTTGGCATCTTTTACGTAGAAGGATAAAGAAACTCTTAAAAAACTTTTGACTAAGTTTAATGTACATCATCTTTCCCCATATACCCTAGACGTGAAGGACATCTTATGGAATATTCTATATCATGCATCCAATCAAAATTCTAACAAGGCAATAAGTCATCATAGGATAAGGCATTTAACCTATGACCAATTATTGTGGTGAAAATAGTGATGATGGAGGAGGAGGAGGAGGAGGAGGAGGAGGAGGAGGAGGAGGAGGAGGAGGAGGAGGAGGAGGAGGAGGAGGAGGAGGAGGAGGAGGAGGAGGAGGAGGAGGAGGAGGAGGAGTTTTGTTTTGTTTTGAAGGACGACAAGCTTTATTCACCAACTAAAAACCGAGCAATATAAAATGCAAAAGACGGGATTATAACCCCGGTGGACAAACCGATCCAATCGAAAGCACAACCACACTGCTTTATGCAAAAGAATGAATCAAGGTAAGTATGCGGATCGGTACTTTCTTCTCTTGATCAAGAGAAGAACAATTGTAAGCCATAACAATTTTTTTTTTGCGCCCAATTGAAGAACAATCTCATCCGCAGATCTACGCCCTTAAAGATAAACAACCTCCTTCTCTTCGGATTGACCATAAAAGCCCAGCCACATGCGAGATGAAAAGCTTCGTTTTAAGTAGTTTGGGCCAAGCATCGGGATAGATAGCAAGCAAAATTTGGCTAGATCGAGACGCGTGCCAAATAGGATCAACAACCAAGACCATGCCAAGCCGCTCACACACTAAAAAAACAATGCTCAATACTCTCAACCCTTTCACGGCATAAAGGACGAGCTCTCGAAATCCAATTATCCATTTTATGGACTAACCGTTGACTCTCGAGGCATCTATGGATCACTTGCCACCACAAAACTACCACTTTGGGATGAAGTAGCTTATCCCATACCCATATCCAAACACTTTTCCATTGTGGCTGAGAGACCTGAAGATGCCACCTATTAGATGGAGGCAGGATTTCAGAATGCAAGAGCAATTTATACACAGAAGACACAAACCGCCCTGGCTAAATATCCTGATGGCAATCCCATACGACATTGGTAGCATCTAATTGGATATATGACACACACCACACCAACATTGCTTATTGGTCTACCCCAAACCACCTTACATGGAATGCGACTTTGGGGGCCTCAAATTCGAGATATATATTTGTTCTAAGACTAGCTGTTACCATTAGACTTAAATGCCCAGAGAAATGCCGCAACATCTTGGTGAAATTCACACATAAAGACATTAATTTGATTTGCTCACCAATACAAATCCAAACAATTGAATACCAATGTGTCAATGGCACATCTGCTCCATTGACTTTTAAGCTATGTTACACATGCCATAGTCATGACAAAATTGGCGGCCATATTTCATTCTACTCAATAATAGTAAAGTCATTTATGGTAAATATGTCACATCACCATAGGAAACAAGTGAAAGCAGACTAGTATAATCAAGCAAAAGCCAGCATACAAAAAAACAAGCACAAGATGTGATCTCTTCCAAGAAACCTCGCTCCTAGGTTGACCACAGTAACCAACAGACCCTAGATGGAATGCCTTTTGCCTAACTGGGGCCTATGCACCTAGGTAGGATGCCAGAAGAACAGATTGGCCATCCAGTGTACTATTAAATAAACCTTGAAGCCAGGACCACGATGGTTGAACTTCTGGACAAGAAAAGAGGCAATGCTCAGGTGTTTCGACATCTCAAAGGCAAAACGGGCATATTGCAGAGAAGCGAAGATCATAGTGATTCCAAAAGGCGTTTATATGCAAAAACCTATGTAAACTTGCCACCAAAGTACATAAACATTAGGATGGAGCAACTTAACCCAAAGTCAACGCTATATACGAGCCCTTGGTGGTCCTACTCGGTGGATCATGATAATTCTCTGGGATTTTAATCCTGCTTGTGCACTTGTATTTGTCTTTTCACTTGGATTTTCATAAAAGTTTGAAGTCCTTAAAAAAAAAAAAAGGGAGTTATTCCATATGGCAGCATTTGATTGGACATACGGCATACATATATCACACTAACATTGCTTTGTTGGGTCTTAGCCTCAAGTACCTTATATTGAATGCGACTCTTGGCAGCATCATACTGGAGACATATTTATTCTAGAATTAGTGTATTACCTTTATACCAAACGCCCAAACACATAGTCGAAATATATAATCAAAAGTAGGTGGAAAAGCTAGCAATATTTTTTATCATATATCATAAATATTTCAACATTGTTGTTGGTAATAAAATAACACATATATGACGTGGTCGTCATTTTATTATTACATTTTAAGTTGTGACCATTTCCATAACCGAAACCAAAACTAGGGCCATACTAAGACAAATTCAAGACATGTGGGTTGCCCATCTCCATCTGTGGCCCTTCACTATAACCACCACCATGACCCCCCAACCGAAAAAAAAAATCCACCATAGCCACCTATTCAACATTTTAGATATTTAAGGGAGACATGCATTGGGTAATGTGGGCCATTATACATGCTATCCACCAATGCGATGATAAATATATGAAGGTGCACCCTGTGAGTTCCTATCAAAATCCCACCCACCTCGGGCCATTATACATGCCTATCCACCAAGCGATGATAAATATATGAAGGTGCACTCTGTGAGTTCCTATGGAAATCCCACCCATCTTTGTATTAAGAGATGCATGGCTTGCATGAATATGTAACAAAATGATTCAAAATCCTAGCAAGGTCGATTTTTTTTGTCTATGGGGCAGTTGTGTGCTGACACGTGACAAGGCCTACAACCTGGAATGGAAGTTGGGTACCCTGATTCTGAGTGACAGGTTCAAGTGGTCATCCTCTTCATGTTTTCAACCGGTTCTTTCTTAGCAGAGTAATATTTTTGTTCAACATCTATATTTTTTTTGGGTTGCCCCTAGGTGGGCAAACCCTCGTTTGTATGGGGTTGTGGCATATCCTAAGTATATGCTGGAATATACTCAGAATATGTTGATGACTGCTAAAAACCGATTATAGGTACGTAAATGCCGGGTAGCTTTTGTTGCTAAAATGACCACTCCACGAAAACCGCTAACAGGACACCTATTAAATGGCATAAAGCTTCATCGCCAAAGCTTTGTTCCTGTTTTTGTTGGATTATTGCAGTTCGTTGCAGATCGTGTAGGTTATGCGGAGCTAAATTCCTCGGCAAGTTCATGGCAAAGAGCTGCAAGATTTATGTCAAAACTGCTTTGCAAGATGCAGATCCAGTTTTATATTCGTTAGGGTATGGAGCTCATGGATATTTGGAAGTCCAGTTGTTTCCATGGGAACGTAGCCTAAATCCTGCAGCAACATGACCCCTGCACCTAGGCAATAGTGGTGGAGGCACAGCCCTCCACAACCCTGGATTGTGTGTTGAGTCTTCAAAACCTGCAAAAGACCCCACTTTCTCTCAATAATATGTCCTGCCTTCACCGATTTGATCTTTGAAGAGTCCCCAGCATTGTTTTACGGTGAGCCATTCTTGCCATAGCCGTTCTTGAAGGGCATAGCAGAGTCGTTCTTCCCATAACTGTTCTTGAAGGGTAGAGCAGAGCCGGTTATGCCATCGCCGTTCCTACCAAAGCAATGGAAAAACTCGGCTTTCTTTATCTCTTATGGAGTCGGCTTTCTTTATCTCTTTGAAGAGTCCGCAGCATTGTTTCTGGCAGAGCCGTTCTTGCCATAGCCGTTCTTGTGAAGGGCATAACAGAGCCGTTCTTCCATAGCTGTTCTTGAAAAACAAAATCAAGAACTCAGTTGATAAATTGCGGGTTATCAGAAAATTCTTCCTCGGCAAGTTCATGGCAAAGAGCTGCAAGATTTATGTCAAATTTGAAGAGAGAGGAAAAACAAGTATCTTTGGAATTGTAATGCTCACGCACTTTTGCATCTATTGGGGTTTTTTCGCTCGTTTCGTCTTGCAAGGCTATTCAACCACCTGACTCAGAAATCGACTTTTTCGAGATTCTTGGCCTGTAAGTTTTTGAATGCTCTGGTTTAAACTTTGTGACTGAAATAAAAGTATCTTATATATGTAGAATGCATGGAAGATGTGCACCTTTTAGCAACTTCTCGAAGCGTTTCACGGATCATAGATGCGGCAATGTTAATGCCATTCCATGAAAGGCGTTTACTTAAGATGGCATTTGATCAATAGCTTTACCACTAAATAATGAGACCTACTTTCGCGTCTACATAAAACGTTTGACAAGATAGATAGCAAGGGCTACCTTTTGAGATTTATTGGATCAGTTGTCATGAAGTTACATATGTGCTATAGTGGATTAACGTCATGATTTTGGACACTATGCTTTCTGTTTAAATTCCCTTTCATTCAGGAAAAAGGAATTTGATATAGATATCAAAGATTTGGAGAAACGCTAAGAAACTTCCCATTTCCAAGGTGCTTCCCATTTTTATTTCCTCTCTGTTAGCATGTAGTATTTTCATGGCAGTGCTTATGATTACGTTTGTGCTTGCCATTATTAAGGTGATAATTTTTGTGTAGAGAGAGCAAAATTATTCAGCCAGATCGGTCTGCGCATGTTATCGGGGCATATCGGACACTATTAGAGCCCTCGTCGAGCTACATATCCGTACACCTTTGTTGGTCTATTTTCGGATATTTTAGAGTAAATGTAGTAGATGAGTGGACATAGTTATTGTTTATGGCAATCGTGTTATATTGATCTATGTAATACCGGGCATATTAAATTGTGGTCTCTAGCTTTGCCGGTTCTTACATGTATCATAGTTTGTTGTACCGGAGCTTCATGGATGTGACACGGAAGGAGAGGGAAGTGTCGATGACCCGAGTTCTTGATGGAGGTATGCTACCCTTGCCTCTCCGTATCTGTCGAGAGGTGCTCCATTGTCTTCCCAACTTGCCGATTAAGAAGGTTCTATAAACTTTTTCTTGAAAAAAATGCAGGGGATCATGAGTACATGGCTTATTTAGGCTACCTTGATTTGATGTAGCCATGTCATTTGGAGAGATCATGTCAAATATTTGAGGCCATCACGAGAAAAGCTCACCATCTGCGCATGTGCTACAGTTATTTTTTGCAGATTTAGATGGACTATGGATGAGTGGACTATGTGGAGATTGAAGATGGATTCTTAGGACAAAACATTATGTGAAAGTTCGAGGAGGGTTATGCTAACATTCAAAGTCTTAAAACGTTGCAAGTTTGATGGAAAGAATAGTGAAAGATTTCACAACAGGGGTACAAGTTACGTGAACCGGACCATAGCAGATTATAAAAGATCGAAAAACAAGCGTACAAGTTCACTTTTTTTATCGAGGATTATCCAAGTATACAAAAACGATTGCACAAAATATTGGCTTTTACCCCGATTTAAATGTGGTAATTCAGCATGGATCAAGTATGTTCTACAATTGAGATTTGGCTCTTTTGTTTTGGGAACAACAGATATCTATAAAATTTGTGAAGGTCAGGGCCGGGGAGGAAATTTTAATTAATTTGTCACAAATTTAATAAAACCTTTACAAATAACGGAAGGCTTTTCAAAGTCACAATTTGCTATTAAAATATATTTTTAAACAATGGACAAAATGACACATTCTTTGTCTAGATATTTTGTGCAACCTTTCTAAATTTAATTTAGACAATGAATTTGTCGGTTATGTAATATGTAAATGCAACCTTTCTAAGCTTAACTTAACCAAGCAAATTTGTCAAGTTTAAGAGCCAATGTATTTGGCCAATTTGTGTAGTATGTAAATTCTTTACACATCAATGTGAATTAGATGTTACAACATGTGATTGCATTGTTAGAATATTTACTTTAAACATTGTAAATAGCATGTGTACAATTCAATATTTCTATTTCCACTTCTTGATTATGAAATAAAAAAAGGCAATGTCGAAGAAAGGCAATGACAACAGACCCAACTTACAGGTTCCCCCAACTTATGCCCGACAGAACTGGCAATCGTAACTAGTAAAAATATATAGATGGCCTATATTTGGCTTTACAAGTTATTTCGGCCGGTGGTCCGGATAGTCCATGGTCATCTTGCCCGTTTCTTTTTCCTTTCTTTTGTTCGAGCAACTTCGTTACCTGGAGCCGATCACGTCTGCTACAATGCCAAGCTTCAGATTATGGTGGAAGCTAGCAGAGCACATTGCAGATTTGCTTGCTTATTCATAAGGTTTTAATAAGGTATTCCGTTATTTACTTTGAAGAGTGGATGATGGAAGTAGAAGCGAGGATAATAAGACCGGCTTTGAAGATAGCAAATTGTTAATAAGTTCACATGTGTGAGAAATGACCTCATATCAATAAAGACCACATATCCTTGACAGGTTCCCAACATTTGCCCAAGGGGCGTCACCTTGTGGAACCTTTCAAAACCACGTGCATCAATGGGAGGG
Organism: Isoetes taiwanensis; assembly: GCA_021234155.1. Lineage (NCBI taxonomy): Eukaryota > Viridiplantae > Streptophyta > Lycopodiopsida > Isoetales > Isoetaceae > Isoetes > Isoetes taiwanensis. The sequence continues at coordinate 2,325,000 of JAJEKV010000116.1, read as the reverse complement.
GGCAATTTTTACCCTTTTCGTAGACGTATACTAGGGGTCATAGGGTTTTGGGGTTTTGGCTATAAAGTATTGTTACCATTTTGCCACCGCACTTGTTGGCATCCCCTATACCGCAACTTACCCGAACCCGGTGGTCCCAGTTCTAAACCTAATCATGCAATGGGAAGCATTGGGGTTCAAATTATGGATTATGATCATGATGAAGCTACAATGTCTCTCGGGCAGAGGTAATAAACTCAAACTTCTTTCTTGAACATTAATTTTAAGGAATAGGTCAAATTCAGCCTCACATACCAAATTTATGGCGGATGGGGGGCATGTAACAAGTCGGCTTTTAGTCTTGAAGCACTGGCAACATGCGGTAAACCAGTCATCTCTCTTCAATGAATCATGCAAAGAATGAGTCAATATACGTGATTTCTATTTCTTATGTCACGCTTAAACCACAACCGGTCTCATTACTTCCGGATATGCGAGAATGAACCAACATACACGAATTCGGGTTTCTTATGCCACAAAAAGCCACTAACTTACTACTGACTTCATTGACTCGCTTCTTCCACCCATCTTCTATGTAGTTGCAAATAAAATTGCTGCTTGCCAGAGATAGAACCAAGAACTGAGACTCCATGGCATTGGCAACAGTTACAGAAGGATTGTTTAACATCATAAAGATCCAACAGCACAACCAACATGATAAGGATTTTGTGTCCAAATATGTATGTAAAACGGACTCTTCTTCCAAAATATGGACCACTCTATATTACTAAAACTGCTATTAGGCATAAATGTCACATACTAACAATGCAGCTCAAAATCACCATTTCAACAACAACAACGTGGTCTGCTAGTTCTTCCAAGACATCCTCCTCGTAACGCTTAAAAGATCTGATGTATCAGCTGCAGGTGATCATGCGCATGGTCTCAACCATTTTTAATGCAGCGAGAAATGTTGGCATTCCATCTCTTTTTTTAGTTGTGTTAGAAAGGCATTAACCTTCTCCACTTTTGTAATTTCTTCAATTTCCAATATGATTTGAGGGATTTGAGAGACATATGCTGCTTAAGAACGAGCCTTGCTAGGCATCTCGAGGCTGAAGGTCTGCATATAAAGGAACCAATTGTTTCCATAAATCATGCCATAAATTTAACTATAAAGCCAGTCCTATATTGCATGCTTGAAGATATGGGACAACAATAACTAGCATTGTTCTGCCCCAAGGTTTGCATCCCTGCACTTCCACACACGGTGAGATCTGGGACATTACCGTAATGTGTGATTAGAACTGTAAGGTCTCAAGGGCAGATCTTAGATTTGTCTAGCGGAGTACTACCCATTATAAATATTCTAACTTACAAGCACCAAAAATGGTGGTGATACAATATGAAGCAACATGGTAGGATGTGCCTCCTGACTCTTGAGATGAAGGTAGGTTTTCGGTAGCTATGTGGTAGAGCACTTGGTTGGCCTCGAAGGTGGGTTTCGGTTTACTACCCCTAAGTTAAGGTCGCCTCACTATTTTTTACATTCATGACATCTTTGGGATTTTGGCATCAATGGAACAGCCATTAGACGGTTAAAGGCATCACTCCTTGACACGAGTGTGCAAAGGCCATAACGTAAATATAATGTAGGAAGTTCTAATACATACAAGATGTTGCGACACCCCTCAGGTCATTATTCTTGTTGCAATATTCAGTTGGGACCTCTTGCCTTTTGACCCTTGTTCTGAAACTTGATGGGAACTAAGCAGGTAAACTAGTTCTGGAAGGAAAGATTGAGCACTCCTTTAACATAAATGCCAACGGCACTGACATTGACGACCACTGAAAACTCTGCTGTGACAGACTGAATAAATCCATGGTGAAGACAAGAACCTTACAGGTATGCGGCATATATGAGCTTAGTTCGTACTTCACTCGTTGTATTGGCTTTTTGATGGATTAGGCTCCCAATGGTGTCTCATCTGGCAGGTGTTACAAAATGACCGAGGGATGATAACGCCTCTCCCCAGTACATGGTCTATTCAAAAGGTTAGTTCAAAAGCTTATTAGTGTTATGTCATAATTTCCAATGGTTGTTTAAACTTCAGGACAAAAAAAAAATTTGCTGCGGCTGCAGCGAAAGGGCCTGAAGGAAAACGAACACGCAGAGAGCGTGGTGAGCTGGAGGATATTGTGTTCAAATTGTTTGAGAGGCAAACCAGTTGGGCGTTGAAACAACTTGTGCAGGAAACAGACCAACCAGTTGTAAGCTTCTTCCAGCACAAATTAACGTCTACAATAATAATGCTGCATCTTTTGAAGAACCTCTCATCTACAGAAATTTGTTGCCATTGTTCAAGTGGAAGTTCTTCCCTTGGCCCAATTTTTTGCTTAGGCATGCAGCTAAAGCGTCTCTTAGTAGTCTGAAAGCGCTAATTGTATTTTTGTACAGGCTTTCTTGAAGGAAATTTTGAATGACTTATGCATTTACAATAAACGAGGAACCAAGCAAGGCACATACGAACTCAAGCCCGAGTTTCGGCGAGCATCTACTGCAGAAGAAGCAGCAGAGCCTGCAGAATAGGTTAGAGGTTGTACATAGATGGAACTTTTTTGTATGCTATCAAGCTGGAAGGCAGCACTGTACATGTTTTTTGATTGACATTTGTACCATATAAAGTGAACAATGCATTTTGGAATAAGATCAGCCTATTTGACTGTTTCTAACTAGTGGCATATTGGTTCCAGCTATTTGTTCCATTGTGTTCTTGCCCAGCGTAATGCAGCTGCATTGAACTGAAAATACTCACTCCTAAGCATGAATTCATTAATTAGAGAAATTTGGAATTCTCGTTTAGCATGAAATAGGTTAGCGGGTAGCCATATAGTGCAAAAACTACTACCAATTGAGTAAAAGTTGGCGTTTTTTTGCACAAATTCTGCAAAGGCTTCGGTCTTATTCGGAAATATAGTTTTTACTGCTAATGCAAAGGTTCACCGCGAGTATAACGTAGTAGGAGGGAGTGTTAAAACTTCTCGCAAGAAGCGCGAACGCGATGTTTCGCAGCTGAAAGGAGACAAAATAATGTGCCTTTTATTAAAACCATATGAGAGCATTGTGTTAAAAGAAGGTACCGAGGAGCAAGGATATCACACAAAATTCAGATTTAAAGCCATATAATTGTTTTCTGAGGATCGTGGTCGCGATTATTTTTAGCATTAAACATATGGTAAAAGATATGGGTAAAGACAAAACCAAAGTTTCGAAACAAAAATTTCCATTGAAGGAAGTAATATACAACATAATTCTTGATTGAAGGAGATAATTATTCTCGATTGTGTTTCGGATACTTCATCGTATCACACCCATTTCATTGGCCATGCGATTGACATGCTCTCTACCCAATTCCATAGCTTGTGTTGTGTCCATCTCTCAATAACCCGCGGATCTCCGGAACTACAACACCCATGGCCTTTGGCGATCGCGCCGCAGATGTGAATCGAGGGCTCCCATTCTTCATCGTCCATTGCACCTTTGCCCCGCCTATAAGTTCGCTTTTGCAAGTAGCTCGATGCATTAGCATTTCTACCGTGGATGAGAGAGCTTACGCTTCTTCTTTGGTGTACGATGCTCCCGTGACCCAAGAACCTCATCTTGGTCAATCTCCATGTCTTCGCTGGTGCGCTTCCATGTGTTCTACCAACGTATTCAAACCGATGTTAAGCTGTCAAGAAAGGCATGTACCCATCAAGCTTCTCATTAAGTGCACTCAATTTTTTTGAAAAGTGGGCTCTAGGGCTTCTATACTTTTTCCCCGTCTCTTCAAGCAAGCACTTTGTTTCTTGCATTCTCTCTTCGTAGGGACTTAGCATCGAGGTTTTCCAAAATGGAATCCAACTTTGATAGCTCTGTGTTTTGGGTGATACTGATGTCGGGTTGAGCTGGATCAGGCTCAACCCTCTCTCTTTCGGCTCTTCCTCAAACCCATCGGCACTTGGATTGGCCATTTTATCAAAGCGTTTCAAAGAACGCCCTCGTGAAATCCGGCACACTTTACGAACTTTCCGAAAAGCCGCTCTTTTTGCCTTGCATAAGAGCAACACAGAAGCCGGCCCCAGTAGAAAAAGAAATCGAACACAACCATCAGTCGGCACCAGCTGTTCAACAATATGGTAGGCATAGGAGGTTTTCAGCTGGCATTTCAATACAAGATCTCCTTCCATTGCCGCCCATTTGAATCTTGGTTTGCCTGTAAAAAGAGTCTGATATTTCTTTTTTATCTTCTCGTCGGCATCCTCATTACCTGTTAGCGGCATTGGAGGCAATGGTGTTGACTTAGGAGCCTTGCCGTGTGGAGATAGGTGAAGCTCCAACTCTGGTTGCACAGGTGTTACACGAACATCACTCCTGTTAATGCACATATGACTAATAAAGTACTGATGTTCTTTCACCCTTCGTTTGCTCTCCCATCCCGTTTCTTCATAGGAACCTAAAGATAGGTAGCCCGCCTGCGAATTTGCTTCCCGACCGCACAAGCAATTTGGCAAATTCACTGAGCGCATGATAATAACCAAGTAATAAACTTTGGCAATCGTCATGGTAGCTATCCTTGTAAATAGATCTGTGTATTTCTTGCAATCCCATACCTTGTTCATCCCTCGGATGTCAATAAATATCAATGTCGCATTTCTTGACACTTGGGAGGAAGTAGGGATGCCATCCTTTGTCACTGCTATGACAATATTTTTTCTTTTCCTTTCTTTTCTAGCCTCTTACGGCTTTAGAATATTCCCTGATTGGCTCCAAAAAGGCTACTGTAGGTTACCTAGTGTATGATCCTTGTTATAATTAGCCTTGACGTACTCAGACGCAGATATCGATATATCCAAGATTCTCTGTTCATCAAATCGGGGAAAAGCACAAGCAATTCCTCCCTATCGAAATCCTTTTGCGGTAAATTTGTGGCATAAGAAAAATTTTCGCCTCATAAAAGTGAGGGTTCTGATGTCGGGTTGTCCGTTGTTTGCAATCAAATCTCCCGCTATAACCCCGACCGCACCTTTAAATACGTCTTGCCTTCTATAATCTCATCGAAGTAAAATGTGACACCACCTGATTCGACATACCTCGTGAGCAACCGGAGCCAGATCTTGTTAAAGAAGTCTTTGGATGGCTTGTCAGGAAACTCACCATGGTCGCCATCGAAGAGTTTACGACTCACCCCTGCAACCGGCAACTTCCATTAACTTCTTGAAAACCTTTTCATCCATAAAAATGAATTGTTTTTCATCCTTAAGCTCCCCAGACTTTCAAGGTGGTCGTTGCAATTTCATGGAAATCCCGCGAGAAGCAATTTCAAGGTCATCAAGATCGTGAGCCGCGAACTTGGCAGTAGAAAACAAATAAATACCTTCCAAGCTGAAGTTTTAGCTGCCCCTATAGGTCCTTGTGGAGGGCAACCATAAGCCTTGTGCTAATGACGAAGTTGTTGCGGTTTTCAATCGGTGGCTCTCGTACGCGGTGTTTGCAATTGCCGTTGCATTGAATACTCAACTCTATATATTCCTTTGTCCGTAAGATTTCCGTTGAGCACCCTCGATCGCCTTCTAGCATATACTTTGGCAAATTCTTCTTTGCTTTCGAACTTCGCCGACAACCAGAACAAAAGGAGTTGTGCAACAAGAAATCGTGGTTGCCGTAAATAATATAAAATTTCTTGCCCTTCAAATCTTCGGATTGCTCCATGTCACCCTCTTCACGAAAAGATAGACAACCGTCGGGTCAAATCTACATAACGAGTGTCCAAAAGATAAAGAATTAGTTACCGGGTAATAGGGTCAAACGAACGACGGCCCAGGGGTGAGGACCTCTGTCGGGTATGTCTTGAAGCTTTTAACCGGAGTTTGAACATGGTCATTTGACCGCATTCTCAGGTGTCAAGTTTGTCGGTGCAGTTCACAATCAAAAATAGAAATCTTTGTAAACCAATTAACCCCTAAGGGGTAGAACCTTTGAACTGCTCAAGCTTCGAAAGTGGTTTGCTCGCCATCTTATGTTCCTCTTCTGGATTGAACTTCAACTCGACCGAATGGCAGGTGCGTGGTGCCATGGCAATGCTAGTCTAGAGGAAGCATCCGTGAATCGAGGGGGTTTGTGAACTGGCGGGCTGCGGGCTATCTTCGTGAGGGTGTCGATTCCCGAGGCTAATTTCGAAAAGGAGGTAACTTTTTGGAATAAATCCACCGGATGTAGTGCTATCCGGGCCTTCATAGCAATAGGAAGAGTAGGGTTAACAATCTTAGGAGGGGTTTATCGTGGATTGTGGTTCTTGAGCAATTTCTTTTTGGTGCTGATGTCTCTCCCAAAGCAGCAATAGGCTTCACACTCTTTTTCTTGGCCACGGCTCTTAGCCAATTAGTGTCCATCACGGAGGGCATCTTCGTCGCCCTTTCAAGCCAAGGCACGGAGGCTTCTTTGTCTCAGACAAACCATTTTCGCATGCCGAGAACCCGAGCAATATGTCTGTTTCCCTTTATACCCGACAAAAGAGAGATTCATAGGATGGCAACAACCAGCCATAACCCTTAGCCGGCGTGGGGACGTTTTTTCCCGTGGGGGGGCTTGTTCATTTTTGTCGGGCCGCCATCATAGATGGGTCATAATTGCGCCATTTCAAAATATACTCGTAAACCGCAATGCTTGTGTGTCCTCAATGCTGCATATGATAGCATCTTGCACATTGTTCTTCGTGCCTTCCCACATTGCCACCACTATGCCAACTTGTTCAACGTCCTCGCCTTTTTTTCGGTCGCGTAAAACAGTAATGTGTCCTTTCTGCGGTCACTCTTAATGTGCGGTATAGCCTGTGCAATCTCAATACACCATTTCCTTTCATTGGAAGGGGGGCTCGACATCTGGTCCTCGGAAGAGAGCAAGTGCTGTAAACAAAAGCCTGTGGTGAGTGCCTGGTAGGCTGCATAATGTGGTGCAAGGAAAAGGTAGCAACTACTGTAGAGAAACGCGACCGCGATCCTGCCGAGCAGCTAAAATAGAACTCCACACTATCGCGGCCGCGACGTTGTGTAGCACTTAAGCACGGCAAGAAAACATCGCGGTCGCGAACCTAATGACGTACTACACTAGTACTCATGAAACATATAAAGAAAGAAAATCTATACTCATCACGGCCGCGATCTTGTTGAGCAGCTACACTTATGAAGACCGCTGCCTAGAAATTACAAAACCTATCAAGCAAGACCCGTCATGATCTTGTTGAGCAGCTACACTTATGAAGAACGGCGGGCTCTAGAAATTACAAAACCTATCAAGCAAGACAACGTCACGATCTTGCCGAAGGCCTATACTTATGAAAACAATAGAAGTTGAGTAGGCAAGATCGTGGCCGCCGATCTTGGCCGAGCTAAAATGTTAGAAAATACCTTCTTTGAGGGAGTCCTTAGGTGCCATGGGATCGGGCGCCGGCTGAGTTCGAAATCTGAGTCTTTTGGAGTGGCTCGAATTTCGGAGGGCTTAAGCGCTTAGGCGCCGAACGAAATCGCTGGAGTCGAAATTTGTTTTTAAAGGTTTGAAGTTCCAATTTATAGAACGGCGCCGCGGAAATTAATTGCCCCCCTCATAATTGCGCTGCGTGAAAAAACGTCTGCCGCCATAATGGCGCTGTACGACGGTAATAATTACCGCCGGCCCGGCCGTATTTATTCCCTCGACATAAATGCGGTCGTCGCGAATATACCCGTCCAGAAAAGGCAAGTAATCCAGTAGGAAAGGTCCTTATCCACTTGGACGTCCGCGTTCAAATTCGGGCGTAATTTCGACTGACATATTATGCAGCCATAAATGCCCCAAAAAATCCGGTTCTGGAAATTGATGGATAGAATTTGAAATCGAGAACAAACCAATTGAGAAAGCGGGAAAAGCCAATTCAAATTTCATTGTTTTGCAAGATCTTCGAGGCGCCGAGCCGCGCTTAAGCCGGGCCAAGTTAGGGCAAGGATTTCTTTGCGAATTAAGATCCATTGAAGGCGGAGACGAGTTGATAATCCGCTTGTAATCCGCCACTACACATTCGTGATTTCGCGAATCGCATCAATTCGGGGTTTGGGGCGAGGTAAAAGGCCTATTCTCGATGCATATCCCTCAATCAAGTGAACTCAACGTCTATGTTGCAATCAATTTTAATTATAACTACAACCTCCGAGTCTCGCACTAACATCACTATGTATTGCATGGATTGATAAGATACCTCCTGATACTTTGTTGCATCTATGTAAAAATAGATGTTCTAAGCAAAACTGTGCACTCTGGTGTGTTTATTATACAATGTAAACGTGTTTCAGGTATATGCTTTCTTTCTCCATGTGGATGAAACTAAACACTGTTTTTATGACACTGCAGCTTCTGACGGGTACAAGTTGACGTTGACGCCACCGGCTACAAGTTGACGTTGACGCCACCGGCTACAAGTTGACGTTGACGCCAACCGTATTCTGTGAGGTATGAGTAATGCTTTATTCTGTAAGTCAATCGTATAACTTTGGTGCTCCACGAGATCGCTGGTCGCGATACCTTCAACCGAATCTACACTTGCTATTGACCAATGAACTCCCGGCTATCGACAACTTTGAGTTGAAACCACTAGCTAGCCTCGAAATGTGATTTTGCACGAGTTCTTATCGAAACTTGACTAGTGTGAATGCTTGCAAAAAGCGCGACGCGTTCTTACCCATGCTCGATAAGATCGCGGTGGCGATAGTCCCGACCATTTTTTTTTTTTGGTTCCTATTTTTGTAGTGGTTTGTGATCACAGTGCTTTACGCTACGAGGATCAGCGGCCGCTTATTCACGACCTCTTGTTTGCGGGATGGCTAATGTAATTCGGCCAGATCTGCCGGGAAAAAAGGTGGCGAGAAGGAAGAGTCCACAATTTTGAGCGCCATCACAACCGATTGTCCGAGGAGGGTATGGTTGTCGTTTCAATTGTGAATGTTCGGATGGGCGATTATCGCTACCAATTCGAAATGGAAATAGAAAAATGGGTGAAGTCGTGGGGACTTTTGTGTTGTGGTACAAGAAGGACATTGCTGCTCAACTTGATAGAGATGAGGAAGCATGCACCCCACGGTCAGATAAAACGATAGACCGGCAGACAGAGGGAATGAGGGGTTAGCCAAGTAATGAGAGCGAATCATGTGCAAGGGCTTTCTAGAGATGAGTTAGTTGAGAAGGCGTGCACACTCATGCATGAATCTTCGCTACATGGCTTATGCCTATGGTGTTATCGTTTTTGCCGATCCAAACCATCCGTGGTCCGGACGTGAAGTTAGGGGAAGGCTCGATAGCCGCTACTATCATGAACATTTTCCAATGCCGAAAAAAGATCTCTATGCGCGCGCTGTTTGTGCAGTAAAATGCCCCAACCGCATGACCTTGTGAGGGCCCATAGCCCTCGTGCTCGTTGATAACATTCCAGTTTCTACTCTTGTGGTTGCGGTGAAGGAGAAGGATGTGGAGAATGAACCTTACTCCATTAGACCCGAAATTGGCATCACCAAAAAGAGACCTTACAAAGATGGTCAATCGGAGACCCGTAACACGCCCAAAGACAGAGTAAATGTGAAAGAAAAACTAGTGCCGAGGCCATTCTAGACTTCAGTCATCACCGTCTTTGCATGAAACGATGTCAGTGCAAATTTTACATCCCGAGGAGATAGCTTGCATGAGAACCTTTTATCGAACATGAAGTCCCTGAGCGCACAACTTTGCATATAACATGCTAGATCTTTGCTCGAAAATGGATGTTGAATAACAAACAAGTGTCGCGGAAAGCATGGCATAAAGCCTATGGCATTCCCATTTCCACTTTTACAAGTGGAAGAAGCTCTTCAATGATGGCGTAATTGCCGGAGCACGGAAATACTTGGGTCTAAGAAGCCAAGGTCTCATACTTTGGTCCGGTAATCGTGCTATCTATGTTCATAGATGAAAACGCAGAGACGATGCCACCACCTCGAAAATTACGAGCGAGGGTAGCGAACAAAATGTTAAGAGGCTACCTTACGTCTTGACTAAGAAGGATATACACCAAGAAGTAGATATTTCCGTTACAATGGGCAAGCATATTTCTCCTTCGTCATTTAAATGCGCTTGGAAAGAGAATCATTCAGAGGTATCAATAGCTAAGAGGATAGCATTTTCCAAGTGTAACACCCGTATTGTCATAAAGGAAAAGCTTGCTAAGACCGAGATCCAAACGAAAAGAAGGGTACTTGCAATAGAGAGGAAACGATATGATGACCAGTTTCTTCGGGGAGCCTTTTACGGGTCTGGAGAGCTTTGTCGCGATAGATCTCCCGAGCACGCTTTAACCATTATACATGATAAGATGGATCAGGAATAAGACCATGGTCCCTCGTCTAGAGAAGCTAGCAAAAATCAGATGGAGGGGTGAACGCATCAAGGTCGGAAGGTTACAGTGCTCTCATGCACGGCCATGGTATAGGTGCCTTGGGCCACTTCTCAATCGGACCTCCGGCCCGATGATTCTAATTTTCATGTGGGATCCTTGAATCATACCTTGAAGACACTGGAGAATAAATCGAGGATAATTGGGGCCATTTGAGAGATACCGATCGTCCCGAAAAGTGGGGTGCAGCAATTTTAAAACACGATAACCTCGGGACAAAAATGATGAATGGCAAGAGAAATGATTTTATGCCTCCTATCAAAGGCCCCATGGTAGCAAACAAGTTGCCTAGGAGGCTTTACTTGCAGACTAGATAATTGCTCAGTCGAATAAGAATAGATATCTTTTCTCTTACTTGTCATACTTGGTTTGGTTAGGTGTATTTGATCAAGTGCGGTTGGGATTCATGATGGTTGGACACACCCACGATGACATAGATGCCCTATTTGGAAACTACTCTACTCTAATGAGAAGATCGGATGCATTGACTATTCCAGACTTATGCAACTCTTCGTGCAAAGTGTAGTTCAAAGGCTCCTTCGCCTTACCTTGTGACAGAGGTTCCTGATTGGAAGGAATTCGTGAAAGGTTTTATCCCTGATAAGAAGGACCGTTTATGTGGTCACTTGGAACCTCTACTCTTCAAGTTTTGCATGAAGGATGGATGGCCACTAATGTTCTACAAGATGAGGCCAGGGCATAGGGAGTGGCTCCCTGAAAAGGGAATCAGAATGTGGAAGGAGGATGCCCAAGGTTTACCTATGATTCCGAGAGGGTCACCTAAGGTCCTTGAAAGATATAGGTGCATTAAGAGTTTCTATTGCCAAGTACATGATGCACTGGGCAGCTATTTCTAGAGCTGGCGATAAGTCATGGTCCAACACATATATGAATGAAGTTATTGACTACTGGTCCACCTTGTTGCGAGTGCTTGGTGACGTGCAGCCCGGTAGAGCTCTCATTCAGGATTTCTGGCCCAGCACCAGGCAAAGTGCATTGGAAGAACCCGAAAGAGTGTTTGTGGATGAGCACATTGAAGCATCTCATTACGTTGGGCCTTTCTCGGGTAGACCCAAGAACCCAGTTGAAATATTCGACCCCTACCAAGATGTCAAGAAGGGAATGCTCTTGCTAATCAGACCACATGATAACTGCTCGACATGGATGGGTTTTGCCGAAGAGGACCCAATAGAGGACCCTAATCTCCCACATTACGAAGAGGTGTTTGTCTCTTGGTTTGAACCTATCACAAGGCACCCAAAAAATTAACTACTATAATTTACCACTAAAAAACCACTATTGGTGTGGTTTTCTATGCAGATTTTTTTATCCTTAATAAAAACCACATATTATTGTGGTTTTTATAATTAGTACATAGTTAATTATATTGGTTTTTTGTTGAAGCATGGTTTATTTGAGTTGATAATGGTTTTTGATATATTTTTTAATGCAATAGTGGTAATTCATTATGGTTTTTTAATATACCATGGTTTATCGAATTGGTAGTGGTTTGTCTTAAGAGTTTTTCCATATTGTTTTCAATGTGATGATGGTTATTCACATTGGTTTCAATTGTGGGAGTTTTTAATACTATTTTAAATTTCATAGTGATTATTCATGTTGGTTTTTCTATTACAGCATTGATTTATTAAAAATTGGATTATGGTCAATTTAGTGGTTACTCATAAGTTTCACTCAAAAGGGTCGTCATTTCATGACGGATGTTAACACAAGACTCCAAAGGAAATAGCTATTATAACTAATCGTTACCAGACCAATATATGTATAATTATTTTTGGGTTGCTCGAAAGGGCAAACCCTTGTTTGATGGTGTTGTGTGGGGGAGCTAAGAACATTCTATTAATTCCCAACTCATGTTGAGTTATTAATGGGGATCACCCAAATGTTGTGGAGCTCCAGTGCTTGCTAGAATCCCCGCCTTTATGACCACATAACTTTTTTTTTTTGCAAAATGTAATTAAAGCTCAGAAGACAACATATATCTGATTTAAATGCAGAAGACGCAGAAGTTGCAACAGTCTTCAAAGCTTTCAGGCTAGACTGATCATCCATGAGCAGGCGATTGCTTGCGATTTTCTAATTTGGATCATCAGTTCTAACAAACGTTGTAACCCAAAAGAATTGTATCCAGTTTAGACATCATAACAACATTTCATATACACAAGAATGAGCTTGGATAAATAGTAATTATGGCAGAGGGACTAGAATTTACTGATGATTTCTATTAATTTGACGCTTGAAGCATTTAGGATGTACTGCCTTAAAGCATAGGAATATGATCGAAGTATTGAATTCCTTTTTCGAGCATCTGTTTGAAAGTAGGTTTCATGATTATATTGAAGGATGAATGTCCCACTTTGAGTGTCGAAATATTTTGTTCAAGACACTTGAGTCAATTTCTTCTTCTTTTTTTTTTTGGGAAGAACGACAAACTTATTTGAAACTCCAAGCCAAAGGCCAGATACAGATGTAGAGGCGGGACACTTGAGTCAAATGTGCCTTCCATGGCATTAACACTGGACATGCAAGACAAGCTATCTCAGGGAATGAAAGAGGCAAAGCCAGGGACTTGGCATATATGATGAGCAATATATTTGGCAGACACACAGATGAAGTATTTACATTTGATCTTGATGATGTTCATACTTAGAACAAGATTCAACGCATTTGTTCTCTTGTTGAATCCCATACTGCATTCCTTATCTTCTCTATGCTTGAGGTACTGAGAGAGAGGTACCGCTGCCGCATGTGGAATTTGGCCATTAACTCAACTTTTATGTGTTGCTGATGTATTTTCTGTTTGATGAACGACCATTTGAATTTTGCAAGAATTATCAAACGACATTTTGCAGTGTAATGATCGTCGTGAAGATGAAAAATATCTCATCCAGAACTATACCATTTCATATTCTCCATCTTTAAGGTTGTTTCAACATTGTGAAATGCGTGTGAAACTCCTTCGCTTGGACAAGTGATCTATTGTTCGATTTAACATTTGCAGAAATAGATGGAAACATGGTGCACAAGCATGATGCTGATTATGATCGTATTATAGTTATGGAGCCGCATTGCCCACCACCACCATTCATTCTACTTTTGCATAATGGTGGTGGACGCGACTACCAGTTAATGGTGTTGCAAACAGAAACAGGGTAAGGATGTAATGTATTTTCTTGCCAAAAGGGTTCAAGTTTGGAGCATTTTTGCATATGAAGCTGGGTGCGGAGTAGCAGATCAATCTCGAACTTCAGAGCATTTCCTGAACCAAGCTCTGAGCCTTTTCTTGCAGAGCAGGTAATTTCCTCCATCAACCAGGTACGTTTTGCCTCTGTTTTGCCTATTTTTTCATATTGCTGCTTGTAAATCTTATGGTTACCCGAAAGATTATGGGTGCCTGGAAGTCTATGACTGGTATAAAGTCTGGTCCGATGTCTAATAATAAGAGACATAGTAAGCATAAACTGACAGTGCAGACATACAAGGTATTAAATAAATACATGCACGCCCATTATAATGACGTGAGTATTTGTGTTTTAGATTTGTTTCCTCATTCCAACATGCTACCTTTTGCATCTCTTTTATGCATTCTAGAGTTTGGGATCTATAGTCGAGCGGAACCACTAACCTAACTAGCAAAATTTGATAGATCATTTACTCAAAAACTGGGATATCCCTGGCTTCAACAGGGATAGAGGATTCTGAAACTGCCCCAAAGAGGCTAAAATTACCTGAAACTTTCAATTCACTTACAATAAAAAGGATCTTGCTAAATCTCTAGAATTATGTTGCCTATGAAGAAGGGACCTGGATCATATGTTTCTAGCTTGGATACAGTTTTATCTGAATGTAAAGTGCAAAAATCTTTAAAGGGAAATTAAGCTGGTGCTTCAAGTCTATTTACTTAACATGTCATTTCTGAATGAAATTTGTTGGTTTACTTTGAACTTTGTAGGAATTTGTAGGTAAATTTTTCAAATTACCTTATCACATTTCAAAGTGTAGGGGAAAAATTTCCCCAACCAAGGTGCTTGAACTTGCCCTGCATTGTATATTGCCACATTGGTCTTTATATTGTAGGTTTCCAATAAATGTATATCTGAATTTAAAAGAAGCTTCAACTGATATCATATCATATCATATCATAATATATATACAATAACTTAGGCAGCCCCCATATATACAATAACTTAAGTAGCCCCCTTGTCCATAGAGATTTTGATCTCGACCGTCGATCGTGAAATCGGAGCCACCACGTTATTCTCCAAGCAACCCCCTTATATATAAGCCACTGAGGTGTTGCCGTCTTGATCGTCCAAATTCGAGATCCACGGCTTAGATCAAAAGCCCCTTTAGGGGTTTAAATCTAGGCCATTGAATATGCTTGATCGATGGCTGAATTTAGCCACGCATATGTCAATAAATGCTTTATGATGAGATGGAATAAAAGTTAATGGCCTCTTATGACGTGGCATGAAGATTTTTCCTCCTGCATTTGTTTTTTAACACTTTCGGGGTTCTGCCCACGAGTTTTTTTTGGGCGCTAGTATGGCCGGTTGTGTGATTTATTGGCGCTCATGCAGGCATGTTATCAATCTTCCACACCGAAGTTGGATTCGAAACACTGAAGTTTGAATCTAAAAGGGTGCTTTGGAGCCGATTTGGAGAAACCCCAGAGCATTTTATATTGCGCAGTTGCGGTTGCGACTATGGCAGATTCGGGTGATGGCGGAGCTGTTAAACTGGCGCCATGGCAAAGGTTTGCATTCAGTTTTCATATACAGGCCCTGGTCTGGAAACATTTGGTCTATTCTAATATATTCTACTTTTAGTTATTTTTACTTTTATCTAGCGACGAAAATGCCTTTGAATTCGGAAAGTCCATCACAGAGTCATTGCTTTGAGCATGGAGGATACACATGCATTCGTTCCAAAATTTATAGTAAAATGCAGATAAGGTAACAGAGATTAAATTGCCGTTGTTTGCATGGCACGAGCAAAGCATTTGTTTGCAACACGGATAGACAGCCCATGTTTATAATAGCATAGCTCTAAGGGGATGTTTACATGTTTTTTTTGTTGCTATAATGCTTTTATAACATAGATGTCAGTCAAAGCCTGATTCCAGTTCTGAGTATGCCATTTGCTTTAGATCTGTTGGGGTTCTGTCAGCGGTTTCATCATTTCCAACTAGCTTTGTCAGCGTTATAGTGCGAGGTCTTTGGTACGGCTGTCCAGGCACAGATTTGCAGGGATAATGCAACAGGTATTTTATAAGTTAGGAATGGTTGTTTTTATGAAACGGCAAATGCCACAAAGATTCTTAAGCTTGTGTTGCAGGTGATTAATTGCCGAGGGCTCTTGGTTTGATGCATGTTTTTATGCATGAAGAACCACAAGCAGACTGTGCTTGTTGATGGGTTTGCTCTGCGACTTTATTTTGAGAAGGGAAGAGGATGCTGCCTGTGTTAAATCAGGCCAATATGCATGTGGGCTCTGTAAATCAGGCCAATATGCCTGTGGGCTCTGTGCCAAAACCTGTACCATAGAATTAGGTTTATAGGGATGAGTAAACCGTTGCCCAATAGTGCCCTTTGCTCTACTGGTTTCGGTTTGATTGGCTACTCATTCATGAAGATCCTGAGCATTTGTTAAGATTGTTGTGATCGATCTTCTGTATTTAACCATGGCTTTGTTGGATATAGTTTGTATTACCTCCTTTGATCGGGTTTTTTGTCTGAAGTGGTTAAGCTCCTATAGAACACAGATATGGTAATATAAATTAAGAAATTTATGGGAAACAAGTGGCCATGGAAATCAGCACGAAAAATGATAAGCTGCAGATCAGGATTCGAGATGGATATAGCTTCTGTAAGTATTTGTATTTACTTTTATTCCTGGATCATACTGCACTTGATTTTAGATATTATTACTTGCAACAACAATGCAATTGAGGAAGCATGAGCCGCAACCTATGTAAGGATCCACTATTTTCCAGCTATGATACTAATTGTTGCCAAATGTATTCCTATTATCTAGATTTATTACTAAGATTTATGCTGGATATGTCTACTTTCATGGCATTGTACGTGAGATAAACCTGTAAGTATACATGCTTCTTTGGCTTGCTTGGAGGCAAATCAACACCCTGAGCACTGCATTAATGTGAGACAGATTATATGCAATGGCTGAGCAACAACTTTTTGATGGCTCAGTAGTGTTGCTATTGCAATTTGGTGCACGTTTTTAAACTAATTGTTTATGTTATGCATTTGTGCAGACCTTATCTTATTTGTGAAATAACTAGGTTGTCTTCGGCCACGATTCGCCTCTCTAGTTTGGCTGGATTCTTATTCATCTTTGTTTTGCAGCAAGGGTTTTGTAAAAATTTGACTTGCCATTTGATTTAGGGCTTCTGCATCTATCTGAAATTTTGCTTCCGATCTCATTGGGCTTTTTTGTCCTGTCCATTTGGCTTGTTTGACAGCCAAGTATTGGGGAATTCATGCAAGGGTCTACATGCTTATTCATAAAAAGGCGTCTGCTGCATTGTGATAAAATTATGAGTATGGGACCTTATTTTGCCGAAGTGCTTTTTGCGTTAAGGGTTTGGAGCACTATTACAATTGTTGATAAACATGCTGGATTGTCATCAGGTTCTTGATCCGAATCCATCACCTTTTGTGTTTCTTGAGTCTGCAGTGCAGGCAGTTGCAGTTGCTGATGGGGGATTATGGACAGCCACTGATGTGGCAGTGTTACGTGGAAATAATGACGAAGTATGCTATGCCAAGTAAGCTGAGTGTCAATGTTGGTTGTTTCTATGTTTTCTATGCATTTCCTTCTCTCATGCAAAATTTGCCCTCATTGGATATGGTGGATAGTTGTAAGGTTGCATGAATAAAATGTGCGGAGGATAAGTCAGATATGAAGAAAGTGATTTAGTGCATGACTAAAGTATCCACTTTGGGTATAATGCACAATATATGGTTAAAATGGGGTTCAAATCCTCGTAGCTTTGATTTATTTGTTTTTATTATTTTTTGATCTTGCAAGCTTATGGAATTTGGGACTATCTTTTAGAAACCACTAGTCATATACACCTAGGCTTTGGAAAACAAGACGGTAGTGGTATATGCTTTAGATAACACACCAATTACGAAGGGTTTGAACAAAGAAACCACTACAAGTTAAGAAGATAAAATTATATGGTGTTATAAAGTATCTTAATCTGCTTTCGAAAACAAAACACTAGTGATTTATGAACTTTAACCACTCCATAAAAAACTTACTAAACCATCATCCCATATTAAAAGCATGACGGGTTTGATGCATAAACATGCAAGGCTTTAGGCCATTAAACAATAATGACCTATGACATGTAAACATAAGGAGAACCATATAAATTTATATGCAAGGCTTTAGGCCATTAAACAATAATGACCTATGACATGTAAACATAAGGAGAACCATATAAATTTATCACATCAATAAGCCATGTTATTTTAGCATTCTAAGAACCACGTATATATAACAAACCATACCACACCACATTCACAAACCATGCATATAAAGCATTATATTTAATTATTGCTTTTAAACATGTTAGAAAACCACCCTGGTGAACACCATATAAAATTCATATAAGGTTTTTAATGATATCCCACAAAGATGTATTGGTTTTATTAAGCGGTTTTATATATATAACTAGGGTAAATACCCATATTGGTTTTAATTTTGGGTGCCTTGTGTATTGCCAGAAAGGGAACCTCATATGCAATGCAGTATAGGGATTGCTGGAGCAAGAATTGGAGACCCAATCCTAATGACCCGCCACGCTACCAACCTTTGAAAACAATAGACTATGGTTGGGCCGTAGAGACCAGGCCATTGTCAGTGGTGATCCCCAGTAGTGTTCGGGCTCAGTTGCAAGAATTAGTGGCTAAAGAAGCTAAGGACGATGATGAGAACTCTTGAGGTATGCAATGCTCTTTTACATAATTACTATATCATTCATAACATGAAAGTTACAATAGACTAGTTATTATTTGTTACGCTCTGCGTTTTCCATCTCAACACAAGAGCTCTTACACTATACAATGCTAAAGCAAGTGATTCATTCATCTTCGGGATCTGTAGTAGTGATCCCCGATATCTCATAGCTCATTAATTTCGGGAAGCCAAATCGGATGGATCATTACACGAATTGGACGAGCAGGCAACTGAATCTCGGCCCAAAGCTTTTCTTCGCGGTAGGGATCAAGAAGAAGATGCCCTGTCTAGGCAACCAACAAGATCGAGTGGCTCATTGAGCACTTGATCGCCTCGATGTGGTGAATTGATGAAGGCAAATAATCCATGGGAGAGGAATGAACTTTAGCCTGAAGTGATAAGCTTTTATAGTGAGGTAGAATTATTGAGGTGAATTATTGGGGTAGACTTCGCGCCATTATTGCTCGTGTATAAGACCGTTGTATAAATACAAGTATAATACATCTTTCGTATGGATATATGTATGCGTACTAATATGCATTATGTTTTAAAACATGTTTGCTTGATTTAATTTAGCTATGATTGAATTCAATGACGGCTTACTGCGAGAATAAGTGGAGGTGGGATAGCACATCGTTACAATATACTCGTTAAGGTGCACGTGATATTACATCCTTAATCGGAATGCTATTACATCCTTACTTAGTTATTAGGTACCCATGCCATTATTACATTATTAGCGGTGCAGATTCACTCGCCATCGGCATCAAAGCTCGTGATGCCATTCACTCATAGATCTCCGATCGGGAAGCCAATTAAATATGGACTTTAACGCGAAAGTGAGCTTCCCGCAAGCACTAGCGTGTCCATCGCCTTTAGATAAGAGCCATGGATCAAGCTTAACGCTATTTCTAAGCGATTCGCCCGAGATCGTTGTAGCTCAAGTAACACTTGAAAGAGCGGATGTGCTCTGGACGAGGCATCGAGGAAGCCATGGAAGATGAATGGCCTCTACCCCCTCGTGAAGCCGTTTTTATAGTGAAGTAAAATGATTGATGTGAATTATTGGCGTACAATGTAGGGCCATTATTGAGCTTATACGAGTGTCATGTACACGTACAAGTATAACACAAAATTTGTATGTATATGTGTATGTTAATTACCTCATGTTTGTTGGGGTCGAGTACTAGGTGAAAGTATTCGTGCTTGAGCAAATAAGGTGTGCTCAAAATTCTCAAAATTGCGTTATTTTATCCAATTAATGAAATCATGCTTTCCTTTGGGGGATTATGACAAAGATTATCATGGTCCATTTGGGCAAATGGAAATTATTTCAATTATTTTATTGCTCAAACTGAGCATTCTTATTACATCTGACCCATCGTACTTACTGGTACAGTGCTACATAATTCTGGTTGTTTTTATCATTGGGTGGGGAGACTAAAATATTTCCATGAGGAATAGAATGCTTAAAGTTATGGTCTGCAATATCTATATGCGTATTTACCTTGGCCTTTGCATCATAGGTCCATGTTTTGCAAGAAGTGAAAGAAATCTATCAAGCTAGATTAGATGTTCTCGGGGTTTGTTGTTGGGACTCTCGTCTTGCGGGTAAGTTGTGCTATTATTCTGTGTCTTTCTGCATAGCTAGTTATTTGGATGACATTTACATTGGGAATCTTCAGGTAAGAAATGGTGCAAATGAACAAAGCATCCTAAAGCATGTGCATAGCATATATAATGACATTGGGGTTCAGGATATTACAGTGCAAATTGAGGTTGATCAAACATAAAAGTTGTTAGATTGATGTGATTGATTACAAGTGATCTTAAAAGTAAGTTGTAAGGTGGATATATTTTTCGAATTGGTTCATGTCCTGTTAGCTGGCAAAAGTACTAGTTTATGCTTGCAGCATGCCAATTTCTGACTATCACAGTTCATGCATGGTGGGATCATTTAGACCGTGTATAAGATATTGTGTGATATCTTTAGTCTATAGTGCAATGGAGATGCATTGAACTGAGATTTCATTCAAATCATACATGCATAACACGAGTCAGCTTTTTGAAGAGGCAAATCGTCCTTAACTGGCAAATTCTCCTTGTAAGGGCCTAATGAGCTGTTAGGGTGGGCCAAGGGCGCGCAAGGAGAAAATGCTTGTTGAAAGCAACTGTGCAGGCGGCAATTCCCAGTTGTAATTGCAGGCTGAAAGTAGGCATTGTGATAGAGATCAAGAGACAGGTTTCTTAGAGAGAGATGCAAGGGTTGCATTACTTTGGCATTACATGCTCGTATCTTCCCTCAAACTTCCTAGTGTTTGTTGATTGTTTGATCAATATACGTAGGGGAGGGTGCCTATGATGAAACTGAAAGGAAACAAACTTTTTTTTTAGACTAAAATATTTCCATGAGGAATAGAATGCTTAAAGTTATGGTCTGCAATATCTATATGCTTATTTACCTTGGCCTTTGCATCATAGGTCCGTGTTTTGCAAGAAGTGAAAGAAATCTATCAAGCTAGGTTAGATGTTCTCGGGGTTTGTTGTTGGGACTCTCGTCTTGCGGGTAAGTTGTGCTATTATTCTGTGTCTTTCTGCATAGCTAGTTATTTGGATGACATTTACATTGGGAATCTTCAGGTAAGAAATGGTGCAAATGAACAAAGCATCCTAAAGCATGTGCATAGCATATATAATGACATTGGGGTTCAGGATATTACAGTGCAAATTGAGGTTGATCGAACATAAAAGTTGTTAGATTGATGTGATTGATTACAAGTGATCTTAAAAGTAAGTTGTAAGGTGGATATATTTTTCGAATTGGTTCATGTCCTGTTAGCTGGCAAAAGTACTAGTTTATGCTTGCAGCATGCCAATTTCTGACTATCACAGTTCATGCATGGTGGGATCATTTAGACCGTGTATAAGATATTGTGTGATATCTTTAGTCTATAGTGCAATGGAGATGCATTGAACTGAGATTTCATTCAAATCATACATGCATAACACGAGTCAGCTTTTTGAAGAGGCAAATCGTCCTTAACTGGCAAATTCTCCTTGTAAGGGCCTAATGAGCTGTTAGGGTGGGCCAAGGGCGCGCAAGGAGAAAATGCTTGTTGAAAGCAACTGTGCAGGCGGCAATTCCCAGTTGTAATTGCAGGCTGAAAGTAGGCATTGTGATAGAGATCAAGAGACAGGTTTCTTAGAGAGAGATGCAAGGGTTGCATTACTTTGGCGTTACATGCTCGTATCTTCCCTCAAACTTCCTAGTGTTTGTTGATTGTTTGATCAATATACGTAGGGGAAGGTGCCTATGATGAAATTGAAAGGAAACAAACTTTTTTTTTAGACTAAAATATTTCCATGAGGAATAGAATGCTTAAAGTTATGGTCTGCAATATCTATATGCTTATTTACCTTGGCCTTTGCATCATAGGTCCGTGTTTTGCAAGAAGTGAAAGAAATCTATCAAGCTAGATTAGATGTTCTCGGGGTTTGTTGTTGGGACTCTCGTCTTGCGGGTAAGTTGTGCTATTATTCTGTGTCTTTCTGCATAGCTAGTTATTTGGATGACATTTACATTGGGAATCTTCAGGTAAGAAATGGTGCAAATGAACAAAGCATCCTAAAGCATGTGCATAGCATATATAATGACATTGGGGTTCAGGATATTACAGTGCAAATTGAGGTTGATCGAACATAAAAGTTGTTAGATTGATGTGATTGATTACAAGTGATCTTAAAAGTAAGTTGTAAGGTGGATATATTTTTCGAATTGGTTCATGTCCTGTTAGCTGGCAAAAGTACTAGTTTATGCTTGCAGCATGCCAATTTCTGACTATCACAGTTCATGCATGGTGGGATCATTTAGACCGTGTATAAGATATTGTGTGATATCTTTAGTCTATAGTGCAATGGAGATGCATTGAACTGAGATTTCATTCAAATCATACATGCATAACACGAGTCAGCTTTTTGAAGAGGCAAATCGTCCTTAACTGGCAAATTCTCCTTGTAAGGGCCTAATGAGCTGTTAGGGTGGGCCAAGGGCGCGCAAGGAGAAAATGCTTGTTGAAAGCAACTGTGCAGGCGGCAATTCCCAGTTGTAATTGCAGGCTGAAAGTAGGCATTGTGATAGAGATCAAGAGACAGGTTTCTTAGAGAGAGATGCAAAGGTTGCATTACTTTGGCATTACATGCTCGTATCTTCCCTCAAACTTCCTAGTGTTTGTTGATTGTTTGATCAATATATGTAGGGGAGGGTGCCTATGATGAAATTGAAAGGAAACAAACTTTATTACGATGGGTTTAACTTTTTTTTAACCTCCCCTTTTGACATTACCTTTGGGTCTTTCAGTTTATGATAAATTTGAACATTGCTACCAAGGTTCTATGTTAAGAGGCTAATTTTAATCCAATAAGACAACATGTACCTGTTGCAGCAGGTGTGGTTGCTTTCCTAGGAGTACTGCTTTCAACTAATCCAAGGTAACTCTGTGCAGTATGAGACCTTGCCTGGTAGAACTAAAGTGACACATGATTCAATGTATTTTCAGGGCACCATCATGTTATGAAGTTAGAGAAGGAGATATATTATCAGCATTTACTCGACGAACTGGGAAGAGCGGGTGGAAGGAATTAGCTCAACTCAATCCCCAGTTGAAGAATCCAGATCTTATATATCCAAGTGAGAGGCTGAAGCTATGTAATTAACATATCTTGAGCTGCATCAAAATGATTCTATGGAAAAGCTCAACATGTGTTTTCTGTAACACATGCTTGCAAGAATATAGTAGTATATATGTTTACATAATGAAGTAATCCAGTCATGCCAAAATATGACTTTGAACTATGATTTAAGCCACTTCACCCTCTGGCCATGGAGGGCAACCCTCCGTGCGCAGCACCTTGTTAATTCATTACATTCAGACTCAAAAGCTCAAAATCCACTGTCAAAGCTTATAGTTTTTTAGTCAAATCTCAAACACTAGTGCCAGTTTTACATTTCAACACAGAGCATTTTGAAGTATTTACAAGCATCATTTTGATACAGAGCCCAAAAACAAAGTTTTAGGGGCAGTTTTAGCCGCAACAACACAGGGCATTAGTCTCGGTTACAAACGGTTAATATTCAAACAATACAAATAGTTAAATTCGACCAAATAACACAAACGTTGTGTCTTAAATCTCGACCCGATCTATGCTCTGTGGCAATCTTTACTCTGTCCCAGCGCTAGATTCATCAAAAACCAGAGTTCTAGAAGACTTCGAGCAAAGAATACCTGAGTTCTAGAAGATATCAAAGCTCTCTTGGACAAAGAATACCAGAGTCTAGAAGACTTCGGGCATCACCCATTGTTTTGTCATTTCTCGACATGTTCAGACCTTTGTGCATATCTTTCCATAAGCAGAAAACTACCACGCCGTTCGAGATCCTTGTGAAGAAACCCAGGAGCATAAAACCTAAACCCTTCTGGATAGACTAAAACTGGGACGCTTGATCCTAAGCTAGAGCATTTTTGGAGGCACCTAGCTCACTTCCTAGTCTTCTACAGCCTGTCAGAGCATCGCCATATCTCTGTTCTGCGAAAATTATAGGGTCAATACAAAAGAATCATTCGAGACAGGGCTCGAGCCTTTAGAACTGTCTGCAAAAAGAAAAAGCAAGGCCATAACATAAAAATGCTTGCATGCAAGAAAATGCAAGCTTACGAACAAGAAACTTACCAACGGATTTAAAAATACCATCAGAACATGAACCTGAAGAAAAAAACTCGCCAGAATAGACAATGTCTCTTGTTCTAAAACTATTAATACTAGAGTGGTCCCGGGGACCATTCCTGGTCCATGGACCAGAATTGGTCCAGTTGACCCACTGCCACTTAAACTAATATATCTGAGAATAGAAATGTCAATTTTGCGATTTATCGCCACCACATCAATCTTTACTTGATTCTTAATGACTTCAAGAATTTCAAGACCAATGAACTCATCTATATGTTTTTTTTTGAAGAACGTGTTTTACTTCATATTATACACTCAAAATATTACAAAGTACTTCCAGAAGTAAGAAATGTCCCTGAAGCATCAATCACTTTTAGATGATCACTCCATATTGGAATTTTAATTCGATCAGGCCAATTGGAGATCTGAAAGCAATTATACAACTTCTTACGAATTTCTTGAAGCACCACCTGAGAAGAAATATGCTTATCATAAAAGACCTTTCTTCGCCTTCGCTTCCATACACTCCATATTAGCCAAGACTTTGCCATGTGAAATGCAATCCTTTTAGAAGCAGTCCACTGAACTCATCTATATGTTGTAGTGATTGTTCAAATATTAGAGAATTTGACAGTTTCTGCAACAGTCCAGAACTGCATTCGTGAGTTTTTTTAGCATAAACAAGCCTAAACCTTGCCAAAATTGAAAGTATTTGTCTATTTATGATAGAACACATTGATTTGTATCTTTTTAGCTTTGGTTGCTATCATTTAACATCCGTGGAAGCCGACAAACCCTATTTTGTTCAAAAATGCTGCTTGCCGTTTAGGAATTATTTCTCTCTTATTATTACAAGTTTTGGCTTGGTTCTTGTGGCCATAGGTTCTTAACTATATGAAGTACAATATTATGTTTTTTAGGAGTGTTCATAAGGTATATCAACTTCAAAATCTAATAGAGAATTTCCTATACAGAATTTATGACGAAATTATATGTTAAAATGCTCCAAAATTACCACCTGTAAGTATCATGAGGGTAATGAATGATGCATTCTTCTTATATCCACATAGAAAATTACTATATCAACTTGCATATAGTGTAATTAGGGTTTAACCATGCAATTAACTAGATTTAAAGATGATGTGCAGCCATAGGATTAATACATTAGAGGTTAAAAATTTGAGTCAATTCCAAAATTATAGGCTAAAAACTTATCATTTACTAGCTAATGATGTTTATTGATGAATGAAAGTGAAGATCGTGAAGTTTAAGCATAAGAATAAAAAATTAAACCATATGACCTTTGATGCGTCTTTCTCAGCTTTGTAGAGAACACGCTACATTTTTCCAAATAAGCCTTTCAAATGGTTCAAAATATGACAAGGGACATATATATAGGTCCTCTATGTAGGTTGTGTGGCTTTCTTGTGAAAACATATAGAGAAACATGGTTATTTTTTACTAATATAAAACTGGTATATTCATTGCTGCGACAAAACATTAGAGTTTTAGTAGGATAATGTTACAAGTAGGTCATCTTTCATGTACACTATATTTTTCATGAATGAGGGCCTTCCTTTGCAATATAACTCTCTATTTTCATATTGAAATAACGTATTAATTAAAAGATACGAATATAATTAAGCATGAACCATTTATGGTCCATACCTAGACAAATTGTGCAGAGCACATATCTCTCATTAGCCCTATCCATTTTATCCCCATAATGATATTATGGTTTCTTACCTTTAATAACAATTTTTGAAAGATATGAGCGGAAGTCCATGTAGATTCAATTGGCGAATAAGTTCCCCATAAATTCACAGTTGTTTATGCTTAAACATTGCCCTCAAATTATGCAAGCTCGTCTAACAAATTAATTTTATCTTATAGAGAATTGTACGCATAAACTATATTCTAAAGTTGAGATCAAAATTGATTGACATGTTGCCTCTATTAATTTTTAAACTTTCAGTCCTGTGGACCAATAATGATCTGCAAGTGGAACTGTATATAGCAGTCTAACTTGAGTTTTTATAGTCATAAACTTCCATATTTTCCTTTGAATCTCTTTGCATTGATGCCACGATATGGGATATTTTGAGAATGTGATTTTTCAATGTCACATATCGAGGCATAAATCTAGAATAAACATAGAAGACATATTTGAATTTAATGCTATAAAGTTTAATCCAAATCTCAAGGTTATAATCAATAAATATTTTCATTATTAAAGTAAATCAGAAGCTATTTATATCCCAAAATTCAACTAATTAACATAAGGAAGTTATTGATTTTAAATGCACCTATGGATCAGTAATGGGCTCAGGTACAGAAACCTTTCTTGATTTCTTGTGATTATGTCTTTTGCGTTTTTAATGAGCTTGTTTTTGCATTGGTTTCATATCATTTTAAACTTTCATACTATGATTTTTGACATCATAGAGTAAGTTTGCTCTATATGGGAAAATATTAATCATTATTATAAGTTACCTAAAATTGAGATCAAAAGTGAAAGTCCAATCAAATTCAAGGCCAGCCAACATTTTTATGGGATGGAGGAACTTGTTAGCTGCAAATATGTCAAATATTTGCTCAAAATGCATTTCCGTGTTTTACTTCATATTATACACTCAAAAGATTACAAAGTACTTCCAGAAGTAAGAAATGTCCCTGAAGCATCAATCACTTTTAGATAATCACTCCATATCGGAATTTTAATACGATCAGGCCAATTGGAGATCTGAAAGCAATTATACAACTTCTTACGAATTTCTTGAAGCACCGCCTGAAGCACCACCTTTCTAGCCATCTTGAAGCACCAAGGCAAAACTTTAGCCATCTTGAAGCACCACCTTTCTTCGCCTTCGCTTCCATACACTCCATATTAGCCAAGACTTTGTCATGTGAAATGCAATCCTTTTAGAAGCAGTCCACTTATTTGGATAAATACCCAAAAGAAAGTGCTGACTATCTAAAGATACTCCAAAAAGAGAATGCAGCCAGGACCTAAGACTACTCAGCTCTGCACACAAATATAAACAGTGCTCCAATGTTTCAATGCACCGCTCACACATTGGGCAAAGTGGGCTTACTCCCGGCTTAAAGCGATTAACCATCTCATTAACTCTCAAAGAGCGATGAATCACCTGCCAAAGTAGAACATTTACCTTTGGAGGATTATATTTAGACCAAACAAGGATCCAGATGGATTGCCATTGAGAAGGCAAAGTCTGTAAGTGCCATTTTCGAGAAGGTGATAAAGTACTTGAGGAGGTAAGCAGTCTATAGCATGAACTTACTAGCTTCTTGCCTTCTTTAATACCTTGAACAAAGTTCCCTGTAAAAGTTGTTGTATTTAAACTACAACTGCCTTCTGGGAACTATAATTTTTTTTTTTTTTTTTATTGAAATAACATGCCTCTTGGATTATAATTCATATTGTTAGCATATCTAGATATAATTGACTTGCCATGATGTATTGCAACAGGAACTATAGCTTCAAATGATGAACTGGTTTAGTATTGTTCTACCAAATAGCTTTGGACTAACATTCTGGGACCCAAAAAATGGGGTTCGAAGCGTAATGTTGAGGTCACAATGGGTGTCTTGACCATGATATACACTTGCAGATAAAAAGGCACAACGAAAATTTTGACAGATTATGGGCATGCTAGACTCATGATTAAGTAACTACATATTTCTATCACAAAGTTGTGCATATCTTAAACTTTAAATTCTACCATGGAAATGTTGATAGAAAATACGTTCATTATATTTCACAAAAATACTTGTATAAACCTGAAATACAACTGATTTGGTTTGACGAAACCCTAGAACGGCACGACCACCTCCGAAGACTCCAGCCCAAGATATAAGCAAACTGGCATCTGCCCTACAACTGGCATATGATACATGGAGCAATCTGAAGCCAATTAATCAAGGTATGGTGTAGATCTTAAACAAATTAGGTTTCGGCATGTATATAAGGATTTGGAGCCATGACCTAGATGAAAATTTCGCTGGAACCCTAATGCGATTGCTATAATGTAGTCCCAGCGATCTTGATACTGTCGGATTGAATATTTTCCATTATAGCATTTAGATATCAAGTCTATGATATAGCAGCAGTTTGAAATTTTCATGGAAGCAGAAATGGGCAGAAAGAAAGGCAGTTTAAATCTAGCTACAAGGAAGAGACTGGCTGAAGAATTAGCAAAGAGTGCAAGCAATAAGAAGATCTTCCCCTTTCACAAAAAAATGGCAGAGGCAGGGATCAAGATCTGTGATAAAGATGACAAAAGCAAAGAAAGCAATGATGCTATTGAATCTCTTGATCCAGCAAAATGTAATCCTGCTAAGCCTACTGATAAAGGAAATGAGAGCAATATTATGTTGACTACTGATACATCTCTGAGAAAGCAAGTCATTAGTGAAGCATCTGGCAAGCAACAGATCAACAAAAATAAAGACATCAAAGCTGCCACTTAATTCCTCCTCTGTCCGAACAATGATGTCTCTTGAATGCTTTTAATTTTCTCTTCAGAAATCTTAATTAGACTAGGCACTATTAATATATGATTTATGAAAGTTTGGATAATCCATTGGTTATGTCAATACTCTGCTTCAGTCCCAATGCATTTGTTAAATATATGCTTAAGCAAGGGATTTATGTAGAATCTTTGATCTAAGACCTATCTACATTATGAGATATCTTCTTATGGGCTTACCTCTTTAATTGGATAATCTGGAATTGTGCTGGAAAATCTATTAAATTTTATCCTAGATATTTGCCTGGACTCTAGATCTGACAACCTAGGACATATTACGGTCCTTTACTATGGATTTCTACTTGTATGCTTGAAGTGCTTAGCATAGATACTAAGAAACAGGT
Source organism: Isoetes taiwanensis (assembly GCA_021234155.1). Taxonomy (NCBI): domain Eukaryota; kingdom Viridiplantae; phylum Streptophyta; class Lycopodiopsida; order Isoetales; family Isoetaceae; genus Isoetes; species Isoetes taiwanensis. The sequence continues at coordinate 2,295,903 of JAJEKV010000116.1, read as the reverse complement.
TCCAACAGTCATGACACAGGCTTTGTTTCGAAATTGGCTCAAACTCTTAGCTGCTATCAGATGTACTTGTAACAGCAAAGCCCCCTATACTTTGCATGAGAGTTCTAATGTAGCGTGCTAAATTGCTTAGCATTTGTTTTACTCATAAAATTAGGTTCCATTATGCATCACATGGGCTTTTCTTAAAAGATATGTTCTGAAATTCGTATTGGCTATTAAATGTTCTTATGGATTCAAAGCTCCTCTTATTTGGCGTGTTGAAATCTACAATGTTGTTGCATGTTGGCAAAATCTACAGTAGTATAGGGTATTATAGATCTGGAAGTTTATGTGAGTGTCTCCTCTCTAGATCGGCCTGAATGTAACTCATGGCATCTTGCTTACTGCTAAACCTATGCGAAGTGGTATTTGTGACTCATGAGCTTCTGCATGATAATACATGTTTTTTGTAATTTAGGATTTGAGTGGTTTATTTGCATAGGCGACTACTTGAATAAATAGACATAGGCAGATGGGCATAAACTAAATGCATGCATTGTATTTAGTCATGGTGTATAGAATCGACTCTATGCGAGGGAATATCTTGGGGTAAATTGAATAAGGGAAACCTTCTTCAAATGAGGAAATCTGAAATGCATGCCTGTGGAGCAGATATGCTAGTAATGTACACTTTGTTTGCAGGTGCATGCGTAATTAAATTAATGTATGGAATTTTCTAATGGGCTATGACATATAGATTTAGTCTGCAGCAAATTTACATCTTTCTATTGTGTTGTGCTAACAAATAAGGTGATGGGCGATAAGCTCAAGAAACCTACTGCTTACCTGTTAGTAGCTTAGGCTTTTACCCTGATTAAGGCTAACTGTCTCTGGTTCTACTGCAGGTAACTTGGTTTCTTGCTCCTTACTTTGTATGCATGCAAGAGTTTGGAAGATTTTTATCCTTGAGGCATGAAGTTTTCAAGATTATAGACGTGGCTGAAGAAAAATCAATAGTGACACTTAATGGATATGAATTCATTGATTAATTTATAATTTGTTGCTTTATTGCAAACTGATTTTTTAATCAAAGGTAAAATATTTTTTTATTATCTCTTTCTCGCTTTTCTCGTAACCATATCTTGGCCTTTGGACTTATGCACCTATTGGTCCAAAGGGCTGCAAATTGTACCTTGATATATCCTTGACAAGGATGTTTAAAGGTAAAAGACAAATGTCTTAAAAAGTTTTTTACTTATTCCAGCTCAATGGTTTTACCGTTGACCTTGTATATGGTTATATATATTTTAGGTGCATATCTATGTTGACTAATTATTATTTTCTATAGGTGACTAGTACAAATGATGGAAATGGGTCCAGCTTCAACTGGATTAAAAGCTGGAGCTACTCAAATATAATGATCATGGTATTTCTTTGCCCTAACCTTCTTTGTCGGACTATTATTGGATGCATAAAAAGCAAGGACATACATTCTCTTATTTTATTCAAAGAAACTTGTCTTGAAGATAAGAAAATGTCTCCTATAGCATGTCTTGGATTCAGCAGTTGGTTCAAAGTATATCAACGGATGAAATTATCCAATTTTGAGTTTCAGAAATGCAAGACGATCCTTGATTAATCTACAAAGTGAAATTAGCAGCACCCTATATGAGAGAACTTGTCTTGAAGATGACATGGCCAAACAATTCATGGTTGGACTATATGCCCTTGAAGATGCCAATAAAATAAATTCATCCTTTGATGATGAGGTTGAATCCAGTGCTGTCCCATTACCTGATGATGATACCAGCTGCTTATTCTCTGACAAAGACTTACTTGAAGATAATAATGAGTATATTACTCAAAACAGTGATGACAAACTGGAAAGTATTGATCCGAACAGTGAGGGTATACCAAATCTGAATTTAGGTAACTCCTCTTGCTTTCCAATTATTACTGAACAAACAGTGGAGGCCTATGCTCCTATATATGATCAAGCTATCTGGAAAAGCCAGAATTTTGGAGCTCTTGCTCCTATTGATGCCGATGTTTTTATAGCCCTAGCTGGCATCTCTAAGGAAGAAGTCAAACAAGCTAAAGCTGCTGCGCATAAGTTGGAGAAAAGTTTTAACAAACTTGATGTCTCATTTCCTTTCAAAATGGATTTTTTCGATCAGCACTGTCTGGTAGATTCTGATATACAAATTTACCAAAAAGGGCACATGGCCTTCCCAAATCTGACCATAAATGACTACTATCTAAAAACGGATTTGGAGGACTCATTGCCCATATTTTTAACAAATGTGAAATTTAAGTCTTCAAAAACAAAAAGAAGGCGTTTGCGGATGTGGAGTTGTTTAGCTTGACCATGGCATTTGGTTTATTATCAACCACATGGAATCACTTTATCGAATTCTACTCCTCTTTTCAAGATGGTCACTATTACTTACGGCGCTCAACAAATCTATCAAATCTGCGGTCCTAGCCTACATATCATATTTGGAAATGCGAAGAAACATGATAGATATGACATTGACCTATGCTATCTACCACGATAGAAATCTTAAGGCACAATATGGTAACAACAAGATGGCTGGTATAGGCTGAGAAAATGATCGGGGCCTTTATCATTTTCGAAAGGTCACAATAATGTGAAAAAGCGGTATCCTTCGGAAAAACAGAAACAAGGATCAAGCAATAGCAACATCTCTGGCCCTTCATCATGTATTACACCTATGCTTCCTCCTAGAGTTCTGATTGGATCGAGAAAGTTTAAAAGCGGCATGTACTACAAGCTACCCATGATAAAGATCAAAACCAAGTGACTGTTCAAGTGATGAATATTACGTGACAAAGGATGTATGAGAGTTGTCTATCACGGATGAAATTGGCATTATGCAACGACTTCTCCATTGAGGCTGTGCGGATTCTCAATAAGCGACTATGAAGCATATTACATATAAATACATAGATATATGCTATTGTTCATTAAAACCTCACCAAGTCTTTTTCCTATGACAGTTTTAACTTGGTGAGAGTGGACATATTTTGTCAAGAAAACTGTTCATATGAAATATTTTGCCATTTGGCTCATGAAATATATAGAGTCTACAAACTCTTTTTGTAGTATCTTGTAAAAATGTAATTTTATAATTCTAACTTATGAAATGTTTGTAGGATGTGAATACTCGGACCAGAAACATTGTCAAGGATTGCAACAAAAAGAATCACTTAGCCATTACTGGTAGGTCGAATGATTTACATGTCATCCACCTTACATTCTTTTCTAAAAGCATAGAGAAACTGGATGTTAAGAAAATATTTACTGTCTTGACTGAAGCACTTCAAGAAAGGGGAACTGAATTGGTTAATGACACAATTTTTGCTTGGAAATATATTGACCAAGTGAAAGACAAAGTATATAAGCCTTTTAAAATTTTTGCAGACTGCTCTGCTAATCATTGTCCATGTGACAACCCAAATTTGTCTAGATTCATTGATCGATCTATTGGGCATATTAGAACGACCAATCTGGAGATTATACACTCCAACAAATTAAGAAAAGCCTTCTCTCTTGGTCTGAACCATATTCCTGACCACAGCTTTAATGTGCAAGACTTTCTCGATGATTTCGCGATTGCTTGTCAGAAGTTCTTCCATATACATAAATTTAAAGTGATGGACCTTACTGATGCTGACATTCTTAACGTCAGCAATATGCTTCTACGTTTAGCACATGTGGAGATTGTTGAACTTAAAAACTCTCTATTTCCCAAAAGGTTCTTGTGGAATGACCTTGAGGTCAAGAGAAATGTTGAATGGCTTAATAGAAATTTATACGTGGCAGGTTTAGATAAGGCTGCAAATAATGTTGTCTTTATATGCCAAGTACATGTTGCTGATATGGCAAGGCTTCGTCTTGGAAGTGTTGACTTTGAAGAATGCAATGTTTCACCAATAGACACAATAAAAAATTGTGTACATGAGATTACTAAGCACATTTGGGATATTCCTGTCCAAAACCTTAAGTTACCATACTTAATGGCAGTATTTAAAGCCCATAAACAAGAATATAGATGGCTTACAAATGCGCATGAGACTGTCTTTTCTGAGATTTCAAATATTATTACAGCTGTACTTAATTGTATGATTGAGCAATGGCCCAAAGTATGTTTTGCCAATTTGCCAAGGTGAGATTTTGGAACCAAAAGATGATAAATGCTATTTGGATCATTAGCTCTGTTTATGACAAAGTCTTGAACTTGCCCAAGAAAATACATGAAGTATTTAGTCTTGCGACATTACGAAGTGCTATGAAAACATCCTATCTTTGGGGATGAGGGAATCATTGATATAATTAATGAAATTGCTGAACTTGTATGGAACTTTATGATGAGTGATCAGCATCTCTTTGACTTGTTAATAAAAGCTAAACATGATAAGTTTTCTACCAAATGGGTCCGATCCGCCAAAAGACAAAAAGTATGTCGGGTTGGCATTGTATCTCGCTTCTAGCGGTTCAAAGATATGAATCAATGGCTGCTCAGTCATTGTTTTCTGCAAATGGGAATGAAGACTTGGAGACAAATAAGAGGCATTCCTATGGGACTCTCCAGTAGCTCTGCATGGTGTAATCTATACCTTGCATGGTATGAATTAAGGTTTATACTAAAGCTCGCATATGTTGGAAGAATTAATGATGTTTACAGGTTCCAATATGCTTCTCGATTTATTGATGATCTTAATATCATCAATGGTGATGATCTTAGGGAATTCTTTGATATTAACTCTAATATCACTATCTATAACCTTGCTCATCTTGGTATCAAAGATGAGACTACATACAACAGTCGTCAAGCCTTTGAGACCCGGTTGGGTATAAATGTGAGTTCTTAAACATTTCAATAAAAGTATTGGACTATGGCCGGGGGATTATTTGAACTTCGGCCGAGATATGACAAGAACAAAGTTATTATTTCTTTGTCAATAAATTTATCACGGGCCATCATTTGCTTGAGACCATGAGGCAAGCATCAAGGTAATACTTTCCACGGATTCTAAAAATCGTCTCTTGTCATTCAAATGCATATAATGCTGCTGTTGACTTAAAGGGGTTAATTGATGCATTCTGCTCCAATGGTTTCGCTAGGCATCATATGTGTAATAGTGTTCTTAGCGCATTACAAAATGAAGTATTCCCTGGTATTCTATACAGCAAAGGGGATATGATCAGATTTCTAAAGGACATCTTATCTAAAGGTGAGTAGAATATATTTTTGGAACATAGGTGGGGTAGGGCCCTTGTAGCAACAAGGCCCTACTCCCCTTGTTGCTACTATCAAACTATTACACATTCTATGTCTTGTGTTTATCTGCTAAAAATAAGAGCCCCCCTATCTACGGAAGGAGGAAGGCTTTTTTATTATTGAAATAACATGCCTCTTGGATTATAATTCATATTGTTAGCATATCTAGATATAATTGACTTGCCATGATGTATTGCAACAGGAACTATAGCTTCAAATGATGAACTGGTTTAGTATTGTTCTACCAAATAGCTTTGGACTAACATTCTGGGACCAAAAAAATGGGGTTCGAAGCGTAATGTTGAGGTCACAATGGGTGTCTTGACCATGATATACACTTGCAGATAAAAAGGCACAACGAAAATTTTGACAGATTATGGGCATGCTAGACTCATGATTAAGTAACTACATATTTCTATCACAAAGTTGTGCATATCTTAAACTTTAAATTCTACCATGGAAATGTTGATAGAAAATACGTTCATTATATTTCACAAAAATACTTGTATAAACCTGAAATACAACTGATTTGGTTTGACGAAACCCTAGAACGGCACGACCACCTCCGAAGACTCCAGCCCAAGATATAAGCAAACTGGCATCTGCCCTACAACTGGCATATGATACATGGAGCAATCTGAAGCCATTGAATAAGGTATGGTGTAGATCTTAAACAAATTAGGTTTCGGCATGTATATGAGGATTTGGAGCCATGACCTAGATGAAAATTTTGCTGGAACCCTAATGCGATTGCTATAATGTAGTCCCAGCGATCTTGATACTGTCGGATTGAATATTTTCCATTATAGCATTTAGATATCAAGTCTATAATATAGCAGCAGTTTGAAATTTTCATGGAAGCAGAAATGGGCGAAAAGAAAGCTGGTTTAAATCTAGCTACAAGGAAGAAGGCTGGTGAAGAATTAGCAAAAAGTGCAAGCAATAAGAAGATCTTCCCCTTTCACAAAAAAATGGCAGAGGCAGGGATCAAGATCTGTGATAAAGATCTGTGAGGCGGGAGGCAGGGATCTGTGATCTGTGATCTGAGGCGGATTGGTTTGCCCAAGTATCAGTCTCTGAAATTCCTACCAAATAATTTCTTCATAATCATGTTTGAGGCTGAATCTTCCGCGGCAACAAGCTGGTTAGTCGGGGGTGGATACTTTGGGTGAATCTTATGTGTTGTATCGATTACTATACTCCGGCAATGTCCACCGGTTCTTTGTGGTTAAAATCCGTGTTGGTTCAGTTGAGGATCTTCCTCGATCGATGGTGCTGATTTCTTGGTTTCTATGGCTAATGGCACGGGTGTATATTTGGCTCATTCTATTATGCGGAGTCCCCAAGATGCGTGTTGCTCGCTGCTTTTGCGGCTGTGCCCACGTCACTTCCAGTGCGTAGTGGTCCTTGGCATTTTCTCTTCCGATTGAAGCTTTTGAATGGCTCTGAGATCCGGCGGATGTTTCCATCTATTGTGCTACCATCTGACCCTATTGATGATCATGTTGGTGCTTGTGATGTGGTAGGGGTTGCGGGTGCTTATCACGGGGGCAGGGGATTCCTCTGTTCACGAGGTGGCAGGAGAGGACTCCGTGGTCTTGATGAGTGGAGTTGGGCGAGGTGGTGTGGTTGGGAGAGGTGGTGGTGTGGTTGGGAGAGGGGTGTGGGGCGAGGCAGGCGGGCTTCTTCGGGGCGGGCCCATTGGATGGGGGCTAGGGGATGTGGTGGCTCGGGGAGAGGGGTCAGATGATTTGGTTGTGGCTAGGTTCGAGGGCACGGGGCTGCTAGGTCCGGGGACGTGGCCGTGGGAGGGCCGCCGATCTGTTGGGGATGTCCCGGTAGTGGTATGTCTTGAAGCATGAGGTGTTTGGGAGCAGCCCGGTTGGAGGTAGAGACTAGTGTGGCCCATGACTCTATGGAGGTGCACGGGGGACTTGGAAGTGGGGACATCACGTAGAGCATTTGTGGGTCACATTCTTTGTGATTAATCCTCGGCTCTAGATGATGACTCTGTGGAGTGGGTTGATGGCTGGTGGGTAGGCATGTGGGGAATTTGGACACTTCTCCTCGGGATGAATAGGTCGATCCTTAGTTGGAATGTCTGGGAGTGCGGTCCTCTAGTAGTAAGAGGGCCCGTGTTTCTTACAGCACTTATGTCTTGATATTGTTTGCATTCGAGGAGCATAAGTGTCACGGGGTGATATGTCGAGCTCATGAATATGGTTGGTAGGGCGTTTGCCTCTATTGCTTCTTCTTACAGGCGGACTAGTGGGGGTACTCTTATTGCTTGGAGGATGGATGTGCGGGTCACGTACTCTGCAGCCTGACAAGTTTGGTCGGTGGGCAATAATTAAGTGGTTGGAGGGAGGGCAAGAGTGGAGGATTGTTAATGTTTATGCCCCTAATCAGCCTTCTCGTGAGGGTGCTTTGTGGCCCTGGTCAGGAATAAGTTGCGAGCTCTTGGTGGGTTGCAAGTAAGCTTGGTTCTTTGTTAGGGGACTTCAATATGGTAGAGCGAGTAGAGGATCGCTCACAGTTACGGAACCCGAGGTTGTGCATGGGTTTGAGAGGGACCGATGGTCTCAGCTTGTTCTTGGGATTTGGCCTTGGTTGAGGTCCACTGGGACTTGTCTTTCACCTATTGTAATAAGGCAGATTGGTGCGGGGCGGGCATATGCTAGGCATGGCCCGGTGCTATGCTTCCCAGGCTTGGCGGATGGTGTGCCCTCTTTCTTGCGGGAGTAACATTACGTCTACCTCCATTTCTGATCATTACCCTCGGGTTGTGTCGGTCGGGGCGATTGCCTCTGACCCCTCTAGGGCCGGTGTTCCGTTTGAACACCGGCTCCTTCTAGCGTCTGATTTCTCGGCCCGGTGCGGGGAGTTGTGGCTTGATACCTTTTCATCTCGAAGGGTATATGCGGTATGGTGACTGCGTTGGCGGGGTGAAGCGTTTTGCCAAAGGTCTTTGGTAGGCGGCGTGTGCGGTGAGGCGGCGGGGAGTTGCATGGTCTCTATCGGGAGTTGGAGAAGATTGGGCGCTGACCTTCATGGCATTAGGGAGAATCACGGTGTTGCGTATTGTTGCTTCTGGAGGCGGGTTAAGGTGCGAGGAGGCGGCGTGTGAAGGCAGCCCTTACGGTTGAAGAAGGGGGACACAAGTTCGTCGGTGTTCTTGAGCGACTAAGCGTGGCGATATCGGCATCTATGGCGCCCCCCTTGCTTTGCGATGGTCGGACTTTGGAGGATCCCGCTGATTTGCGAGAGGTATGTGCATGCTCATTTCTCGGGGTTTTGCACATCGCACTCTTCCCTATGGCGGGGAGATGCGGGAGCTTGTTTTTGAGTCTTTGTTAAGCCATCTATTACGCCTCCTCACCGGTGAGAGCTTGGGCGGGGGAGCTCTCGGGGAGGATTTAGCGGAGGCATGTATGTGCATGGCCAAGGATAAATGTCTGGGCTGGATGGCATTCTGTGGAGTTCTTTCGGGACTTATTGGGAGTGGGCTGGTGAGTCGTGTATCAGGTGTATCTTGAGTTCTTTGCGGTCTTCTCAAATGGATAGGATCTTGAATCGCATGCATCTCCTTGATTCCTAAGGTTAAGCGACCTTCTACTATTAATGATTGGAGGCCTATCTCCTTGTTGTCCTCGTGTATAAGATTATTGCGAAAAGCCTGGTAGAAGTTGAAGCCGGTGTTGACTTCCTCCATTAGTAAGGTGCGATGCGGGTTTTGTCCACGGGAGGAACATTTTGACTAATGTTGCCGCGACTTATGAGGGCCTTTATTGGGCGGGAGAGCAGGTCAAGGCATTGCCTATCTTAAGCTTGACTTTGCCAAAGCTTACGATAGTGTCCGTTGGGAGTTCTTGTCTGCTATGATGTTAGCGTTGGGCGTGGTCCACGCTTTCTGAAGACGATCATGGTACGCCAGGTGAAGGCCACAGGCTACGGTGGTGTGCGGGGTGAACCCTCCAGCTTTTTTCTCCTTAGGAGAGGGGTGCGTCGGGGTGCCCTTTGGCCGCGTTTTTTGTTCTGATTGTGGCGGGGGGCACTATCTCGATTGTTTTGGCTGCGGTGGAGGAGGGGGTGGTGGATGGGGCTTCGGATGCGGGATGGTAGAAGCGTGATTATTAACGGTTTCGATGACACTTTCCTCTTCTTGGTGGCGAAGAGAGGAATTTCTTGAGAATGTGAAGGGTTTCTTTGGATACTTTCTCCTTGGCCTCGGGCATTCTTCCGAATTGGGGGTAAGTGCTCCGCATTATGGGCCCGGTGACTCGCCTCCCCCTTTGGAATGTGCTTCGGGTAATGTGTGTACTAAGTCATTTGGGTATTCCCTTTGGAGGGATGTTTCCATGGGGAGGGTGTGGGATGAGATTTTGCTTGGGGGTCAAAAACACCTCAATTGGTGGAAGGGTAGCAAGTTGTCCATGGCGGTGGGATCCTTGTTGCCAAGTCAAGACTTTGTAGCACTCATGTGTATATACATCTCTGCGATGTTAGCTCCCGAGAGTAAGATACAGGCTTTGGATAAGATTGTTGAAATTTTGTGTGGGGCAGGGGATGATGAAGGGGCGGTTGTTAAAAGTGGCTTGGTGGAAGTGTGTCCATGGGGGGAGGATGGGGGGCTTAGCCATTCTGGATTTGCCTTTGCATAGTAAGGTGTTGGTCTCCAAGTTTGTTTGGAGCATACCATGAGGATGGAGCATCTTCTTCAGTGCTTGGTTTGTTGTTTGCGATCTTTTAGCCATTGTGTGGCGTTTGGAAGCCGTCGGTGCATGTGGAGTTGCCACGGGCCTTTGTTGTATGGTCTCAGGCCTTTTCCACATGCATCCCCTTTTCTCCCGCGGGTCTTTGCGGGCTGGGATCATGTCGTTTGCTCTTCCGGCTAGATTATGCCTCGGTTTATCACCACTCTTCTCCTTTCTTGTGGGTTCCTCTACCCCTAGCGCTTGCCCTTGGTTCGCCACCATGCATGCTCGGGCCTTGAGCCCGTTGGAGGCGTAATTGCTTGTGTGCTCACCTTTGGAGGATTGGTATTGGGGTGGTCAGCTAGCTTCATGGGAGTTCTTCGATTTCGCTTTTCGGGAGAGGCGTGTAGGGCTATCGGGAACAAGTGGCGGGGAGTATTCCGCTACACATACCTATAGTCCCTCGGGATGATGTGGTGGTGCGGGTTTGGAGGGTTCATCCGGATGTTGTGTCTTCTTGTTTTGTGCGGTCTTGTGCCAGGGTGCTAGCTATTCATGACACCTTTGCCGCCTTGGGCAAGTGGTCTCTGCGGCTTTCCGGGTTCTCGATGGCGTTTGGTTTGGGCGTGGACATGGAGCTCACTTCCCCCAGAAGGTTAGGGTGCTTCGTGGCGGGTGGTGCACCGTTGTATCGGGGGTGGAATGCCCTTTGTGAGTCGGGTTTAGGCGGTGTGAGCCCTCTGCCTTTGTTGTGGCCTTCATCGGTGAGGCTGTGGAGCATTATGCGGTTTTATGCCCCCATTTGCAGGCTGCATTGGGATTGGGTTAGGGCTCTGTTCCGGGTGAGATTGACTAGCCGCCAGATTGTCGCTTCATGTGTATCCGTTGCTTGGCGGCTCTTGCGGCAGCAAGCCTTGCATCATGGCGTGGCTTGGTTGGTGTGGTTGATTTGGGCGGGGCGGTTGTGGATCTTCGGGGGATTCCGCGACGCTGCCTCTCGATTCCTCGACTTCGGGTACAAGCTATTTCAAAGCTTTTCGGTGTTCGGGATTAGTAGGCGGAAGTTTGCCATTTGGCGGGACTTCACAGGTGTTGTAGATGGTGATGGTAAGTTTGTCTGGCCGATAGAGTTGCGGTTTTTTACGTGAGTTTGTTGTGGAGTGTCGAGGTATCATTTGTCTCTTTGGGGCGGTTCTCTTTCCTCCTCACTTGCTTTGTAACATTACCATTCTTTTAATATATTGATGACACAGTTCTTCAAAAAAAAAAAAAAGATCGTGATAAAGATGACAAAAGCAAAGAAAGCAATGATGCTATTGAATCTCTTGATCCAAAGAACATGTAATCCTACTAAGCCTACTTGATAAAGGAAATGAGAGCAATATTATGTTGACTCTTGATACATCTCTCGAGAAAGCAAGTCATTAGTGAAGCATCCGGCAAAGCAACAGATCAACAAAATGAAGACATCAAAAGCTGCCACGAATTCCTCCTCTCGTGTCCGAACAATGATGTCTCTTGAATGCTTTTAATTTTCTCTTGAAATCTTAATTAGACTAGGCACTATTAATATATGATTTATGAAAGTTTGGATAATCCATTGGTTATGTCAATACTACCTTCAGATCCCAATGCATTTGTTAAATATATGCTTAAGCAAAGGGATTTATGTCGAATCTTTGATCTAAGACCTATCTACGTATGAGATATCTTCTTATGGGCTTACCTCTTTAATTGGATAAACGGAATTGTCTTTGGAAAATCTATTAAATTTTATCCTAGATATTTGCACGGACTCTAGATCGACAACCTAGGACATATTACGGTCCTTTACTATGGATTTCTACTTGTATGCTTGAAGTGCTTAGCATAGATACTAAGAAACAGTTCCAACAAAGTCATGACCATGAGGCTTTGTTCTCGGAAATTGGCTCAAACTCTTAGTTTGCTATCGGATGTACTTGTAACAAACAAAGCCCCTATACTTTGCATGAGAGTTCTAATGTAGCGTGCTAAATTGCTTAGCATTTGTTTTACTCATAAAATTAGGTTCCATTATGCATCACATGGGCTTTTCTTAAAAGATATGTTCGAAATTCGTATTGGCTATTAGATGTTCTTATGGATTCAAAGCTCCTCTTATTTGGCGTGTTGAAATCTACAATGTTGTTGCATCTTTGGCAAAATCTCTGATGAGTATAGGGTATTATAGATCCGGAAGTTTATGTGAGTGTCTCCTCTCTAGATCGGCCTGAATGTAACTCATGGCATCTTGCTTACTGCTAAACCTATGCGAAGTGGTATTTGTGAATCATGAGCTTCTGCATGATAATACATGTTTGACTGTAATTTAGGATTTGAGTGGTTTATTTGCATAGGCAGCTACTTGAATAAATAGACATAGGGTGAGATGGACATAAACTAAATGCATGCATTGTATTTAGTCATGGTGTATAGAATCCAGCTCTATGCAGGAATATCTTGGGGTAAATTGAATAAGGGAAACCTTCTTCAAATGAGGAAATCTGAAATGCATGCCTGTGGAGTAGATATGCTAGTAATGTACACTTTGTTTGCAGGTGCATGCGTAATTAAATTAATGTATGGAATTTTCTAATGGGCTATGACATATAGATTTAGTCTGCAGCAAATTTACATCTTTCTATTGTGTTGTGCTAACAAATAAGGTGATGGGCGATAAGCTCAAGAAACCTACTGCTTACCTGTTAGTAGCTTAGGCTTTTACCCTGATTAAGGCTAACTGTCTCTGGTTCTACTGCAGGTAACTTGGTTTCTTGCTCCTTACTTTGTATGCATGCAAGAGTTTGGAAGATTTTTATCCTTGAGGCATGAAGTTTTCAAGATTATAGACATGGCTGAAGAAAAATCAATAGTGACACTTAATGGATATGAATTCATTGATTAATTTATAATTTGTTGCTTTATTGCAAACTGATTTTTTAATCAAAGGTAAAATATTTTTTTATTATCTCTTTCTCGCTTTTCTCGTAACTGTTGCCCCTTGAAGTGGCAACATGAAGAAGAGAAGAAGATATGAAGAAGATTCTAAGTATTGGAGGAGCTATTAAGGAAAAGTATCAGGCTGAAAGAGAATCTAGGCCAGGTGAGTACCACTGCCAAATCCCCTAGCCAAAACTAGCCACCCTTGATTTTTCCCAAATTTTTTGAGCCTATCTCCTATTTTTCCTTGAATTTCCTCTATCGCTAGCCAAATATGCCCTAAAGATGCCTAAAAATCCAAAAATGCCAAAAAATCTATACCTTTGCCAAGTGGCATCCTAGTCATCATCCTAAAGTGCCAAAGATGTCAAAAAGTCAAGTGAAAGTCAAAATAGAAAGTCAAAAGCACACTTTCCAAAAAATACCCTTGCCACGTCATCAAGAGTCAAAATGCCACCTAGGATGGCCACCTTGCTCACAAAAATGCTTTGTCATCCAACTTTGGTTATATCTTTGCCACTTGGGTCAAAATCATGCCACCTCATCAAAAATATCAAGGGGCATTTAAAATTTCGAAAATCCACTTAGGCAAAAAGCCATGTTTGACTTTGCCACATCATCCTTCATTATGCCAAGTCATCATTTCATCATGTCCAGTCACCATTGATTCACCTTTTTTAGCCAAAAAATCAAAGTGCCATTTTCCAAAACTTGACCACATCACCATGTTGCCCCAATGAAAATATGCCACCTGGCACAAAAAATCTCCAAAAAAGACCTTATATAGACCCTTGAATTCCACTTCTTGGGAATCGTGCCCTTTGAAAAAATATAAAAAAATTGTCCTATTCTACCCCGACCTAGATTCCTTTCGACCAATCACCCCCTCCACGTGGCTCACCCGGCGTGTGGGGGGGTGGTGGAATCACCGAATCCCACGTGGGCAAGACCGTTAATTTGAAAGTTTGCGTGGATCGAGCTATATATCCACGGTGACTTTTTGATTTAGGCACGTGGGATATATCCACCAAGAAAATCCTACCAAGATCCATTAGGGTTCTATGATCCTCGGCTTCCAAGACTTTGAGTGATCTGAGGCGATTCGCTGATCATAATCGACTTACGGAACCAATCAAATCATGAAGAGGATGCGAATTAATGGAGATCATGCCAAGAACGAGAATATTGCCTATTTTTGGGAAAGAAGAGTTTGTGGCCATATGCGAGACAAATTGGAGCTCTAACTACCACGACATGAGGTCTATAAAGATGATCCAAGGCAGTATTCCACATTAGGAGAGGAGATTTTTGATTAGAAACCCGCCCTTGTTCTTGAAAGCCAAGATTTTTGAAGTTCTAATACAAATTCTATTTGAGTGATCAAATGGATTACCCGACAATTGTATTATGTTCCTAAGATAATCCGAGAAAAGTTTTTTCTTGAGCAATTCATGGTGTTTCCCCTTTCTTCAATCGATTTACGAGTTTTTTTCAAAAATTAGGGTTTTCCCATTTTTATGTGTGCGGTCGACCGGCGAACTTTGCCACGAATTCCCCATCAATCTTGATCAACAAATGAGTTGAAATCAATTCAAGTTATCGATATTATCTAAGATTTAGCTAAACTAATAGCTATTCGCGGAATTTGCTCAAATATTTCATTTGCATTCAAAGGAAGTTTATTTGCATCCCAAAGTTTTTCTTCAATCATTTTCACCACTTTGTTCTGAGAAAACATCCAGTCCATACACCGCATTGACATATCACCTTATTTCCTCACATTTGCACCTCTTTTCTCATCTTTTCACATCCCCTCACCACACCTTTGGCTCTACTGCACCCTAAACACGAGAATTTGGCAAGTATCTTTTAGGAAATCCCACAATTTAGAGATTTGTGCATCCACGCGGTTTTGCAAGGATTACGTGAAAGGCAACATCTTTTGGAGGTCCCTAAGGGATTCTCTAAAAACTCTTGCAAAAAAAAACTTGAGAGCCCTCATGGTGAGGCACCCAAGGAAGAGTGGGTACAGATATGGATGGTGATGGAGAGCCTAGCCATCTTTGAAGATATGCCTCTGGAGCTGGGTTGGCGGGCCAGCCGGCGGCGCCAGCAGCAGTTAAGCACCCCTAGGCAACTATGCGACCCTATCTTCAGGTTGGAGGCGCCTCCTTCACGGCCCCTTTATATGATGAAAAGAAACCCCTTGAGGTATTTTTAAACTCATTTGATGATTATTTTAGGAATCATGCTCCTAGAGGTATGACTAAGTTGGAATTGTTCAAGCTTTCTTTATCGATGATCTTGCTACTAAATGGTTTAACACTCAAAGAAAGATTTATGGTGTTCACACATTTGAAGAGATGAGGAGCAGATTCATTGATAGGTTTGGCGAATCTGTGACTCACGAAACTTTGCTTCAAAGATTTGCATTCTCTTTCTATTAGAAGTGATGAAAGCATAGAAGCTTATGTTGATAGATTTGGAGAGCATGTGATAAAGTGTGAGTCAAAGGGTGTAGATAATCCTCCTTTGCATTTGATCACTGCTTTCTTGCATGGTTTGAAGTTCAGACCTCCTGTTTACAAGAAGTTAATGAAAATACATCAACAACAACGTTTTGAGACATTACCAAGGGTATTTTCCAAAGCAATTGAGATCAGCAGGCTAAGGGCTGCATTTTCTACTTTTGAGCACGTTGATCTTGATTATTTCAATGATTTAGAGACTAACTATGAACCTGTGTGTACAGTGAAGAAGAAAAAATCTTTTGAAGAAGATATGAGAGAAGAGATTTCTAAGTTGCAAGCTACTAACCTCAAAATTGCAACTGAATATGCCAGGACTGCAGAGACACTTATGGAGGTTACCAAGCAACTTTCTGAGCTCAAGAAGGCTCCAGCACCCAGAGATGAGGCATCCGATTTCAAGTCTTCAGATTCTACACAAAGTAGAAAACATTGTACCTACTGTAAGAAGCCAGACCATTCAGAAAGTAATTGCTGGTCCAAGCCTTGCCCTAGATGTGATAGAAAGGGCCACACTGGTAAGGAGTGCCCTGTGTGTTCATATCGTAAAGAAACAGGCCATTATGAAGACAGGTGCAGGATCAAAGAGTATATGTTGAAAGATAAAGGTAAGACTGTAGATGCATCCTCTTCTCATGCTGTTTCTCTGATTACAGTAGAAGGAGGTGATGAACTTCGAAGAGAAGAAGAGGTCTTGGCTGCTGGTACTCCCTATAGCCTAAGATCCAGACCTCAGCAAGCCAACATGCCTAGAAATAGCATAGCCCCCCGCCCTCTGTGGTTCTGAGCAGTTTCACCCTCGGAATGACAGCCGGGCTGCTTTGTGTTAGGTGAAGTTGACCAGGTGTTGAAGTCTACTAGAGTCACCCTAAGATGTTTTGACCTTGTTAAGAATAGCACCTTCCTATAGAGAGCGTGTCAAAACACTTATAGAGGAGAATTCAGAACCTATTGTCCACAACATCTCTAGAGTTGGGAAAGACCACGGTATATTCTCATGTGAAGCTCAAGTCGAAGGTAAAACACTCTCTAAAGTCATCTTGGATGGAGGCTCGGGGTATAAATATCATGCCTTTACATATTATGGACTCTTTAGAGTTAAAAATCATCGGCGAGCCCCAATTATTCTAAAATCTTTTGCTAATGAGAGTGTACAACCAAAAGGAGTCGTTAATGATGTCTTGACGGATGTAGGGGGCATCAAGATGACCACGGACTTTGTTGTAGTACGTTTCCTTCTCAGATTGGCAGCTATGACCTTCTTTTTGGGCGGGAAATGGCTCGGGGTGGTTTTACGCAAAGCCAGGATTGGGGAGGAGGTAAATGCACAATAACGGATGGTAAGCAAGAAGTCACACTCTACAACCAGGAAGGTAAACTCCAAGAAGAATTTGCCTTTTCAATTGATGATGCACTAATTTATAAAGATGTAGGTGTGTACAACATCTATGTAGATCCACTTTTGGAAGAAGAAGAGCAAAAACTTGATGAGCATACTCATACATTGTTCTTTGATGGCAGTTGTAGCAGGAAGTTGAGCCTAGCTTTGGCTGCTGCCATCATTAAAAGCCCAGAGGCTTTGATAGTGGCTAAAACAGCAAGAATTCACAAAAATATAACCTCCAATGAGGCAGAGTATCAAGCTTTGATTGCAGGTCTCCAAGAAGCTTACATGATGGGAATCAAGAAGCTGAATATAAAGGGGGACTCTCAGCTCGTGTGCAATCAAGTCCAAGAGGTATACCAAACCAAGCATTCAAGGTTAGTACAACTTAAAGAAGAGGTTTTGGGACTGTTAGACAAATTTGAGGCCTGGACTATAGAGCATATCCCTAGGCATTTGAATAGTGAAGTAGACAGGCTAGCTAAAGGTACCATATTGGATTTTTTAGCTGAAGGAGCCTTTCAGGAAGAAGAACTGAACCTCTCACAGACTTGCCCAATTCTAACTATAGGGATAGAGGAAGCAAGCAGAGAGCAAGTCATTTGTATCCAAAAGAATGGCCAAACCCGGAACCACGAAAGTTGGTCCAAAAGCTCCCGAGCCTTGCTTCAACTCATTTCCTATCTTTGTGTCAAGAATTCTCGAGATGTCTTTGCTTGGGATTACTCGAACTAAAAGGAATTCCTCCCTCTAAAGCAAAATTTGAAATAAAAGTAAAAGAGGGCTCGATCCCGGTGAGAAATTAAGGAGGATAAATTGCGCCTTGTCGCCACTTATCTATGAAGAATTAAAAACTATGGAGAGTTCTAAGCTGATATGTGAGACATTGGAACTGAGTGGTTGTCTTGCATTGTGCCATCAAGAAGAGGAGTGGCCAACTTAGAATTTGTATTGATTATAGAGATATCAATAAGGTTACAATCAAAGGCTGCTACCCCCTCACCGTTTCTAGAAGAAGTTTTGCATACCATGAGTGGAAAAGAAGTCTATTCTCTTATGGATGGCTTCTCCGGTTTCAACCAAATAGAAGTTGATCCTTTATCACGACCAAAAACGCCTTCATTACACCTTGGGGAACTTATATGATGCTAAGAATGCCATTTGGCTTGAAAAATGCCCCCGCAACCTTTCGGAGGGCAATGAACAATATTTTTGAGTCATTATCTCCCCAAGATTTGGGGCTTTTTGGATGATTTGACTCTGGCCACCTCTTTGGAAGATCATCTCAAAACAATCTCTAATATGTTTTCTTTGTGCAGATCGAAGTGGTGTGAACTTAAATCCAAAGAAGTGTTTGTTTTTGACCCGACAAAGGTGTCTTTGTTAGGCCATCAAATATCGGAAGAAGGAGTTGAGATTGTCAGACAAAGGCGACAATAGTTCTCGACCTCCCAATTACCTAAAACATTGAAGCAGATCAAAGGTTTTGTTGGTACACTTCAAGGCTTGAGGATCTACATCCCCAACTTCTCTCACATTTTGAGACCTATCACCAAGCTCACCAAAGTAGGGTATGTATCCAAAAATACAAGTCAAAAGGTTCGGTTGAGTGGAATGAAGATTGCCAAAGGGCATTTGAATTGATCAAAGAAGAGCTCAACAAGAAGGTAACACTTCTTGCCCCTAAACCAAATGAAGATTTCCAAGTTTATATAACTTGATTTACATCATTTCTTTGTAGGATTAGCCTTATTTCAGAACAAAAGGGTACTAAATTATGCGGGGAAAGCGTGGTGGAACCACAGAGGTGAATTACCAGGTCCTAGAGAAGTCTGCTTGCTGCCCTAATATTTTTGACCACTAAATTCCCCATCTTCTGATGCAAGCTCCAAAGATTCAAGTCTATATGAAGGTCAATCCTCTTCCAATGTTGTATGGTAAACAAGCCCCGAAGACCAAGTTCTATAAGTGGGCTGCCATGCTTCAAGACTTTGCCATTGAAGTCCACCTTGTCAAAATGAGAAAAGGATCGAGTAGTTTCATACCCTATGCCTTCTACAAATATGATTTGACCTCTGAAGAGGATCAAGCGAGAAGAAGAGGTATGTCATTTAGTTGGAGAAGCCAGGTCTTGGATGCAACCCATTGTCAATTATCTAAAACATCAAGAGGTCCCCGCCACATTTTCACCATCCGAGAAAGTTAAGTTTAGGAAAAGATGTCTAACATATGTCTTTGGTTGAGGACATTTTATGTAGGAAGATGCCTTCACAGATTTTCTTGAGGTGCTTGGCTCAAGAAGAAGAACAGTACAAGCTCTAAGACATGCCCATGACCTCTGCTTGGTGGTGGACATTATTCTAGGGATGCCACAGCCAAGAAAAATTCTAAGTTCGGATACTATTGGCCTACACTTCACCATGATGTCAAAAGGTGCGTCTGAGAGTTGTTACATTTGTCAAAAGCATGCCAAAGAAAGCGCTGAAGGTACCTCCCCTTTCACCTATTGTGGCCCCTGGCCCATTTCTTGTTTGGGGATTAGATTATGTTGGTCCTATACACCCATCTTCCCTGCCGGACATGAATACATCCTAGTTGCTCTGAGACTTCTTCACTAAATGGGCTGAAGCAACTCCATTGACAAGTGCCAATGCAGATACCACAGCAAGTTTCCTACTGTCTAATATATGTGCTAGGTTTGGAGTACCATTGAAGATTGTTTCTGACAGAGGAACGCCTTTTGTGAATGAAGTAATAGACAAGCTTACCCAATTGCTTGAGATAAGACATACAAAAAGTTCTGCTTACTACCCTCAGGGAAATGGCCAGGCAGAATCCACCAATAAAACTCTGATATCCATTATGAAGAAGACAGTAGATAGGTTTCCAAGAAGCTGGCATACAAAGTTGATCTATGCCCTTTGGTCCTACAGAACCACTTATAAAGTGGCTATAAAAAACACTCCTGCCTCTATTGTGTATGGTACTAGTGTCATTCTACCCTTTGAGTTGCAGGTACTTTCGCCAAGGACGATGCAAATACAAGTCAAAAGTGAAGAGGATGCTATCTGAACCAATCGAATCATGAAGAGGATGCCGAATTAATGGAGATCATGCCAAGAACAGAATATTGCCTATTTTTGGGAAAGAAGAGTTCGTGGCCATATGCAGACAAATTGGAGCTCTAACTACCCTGACACAGGTCTATAAAGATGATCCGAGCCGTATTCCACATTAGGAGAGGAGATTTTTGATTAGAAACCCGCCCTTGTTCTTGAAAGCCAAGATTTTTGAAGTTCTGATACAAATTCTATTTCAGAGTGATCAAATGGATTACCTGACAGTGTATTATGTTCCTAAGATAATCTGAGAAAAGTTTTCTTGAGCAATTCATGGTGTTTCCCCTTTCTTCAATCGATTTCTGAGTTTTTTTCAAAAAATTAGGGTTTTCCCATTTTTTATGTGCCAGTCGACTTCTGGCGAACTTTGCCACGAATTCCCCATCAATCTTGATCAACAAATGAGTTGAAATCAATTCAAGTTATCTGATATTATCTAAGATTTAGCTAAACTAATAGCTATTCTGCCAGAATTTGCTCAAATATTTCATTTGCATTCAAAGGAAGTTTGACTGCATCCCAAAGTTTTTTCTTCAATCATTTTCACCACTTTGTTACAGAAAACATCCCAGTCATACACCTGCATTCACATATCACCTTATTTCCTCACATTTGCACCTCTTTTCTCATCTTTTCACATCCCCTCACCACACCTTTGGCTCTCTGCACCCTAAACACAGAATTTGGCAAGTATCTTTTAGGAAATCCCACAATTTAGAGATTTGTGCATCACAGTTTTTGCAAGGATTCTGTGAAAGGCAACAGTAACCATATCTTGGCCTTTGGACTTATACACCTATTGGTCCAAAGGGCTGCAAATTGTACCTTGATATATCCTTGACAAGGATGTTTAAAGGTAAAAGACAAATGTCTTAAAAAGTTTTTTTTTTTTTTTTTTGAAGGTAAGGGGGATTTTTATATTATATAATAAAGGTACAATGCTACAAAACAAGAACAGAATTACTACAGGAGAATCTCAACTTCTTCATCCTGTTCTTGCCGAGACTTATTAGATGCTCTAATAGCAAGATAAGATAACCAAATTTCTGTACTTGTAAGTCTCACTCAACTTCTTCTTATGCCCAGCTGATACTATAGGATTGAATCAACATCTTCTCAACTAACCATAATACTATAGAAGTAAGAACAAACTTTCCAAAAGCTGCAGTTAAATCCTTGAATGCTCACAAACTCCTGTTGCAAAAATAAAGATGAAGAGAAAAGGAAATTCAGAGTAAGATGAGCAATCTGTCACACTGCTCAAACTGCCACATCTCCTGAAATTTGACCAAACCTGCAAATTAATCGGCCAGTACACATAATGGTATATGTAACCCCAAAAATGCTGCATTGTTGGAATAGATAGCAGTAGCCTGAATTGGTTAGACAATTAGCCCAACCACCAGATACAACCTCCAAGCATCTGGCTCAAAATATATAAGCGTCGTCCCGCCCAGAAAATTCCTAGCTCGGCTATTTTTGAAAATTCCATATACCATCCTATATCTGGTTGAGGAATCTGTAGATTAGAATCAAATCAGACTACTATGTTCCTATCAAGGAGACATCCCTATGTCTTTCTGCTAGCAAGAAAGAGCAACAGGGAGGGAATCAAACATCTGTTTAAAGAACCTGGAGTAAATGGGCTGAAGCAACTCCATTGACAAGTGCCAATGCAGATACCACAGCAAGTTTCCTACTGTCTAATATATGTGCTAGGTTTGGAGTACCATTGAAGATTGTTTCTGACAGAGGAACGCCTTTTGTGAATGAAGTAATAGACAAGCTTACCCAATTGCTTGAGATAAGACATACAAAAAGTTCTGCTTACTACCCTCAGGGAAATGGCCAGGCAGAATCCACCAATAAAACTCTGATATCCATTATGAAGAAGACAGTAGATAGGTTTCCAAGAAGCTGGCATACAAAGTTGATCTATGCCCTTTGGTCCCTCTGAGAACCACTTATAAAGTGGCTATAAAAACACTCCTGCCTCTATTGTGTATGGTACTAGTGTCATTCTACCCTTTGAGTTGCGGGTACTTTGCCAAGGACGATGCAAATACAAGTCAAAAGTGAAGAGGATGCTATCTCGGTGTGCGGCTGCAGCAGAGATGCTAGCCCTTGAGGAACTCAGAGATAAGACTCTGGTGATAACGGAACACAAGATGAAAATCAAGAAGAAATTTGACAAACAAGCGTTAGAAGTCAACTATCGGGTTGGTGATTTGGTGCTTAAGTTAGCTAGAAACAAAGATCCCACTCTAGGTAAGTTTTTTACGCAAATTGGGAAGGTCCATTTGTCATTTCTTCACATCTTTGGAGTAAACTCATATTACTTACGAGGAGTTAGAGTGCGAGAGAATTTTGCCAAATCCTCTCAATGCACAACACTTGAAAGCTTATTGGATCTAAACTAGCTAATGCTAATTAGTATAGTTGTAGGTAGTCTAAAAAGGTTGAAGTAGTTGAAATTGTTCTAGATATAATTTGCTAACACTATGGGGAGAAAACAATAAAAAGAGAAGAAAAATTTGAAAAAAAAAAAAAATATGCGTTTTGATCTTTAACATTGTCATTTGCGGGTTCATTAGTTGTTCTGTTTTAAAGCCAGACCCGGAAAAACCATTGCTTCCTAAAGTTGTGCTCATATGCAGGAACTCAAAATC
Organism: Isoetes taiwanensis; assembly: GCA_021234155.1. Classification (NCBI taxonomy): domain Eukaryota; kingdom Viridiplantae; phylum Streptophyta; class Lycopodiopsida; order Isoetales; family Isoetaceae; genus Isoetes; species Isoetes taiwanensis. The sequence continues at coordinate 2,273,263 of JAJEKV010000116.1, read as the reverse complement.
ATCATGAACAGTTTGCTGAACATCTTGTGATGAATGCCAGGATTGAAGTACTAATCTGAGTCATCATGTCATTTGCAGGACCATCCTAGTCTTCCATACCATTCATTTTTCTTTTATTGGCCTCCCATTCATATAAGCCTTACTCCTACTTTTATTCATCACCTACAGGCTGCTATTCACCCCTGTGCATCATAAAAAGCAGTCTCCTAACTTTCTATTTCATGTCATTTGCAGGATCATCCTTTACCCATTAACCAGCTTTATACCACTGCCATTTTTTCTTTTGGGCAAATTTGCAGGACCATTACATCTTCTAGAATGTGTTTGCACCCTTCCATAACATTCTAGCTTCATCCAAGACTCCTACAAGAATGGGTAGCTGAAATCCCAAAAGTATCAAGTTTTATTCACAAGATCATTGAAGCAGATTTTGGACGTTCCCCCCAAGTTCCAACATTTATGGGAAGTCAAAAGAACATGGTAGCAGACCCTACAAGTCACAAATGTTCAAAAGTGTTGTTGTGTTCAAAGTTGCAGAATTCATCACCAAAAATGTGAAGTACACATAGTTCTATCCAGTTTCCTATTCTGGCACCATTTTCTATTCATGAAGACCTCAAGAAAACCTTATATTATCTCAGGAACAGGAGATGCATTGATTTGGCATTCACACTCATATATTTGCACTTTTCAGATGCTTTTATGCTGCACTCTAAGAAGCTCGATATTTGAGCGGGAGAATTCAGATCCAGATGTCAGGAGAAGTTTTTAACAGGTTTCAAGGCTGGGGGACCAGCCATTTTTTCTTTTGGGCAAAGATGTTGCCCCTTGAAGTGGCAACATGAAGAAGAGAAGAAGATATGAAGAAGATTCTAAGTATTGGAGGAGCTATTAAGGAAAAGTATCAGGCTGAAAGAGAATCTAGGCCAGGTGAGTACCCCTGCCAAATCCCCTAGCCAAAACTAGCCACCCTTGATTTTTCCCAAATTTTTTGAGCCTATCTCCTATTTTTCCTTGAATTTCCCCTATCGCTAGCCAAATATGCCCTAAAGATGCCTAAAAATCCAAAAATGCCAAAAAAATCTATACCTTTGCCAAGTGGCATCCTAGTCATCATCCTAAAGTGCCAAAGATGTCAAAAAGTCAAGTGAAAGTCAAAATAGAAAGTCAAAAGGCACACTTTCCAAAAAATACCCTTGCCACATCATCAAGAGTCAAAATGCCACCTAGGATGGCCACCTTGCTCACAAAAATGCTTTGTCATCCAACTTTGGTTATATCTTTGCCACTTGGGTCAAAATCATGCCACCTCATCAAAAATATCAAGGGGCATTTAAAATTTCGAAAATCCACTTAGGCAAAAAGCCATGTTTGACTTTGCCACATCATCCTTCATTATGCCAAGTCATCATTTCATCATGTCCAGTCACCATTGATTCACCTTTTTTAGCCAAAAAATCAAAGTGCCATTTTCCAAAACTTGACCACATCACCATGTTGCCCCAATGAAAATATGCCACCTGGCACAAAAAATCTCCAAAAAAGACCTTATATAGACCCTTGAATTCCACTTCTTGGGAATCGTGCCCTTTGAAAAAATATAAAAAAATTGTCCTATTCTACCCCCCCCCTCCCCCCCCCGACCTAGATTCCACTTTTTGATTTAGGCCTGTGGGATATATCCCTTGAAGAAAATCCTACCAAGATCCATTAGGGTTCTATGATCCTCGGCTTCCCAAGACTTTGAGTGATGCAGAGGCGATTCGCTGATTATAATCGACTTCTGGAACCAATCGAATCATGAAGAGGATGCCGAATTAATGGAGATCATGCCAAGAACAGAATATTGCCTATTTTTGGGAAAGAAGAGTTCGTGGCCATATGCAGACAAATTGGAGCTCTAACTACCCTGACACAGGTCTATAAAGATGATCCGAGCCGTATTCCACATTAGGAGAGGAGATTTTTGATTAGAAACCCGCCCTTGTTCTTGAAAGCCAAGATTTTTGAAGTTCTGATACAAATTCTATTTCAGAGTGATCAAATGGATTACCTGACAGTGTATTATGTTCCTAAGATAATCTGAGAAAAGTTTTCTTGAGCAATTCATGGTGTTTCCCCTTTCTTCAATCGATTTCTGAGTTTTTTTCAAAAAATTAGGGTTTTCCCATTTTTTATGTGCCAGTCGACTTCTGGCGAACTTTGCCACGAATTCCCCATCAATCTTGATCAACAAATGAGTTGAAATCAATTCAAGTTATCTGATATTATCTAAGATTTAGCTAAACTAATAGCTATTCTGCCAGAATTTGCTCAAATATTTTATTTGCATTCAAAGGAAGTTTGACTGCATCCCAAAGTTTTTTCTTCAATCATTTTCACCACTTTGTTCTGAGAAAACATCGGTCCATACACACTGCATTCACATATCACCTTATTTCCTCACATTTGCACCTCTTTTCTCATCTTTTCACATCCCCTCACCACACCTTTGGCTCTCTGCACCCTAAACACAGAATTTGGCAAGTATCTTTTAGGAAATCCCACAATTTAGAGATTTGTGCATCACAGTTTTTGCAAGGATTCTGTGAAAGGCAACAGTAACCATATCTTGGCCTTTGGACTTATACACCTATTGGTCCAAAGGGCTGCAAATTGTACCTTGATATATCCTTGACAAGGATGTTTAAAGGTAAAAGACAAATGTCTTAAAAAGTTTTTTTTTTTTTTTTTTGAAGGTAAGGGGGATTTTTATATTATATAATAAAGGTACAATGCTACAAAACAAGAACAGAATTACTACAGGAGAATCTCAACTTCTTCATCCTGTTCTTGCCGAGACTTATTAGATGCTCTAATAGCAAGATAAGATAACCAAATTTCTGTACTTGTAAGTCTCACTCAACTTCTTCTTATGCCCAGCTGATACTATAGGATTGAATCAACATCTTCTCAACTAACCATAATACTATAGAAGTAAGAACAAACTTTCCAAAAGCTGCAGTTAAATCCTTGAATGCTCACAAACTCTGTTGCAAAAAATAAAGATGAAGAGAAAAGGAAATTGAGTAAGATGAGCAATGTCACCTTTGCTCAAAGCTGCCACATCTCCGAAATTTGACCAAACCCGCAAATTAATCGCCCACATTACACATAATGGTATATGTAACCCCAAAAATGCTGCATTGTTGGAATAGATAGCAGTAGCCTGAATTGGTTAGACAATTAGCCCAACCACCAGATACAACCTCCAAGCATCTGGCTCAAAATATATAAGCGTCGTCCCGCCCAGAAAATTCCTAGCTCGGCTATTTTTGAAAATTCCATATACCATCCTATATCTGGTTGAGGAATCTGTAGATTAGAATCAAATCAGACTACTATGTTCCTATCAAGGAGACATCCCTATGTCTTTTCTCGCTAGCAAGAAAGAGCAAGGGAGGAGGGAATCAAACACATCTGCTTAAAGAACACGGAGTAAATTATGACCGCAGAAAACCAACAAATCTGAAACTCCTTTTCACAAAGGGCAGAGATCCGCTCCACCTTATAGACCATGTGCCTTTTCGCTGTATTCTTATTCAGATTGCAAGAATCATAATGTTTAAAGCATTAGAGCAGAAAGACCACGTTAGTGGATTACCTGCAAGCCCTAAAGAACGCCGCCCTGAAGAAAGCTTCAAGAAATAGATAACCTGGCAGTCTTGAATGTGCATATCCAATAAACTATGGAAAGAAACCCTCGCTAGCCTCTGTATGGGGTCGAATTGATGCAAGAACCTTAGCAGTAGTGCCGAATCAGAGAGAAAGGAGGGCGGCCTCCCTTCTCCTGTGTCGCCCTAGCCGCAGGCGGCGTCGTAGCGACTATAATTAGTCCTGAGGAGGCAGAAAGCAGTTTTAACCCAGTCATGTTTGAATGGCCCTATCTTTCTTCATAGACTTCGGATTGACATGTGGTTTTTTGTGTCATTTTCTCTATCTCATGTAGAAAAATATCATGGTAATCAAAAAATTTGAAAAAATCGTTTTGTCGAGGTTTGACTTTATGTAAACATGAAGCTTTTGGTACTTGACCCCAGTTTGCTAGAGCATAACTTACACGAATGGAGGTATATATATTTTGAGGTATTTTTCTAGTGGACCATGACTGCTATGTATGAACTCCTAGGAAGGCTTCAAATAGATTTTGTACCATTGATTTTATATGAATTTAAAAAAAAAAAAAATAGAATTTTTAACGTCCACGGAGACCAATAGGTCATGGGACCCATACAATGGGCTAGTACAATCATTACTACTAGGATTCAAATGGACCATTTCTGGTCCATAACCTGACCACTCTAGTGTTAAACAAAAAACCATGTTAAATGAGCACAAAACTCAGCAAGAAATGGCTAACTACTTTAACTCCAGGAAACAAAACTTATACCGCTGGAAAATCATGCAGCGCCTTCATTCGGGTAGCTCGACTCGCTGGAGGACTAGGAGACCGCCCTTGTGCCTCGATAAAGCCATCAGGAAAAAGGGGAGAAAAAAAATCTCCCCTGTTTCTATATTGTGAGGGAAGAGCACTTGGTCCCCTTTTAAAGGGTGGTAGGTGACCCGCTCCCTGGCCCTTCCCCATACATTATGTAGCCCGGCATGTTTAACTAGATTGTTGATGTTTTATCTCGCTTTTCTTTTAGTTTTTTTTTTTTGGGAGGGGGGGGAGGGGGTGTTGTTGTATGAACAAGTCAATTCTCATCAGACAAAACCCACTTACCTCAAAAAAAAAGGAGGGGGGGGGGTGTGAAGAAAAAAATATTAGTATTACAATCTAGTTCGATCAATCCCTCCCTCCATAATCTTGAGCTTAGCACAGATGTCATACCTTTTTCAACATCTGTTATATTCACGAATTTGTGTAATTAGTGTACTCATGTATACTTCTAAAAGCCATGGTCTAGGCATTAGTTGGTCAACTTATCTTGTTTGAAGATCCCATGTTAAAAAGTGCCAAAAATGGAGTCTGAATACAAGAGTTATGCCAAAAATCCTATATATTGCAATCATGGAACCCCCCAAATTGGGCGGGCGTGCGCCCAATTTGGAGCTCCATTTGTGTAAATAGTACGTTTGAAAGACCCTCTGGACAAGCTTTCCAATGAGCTAAAAAGTGCCAAAAGGGAGATCGAATACAAGAGTTATGCCAAAACCCCTATATATTGCCATCACAAAGCCCCCCAAAAATAGTATCCTTGAAAGGTTCTCTGGACAAGCTTTCCAAAGAAGTAAAAAGTTCAAAAAACAGAGTCCGAATGCAAGAGTTATACCAAAAACCCTATAAATGGTTTATGCCATTGTACGTCACATTCTCAGGTCTTAAAAAGTATTTGGTATGTAACATCGGCCTTCCTCCACTAATCGATTTTTTTGAAGAACATGGGGAGCTTGGATTGAAGCTTACTTCTAGATGGAAGAGGTAGAAATGACCTCGCAATACGACTTAGGGAACTTAATTTCCGAATATTTGTTTCTCTCTCGTAAACAAATTGTGTAATCACCCAATTTGAACGAGAACCTCCACATGATGATGTCTCTGCCCAGTTACATAGCACAACAAATTGGACAGTCTGGCCAATTAGAATCAGAAAATAACATGATGTCTTCTCAGTGACATGGGCTAGTATTAGAAAAGCCATCAACAAATTGGGCAGTCACCCAATTAGAAGATAAAGATAAATAGCAAGAATGAAAAATAGCATTATTTTTTCAAAAAACATCAGAAAACGTCTATTTTTCCTGTTGTTAAAATGATTCGCAAATCTGAAGATCAATCTACTTCTCTTTCAATGAAAATGGCCCCTATCTTTTCTTGCTTCTTTTACTGGCATCAAGATCCTGTGCATAAAACTGACTTTGCAATGCTAACTCTGATGCCAGAGAATAAGAATCTGTTCTGGACCATCAAGCATTTGAAAACAAATAAGGCTCAAATCGCCGGAGTTGAGTCTAGGAAAACTTTATATGAGTTGCACATTAGACTGGATTTCAGACCAAATAGAGATTTCAATGGCATGTCGTGGAGGCCTCAGAAGCAACGCACAACTATTTTGCAAGGCATGTATAAACTGTGATGAAGATGCTCCATTTTCTACTGGGGCCAAATGTCATCTGCAAGGCAAATCAATTTTCAGAGAATATCGACTTGCACAGAAAGCTTATCTACACTTGCACACTCACTATGTAAGGCTTTCAACGGACTAATTCATGCAGAGTAGGCAAACCATTACCATAAGCTGATTCCATTGCCAATTGGAGCCTCTAGCATTGATTACCTCAAATCTACTCGGGCTTCTGTGAAGGGCCACTTTGGAACTAGCAGATGGAACCTGCAACATCTATCCTTCATGCCAATTTGGAACAAACCGATGGATTCTATTAAGTTAGAGTTAGGGCCACGTTTCCTAATCCTTTTTTGTAACGCCTTGTTCCATATGGTGATCCCAAAATAGTTTCTTTGTCATCTACTCAACATGCGGTAACTCGCTTTCATTTACATTTGGATTACACCTTCTACGAAGGCTAGGTGCAACATTCATTGTCGGCCCATGCAAGGATCCCAACTTGTGGTAACCCATTTTTATTATGTCGAGCATTGGCTCTAGATTACAGCTCCAGAGGTAACATTCATTGTCGACCCATACAGGGAACACCAACATGTGGTAAAGCATTTTTATACATTGGCTCTAGATTATAACTTCTATAATCTAGGGTAACATTCAACTATTATACACACTTTGAAGTGCTAGTTTTGTGTGTTTTTTATTTGTATAATTGAAGTGCTAATTGTGCATAGCGATATTATAGTGTATGCAAAAAAACCCCGTAGTGTGATCTTGGGGAGAGCTTGTCCCTGTGCGGAACCAAGTATGCGGGCTCCTTTAAATAAGGAGAAGCTTGCCAACATCCCGAGAATGTCGCTGAAGCATATTCAATTCCAATAAGAAGAAGCTACCCAACACTGTCAAGATTCATGTGCTTGTTGCTGAAGCATATGCAGCACTTGTTGGGGATGTCTGTTAGTCTATAAAAACTGTCATTGAAGCAAGATTTCTAGAACAAACTCTACAAATTTAGGTATTGTCCAAAAATAATGAAAATGTGCTTTAAGGAGCGGCAGATTGCTTCTGTGTTTTATCATCTTCATTTTTTTTTGTAATATAGAGTTCTTAGATCATTTAGCTTTTCAGACATGCAATTTCTAAGTGCTGCAAATGGTCTTTGGATAATTCAGGCCCCAAGCTATGTAGCGGCACTTTAGAGCTTCATGCCAAAGACTAAATTTTGACTAATTGGAGCAATACAATGGCAGATATGTAATGACTATGCTTTTTGAACCTTATCTTATGTTCTTTTATTGTAGGTCCTTTTCATCGCTATCAGTATCTTCTTTCCCATGAATGTTTGAAAGGCATACAAAATTACTATCTTATATGAAAGACTATGTAATAGCTCTACAACCTATAGTTTCATTTGCAATACTACAATTTGTTCCGTTCTCATAATTGGCTAATCATTTATAAGTCCCATACCACATGTCCATGAACCCTAGGAAACAAAACATCTAAGTAATGTGTCACAAATTACTATAGACATATTCAAGCTTCTCATTTATAGATTTCCAATTTTTACAAAACCCAAAACATTGTCCAACAATGATGAGCACCATTTCTAGTCATATATACAAAGATTAAAATTACAACTTATGCTACTCTATTCATATTACTTTATCCATTCTATTGCTCTATTGCTAAATTCGACCATTGAATCAAAGAATATCCTTATCCTAAATACATTGCATCAAGACTGCTCGATACGGAACTTTGTTTTCTAAAATACTTCATAAATTGCACCAAATCCATAAGCACATTCAAGCAAATATGTAAAACACGTAGGAATTGAACCAAGCAATAGCTATTTAGGCATAGAAGACAAATCATACATAGCATGAACTTGCAAATAGTGAAATCCCTGCATTATCAAAAAGAAAAGAAAAGAAAAAGCAAAACCAAAGCATTTTATTTATTGTTTAAAATCTTACCAATAATATAACAGCACAATATCAGTAAAATAAAGACAATGGATGGTGCCGTCATTAGCTCGGCACCATCCCTCAGCCATGGATCCATAAGGAAGGGGTCTCTGCTTCGTCGATCTCTGCATAAGCCATTTTAGATGGAATATATAAAAATATTACTTACAAAAAAAAGGGGGAGGGGGAGAGAGTAAACTTTTTCCCAGGACCAAAATGAAAATTATTTTATGGTTATCAATACTTAGGTAGCCATTGCCAATCTAACTCTCTGCCCCAAGTTTGCCTTACTGCTAGTTTTTATTTTCTTAAGCCTTATTAATCAAGATAGATAGATGGATGGATAAGGATGGATGGATGGATGGATGGATGGATGGATGGATGGATCCCCGTAATGGACCACTAGTACAGTTGCTCCCATTTACAAGTCAGATGACCTGCAATGTCCAACCAATTACGGATGTCGGTTCGGTGTTTACAAAACTAACAAACACAACCAAATGTAGAGAATGCATGATTAACTGCTACATATAGGTTGATAAAATTATAATCTACGTAGATTTAAGTGTAGTGCATAGCGTGCATCTTTTATTACCCTTTTAAAGATGATATAGGAGTTTTATTAAATTATTTTAGATTTATTTTTGTCCTGAATTCTATATAAGATATTTTTTTAGATAGATAGATAGATAGATAGATAGATAGATAGATAGATAGATAGATAGATAGATAGATAGATAGATAGAGAGAGAGATAAACAGAAATAAATAAATTTAATATCAACGGAGATCAACAAAGGGCTATGGAACGGAACAAACAAGGGCAAGAAGTTCAAACAAGAGAACATGGTAAAAATTGCTCGGAAATGAAACAAAATAAATACATTTATATTATCTAGACATAGCCAATCTAAGGATTAGAAGACCAGTGGTCTAGAACAATTGCTAAGCCTTCCTTTAGACTGCCCAGTGCTTTTATAGGCATGCTTCACTCGCTTTATATAGCTCCTCTTAGGGCTACACAATTAAAGAGAAAAGAGGTCCTCCTGCAATGAGAAACTATTCACTCTGAGGTGGTTTCCATGCCTTAGGACATGGAGTCAGTTGAGAGCATCGTAAAACCGGAGTAAAAGATGGCAGAGACGATCAATTCATGCCTCATCCATATCCCAATGGTCGGCGCCTCTATCTCTGCAACCTCTATTATTCTCAAGTTCATGGTTTGGGCATCAAGTGCTGAGGATTACAAGTCTTTTTCATTAGGCTGATGCCGAGGCTGCAGATCTAAGTTGTGGAGATATTTGTTCGCCCATTTTAACATACTGTTTTTTTGTGTGTGCATATATCTGACTCTAATGCTTGCTCTGAGCCTCGACAATCCCCATATGTTTTTTGCCACTGGAATTTATAACCGAGTCAATGATCAATTGTAAGAGTTGCGTCCATCTCAAGATCGATATGGTCATAAAAGTAGCAGTCATATATCCCTTAGATCGAATAGACTGTACATGGTCACACAGTGCAAGTGGTAAATCCTAGACTAAAATATTCATGATATCATGTGGAGTGGCTTCTTGGCAGCAGATCTATGCTAAAGATTCCTCTGGCAATGACTTATCAAATTCTTGTTGGGACTCTCTCTTGCTAACCACTTCTGGCATAAGTTGTTCTAGTAGGGATCTCTCCTGGCTATAAAGCTATCTTAGAGAGTCCTTTGACAATGACTCATAGGAATCTAATTTTCTTTCCAATGAGCTTCTCTCATCAATCTTGATGGGGCTCTGAGGACCAAAGAAAAAAAGGCAGTAAAGCTATCTGAACTAGAGACTCCTCTTGGCAATGAAGCTGTGCCATTGACTCCTCTGGCAATGGCTCATGGGAATCCAATTTTCCATCTGATGACCCTCTCTGATCAATCTTGAAATGCCGCTGAGGACGAAAGAGAGCAGGGCGTAAAACTATCTAAGAGGTCTCGACATGTGCCTACCTCTTGAGATAGTCTTTAGAACATGCATTTCCCTTTGTAAAATTTGTGGATGACATTCTTAGTTGATCTTTCTTTAATCTTGGGAATAAGGAAATACACTTAAGCTAACTCAAATGAGGATTTAATTCAAGTAAAGAAGCAATACCACCCCAAAATACTAGTTCTAAGGCTCACGATTAAATTAAATCAATTGAATTGATTTTGCGTCTCATGAGGTGTTTCATAGCAAGTTTAGAGTTGAATTCGAGTTTAATACACCAAAATTACATACTTTGTCTAGTAATGCAACATAAAGTGTCGCATTGTGGATCAAGATGAGTTCTATTGAACTGATTATGCTTAGCTCCTTACTTGACACTGAAAATCCCTTTGCTTAAGGGATACACTATCAGTATGCTAAAACTGAATCTTTTGATTTGTGGAAATCTTTTCATGAGATGAGGCACACTTATGCTTAATTTTGCATGCATTATAAATTCAAAATAATTTCTAGATTTCTACAAAACTCAAGCACGCGTGCCCTTGGAGCATGGTCGATGGTAAACTTCGCCACACCCAAGGTCCGCAGTACATGTATAACCAATGTCGGTCTAATCATGGGGGGCTATGCAGGGCTATTGCCACGAGGTCACAGGTTCTAGATTGGTCGTGTAAAATCTATCACCACACGAAGTTGATCTACTTCGTGTAATATATATAATGTACAAGATGCTGCATGATGTATAGTAAAATAACTTACGTCCTTCAACAAAGAAAAAAAAACTCAAGCTTAATATTGTTATGCCTGACATCCTATAACAATTAAAGTATTGCAAGAGTGGAATTAAAGTATTCTACTCCAAAAGTAGTGCATAGGTAGAAGTGATGATCTGCTCTTATTAACAAGATGGCTGTGCTTATTTGTATCAAGGATATATGGGCTCCTTGATGTGAAAATGGAAGTGGAAGACGCTCTCATGGGGTGACCCTTTTAGTGGAGTTTGCTGAGCTACAGGAAATACAGGAGATTCTATATCTTGCACTAGGCTTTAGGGGAGGAGCTTGGAGGTTGGGCTTGTACTAAGTCTAGCCAGCTTTAGGCTTCTGTGGCCCCGACAATGCAGCACTCCATTACGTATTTCAGTCACAACATTCTGAGAGTCAGATTTAATTATTGGCATCTATCTTATACTCTTTTGATCTACTGCTACTCATCTGAATAAGTTTCAATTCATGGAAGATGAATTACTCCAGTAATACTCCACCTTGAACATTGAAGCATTGTACTCTGTACTACAAAATTCTCCTTTTCTTCAATGAAAACAAAAAACAATTAAAGTATTTCTCTTTCTATTTCTTTCTTCGTCTCCAAACTGTATACTAAGGTTTTTCCCTCGAAATTCCTTCTAACCAGGGGTCTTTATCTTGATATCGAGAGTACTATTATATTGCATTGCGTCCAGTAGATCTACTAGTATTCATGGACGATAAATTCAAATGAATTTTCTCTATTACTATAATAAACTTTAGGTTGAAGGTATTGGTAACCTACATTGATGGTGGTGAGGTCTTATGATGTTATGTAACTTGTCTTGTAGACCTGCCTAGATCTCAACAAGACGTAATAAACACTTCACTCCCTCCCTCCCTTCTGGAGACTATATGGGGACTACGATGCCAAGCACATAACACGAGTGCTTATAACTCACGACACGTTGATTAAATTATTAGTGCCTTCCCCATGTTAAGCATACCCCACAAACCCTCAAATTGGTGTGCACATTTTTGAAGAGGCTATGACCACTAAAATATTCTTTTTTAACTCATTTTTCTCAACTAATTAAGTATCACCAAAAGGACTTAGTCACCAACCCCAAGACTTATCTCACCAATTGCACCTAAACATACTCCTGTCGAATCATTAACCTCGAAGACAACGTCCATCCAATTGAGCAAGTTGGGGAGAGAACCAGTAGTTGGAAGGCATGATCCTGAACGGATATGAAGAACCTGTTAGGGCAGATCTTTGATCTTGTTCTATTGACCTCTGTTGAACGGAGAATTCACATTGGTAGAAGCAATTTGATCTCATTCTATTGACTTCTGTTGAACGGGGAATTCACATTGGTAGAAGCCGAAAGAAACGGACAAGGACTGAGGAGGTGGGGATGATAATGACAGCATAGACGAGAAAACGAGAACTTTAACTTGGACCATGACCCAGAGGACCCAAAGTGTTGTTGGGGAATGGCCCACAAGAGGAGGCCCAAAAATGGTCCCTTACAACTTTAACACCACATCCAACACACAACACTCAAGGAAAAGAAAGAAAAGCAAACATTAAACAAATGCACTTTTTTTCTGGCACTCTTTGATCACATGGTACCACACGTCTTCCCTTTTTTTTTGCATTGTTCTCTCTCTAGGGTGAAGGAGGGAAAAAAAAAAATGTGCACCCTTTTTTGGCCACAGTCTCTCTCTTAAAAAAATTCTATCTGGGAGCTTTTTCTTCATCTTCCCTTCTTTTCATACTGGTAAAACACTGCCATTTCTCTCAAAGGAGACAGCTTTTCCCATCAGTCCCCTTCAGCCGGAGCGTGATAAATACATTCTAGGTTAAACAAAGGCTATGGAGGGAGGAGTGGTTGGTCTTTTTAACTCCGGTAAAACCCCCAAGTTAAAAACCTCTTACACTAACACTACCTGCCGCTGCAGCACACCCCCTCTAAGCCTTCTTTTCTTCATTTATTTTCCTCGTATTTTTTGCTTTCTTTCTCTAATCAATGCCTTGGCTTGGCTGCCTCTGCCTGCGCCTGATAACCTGTCATTTTGGCCGCTCTACGAAGTACAAACTTTACTGCACATATAGTGTATTATCTGTGTAAACTTCACTTCCCTGCAAACAGCCATTTTCCTGCTAAATTGCTTAATCTCCTCTGCCATACATAGCCCATTTGAATGCAAGTACAATCTTCATCATTGTTGTTTGCAGTCTAGGAGTCGTTTTTTTAATTTTTGAAGACAACCCATATCTTGGATCCATCGTTTTTGGTGTTGGGCACTCGCTTGCGTGTCCCGGAGCTTCAGATTTGGATTGATCTGGTGATTTTGGGCTTTGATCCGGTGGTAACAGAGGTGAAGAATACTAGTAACGGGCAATATTGAAGGAGGAGTTGTTGAGAAGATGGTACAAAACCAGGCATGACGGAAGCTTGCAGAAGTAGAGAGGACAAAGGACTCAAAAGTAAAGCTATGGGGGCTGCTGCAGCGGCTGTAAGCTTCTGGGTGGTTGTTGCGTTCTGAGATGAATTCACAAAGCGAATTCTGGAGCTAATCTTCCTCGCTTTATATCCATGAATGTGTTTTTTTTCCGCTTTTGCTCTGCAAGGCCAACAGATTCTTACTCCGGCGTGCTCGAATTGTATGTAACAAAGCTTGCAAACTAGCATACTTTAAGACCGGGAATGATGCAGAGCAGACGTACATCACTTCTTGCAATGTTTAGAAAGGATTCGAAGCTCTGATTTTGCACGAAATTGAAGTCTCGAATAAAGAAGAAGATTGAATCTCCCCTCTTTTGTCGTGTACAAAACAAGGACATCAAATTGGGCGAAACATTCCCTTTGTTTCACTCGCAGGTATCCACACCTTCTTGCAGTTCTGTCATCTTTAGGACTGATTCTTGTCTGTGTTTTTTTTTATCTAAAACAAGGGGCTGTGTTTTCTTGGCAGGGGAGTTCAATGTATGGAATGCTTAGCAGGGCTCCGAGCCAACCCCTTTCGCTGCTGCATATCCACTCAAGTCTGAACAGTCCGTCAAATCAAGGGAGCTCTAAAGGACCATGTAAGTCCTGGGAGAGTGTGGCATCTGAACCTACTTCAGTTCTGGATCTTCGCAGCCCAAGTCCAAATTCTCGCACACTTTCATCCTTGTCTGGATCTGTGGAAGTGAAGGCAGAGGCTGTATCTTCTTCTTCCTCCTTTGAAGAATGTGAAGGCGATCCCCTTCATCAGAAAAGCTTTGAATTGGAACATGGGGCTCACATGGTGGAAGTGGAAGCGGATGAATTGCAGAAAGTATACCAGCAAATGGGTTGCAAGATCCTTGCTGCAGATAGCAGAAGAGGTATCTCGCCTTCGCCTTCTCTTGCTTGGTCTGTAAAGGAGCTTTCCCAGGCAACTTGTACTAGTCAGGTTGATGATCCTTTAAGAAGTTTAAAGAAGGAGCATCAGTACAAGAACTTGAGAGGAGGCTCTGGAATAGATAATATACCAGTTAAGTCATTGCCCTTTTACAGTGGTGAAGGTATCAGATTGCCTATCAAGAAAGATGATGCTGGCCAGTGGGATTTAGCTGAGAGTACAGTTCAAAGCATCAAGGCAAGGGCATTCCAGAGGTTTTCAGGTGACATCTCTTCTCAGCTTATACATCCGCGTTTAGGCGTAACCCATGGTCAAGATGCACCTGTTTGGCAATCTAACACTGGAGCTGGAACAGGTGTAATTGTAGAAGGGAATGGGGACTGGAAATGCACAGGAAGTGGAAGTAATAAAACTCTTGATGAATGGCTTGATGATCTCCACTCAGTTCCTGATGCTGCTGGTGGCTTCAAAAGAGGACAATCTGGAATGGACGAATTGGAAAGCATGCTCTTCAAGCCTGCTTCTCCCCTAGGTGATAATTCTCTTATGAAATGGCTCCTTGCTGATGATGAGCAATCTCAGGCAAATAGAGATGATTCGACCGAGGCCGCAATGCGCTTGAATGAGTCTTGGAACCCTCCAGTGCAATCTCAGTTGCAGAGCATCCATAGTCCTGTAAGCTCTCTACCTCAATTACATGGCATTAACAGTTCTGTAGGTTCTGTGTCACAGCCATACAATCCTTCCCACTGCTCAACATCAGTTTCTCCTCCTCTTGAATCATGCAGTGTTCATTGTCAAGATCCCACAGTAAACCCTCCATCTCTGGATGCCCTTTCATCTGCAACTAATCTTGTTGCATTTGCAACTGATGCTTCTCAGGTTGTTCAAACTCCTAATCTGCCCTATCCAACAGGCAACGAAATAGGAGGCTTCCCCCCACCATCCAACATAGGTGTTGGACCTGTTGAGAATAACCCTATTCAGCAGCCGTTTCAATCCTCCATCTTTGGACATGGCAGCACAACTTATGATGCTTTGCAAGCATCCTTTAGGAGACCCCTTGGGGCAGATAACACTTCTGATGAAGCTTTCTCCTTTGACATGGCTGTTCCTCTTCCAGTTTCACAGATGCAGAGACAATTTCTTTCTGGGCAATCTTCTTTGTCCTCCCAAGTGCCAAATTTCAACTCATCTGGGATTGAGCCCATGCTTCCTCAGCAACTTGGTCAGCAATTGTTGATGCAGAGGTTGAATGGCCAACAAAAGCCAACAACAACCATGTCAGGATGGCTTCCTAACCAAAAGAGGCCATCTCCAGACAATGTTCCTCACTTTAGGTTTGCAAAGGAACCTGAAGGAATCCATCAAAATCTTCAACCAGAAATTCCATGAGCATGGACTAGTAATGATAGCACAAGGGAAAGCTTTATTCCATTCAGGTAGTTCAACAACCAGCAAGAACCAGCACACAGGCTTGCAAGTTTAGGAGATGGCAGAAGGGTTTTTTTCAATACTGGCGGTGAGCTGCATCACCTCCAGGGACAACCTCACTGGCAGGGAGCTAGTAGGGATGAAGGGCTAGCTCATGTGAACCAGCTTCTTCAGGCAGTGGAAGCCATCGACGCTAGTAACATAGCACTAGCTCAGTCAATATTGGTGCGGCTCAATCAATACCAATTTTCAAAGAGTAAACACACCTTGCGAGTGGCATTTTCCTTCAAGGAGGCCTTGGGAGCTCATTTAATTGGAGCAGGTGCTCGTCATGGAGTCTTAACCCCTTTGGACATGTTCCAAAAGGTAGAGGCATACAAGAGTTTCTATGAAGTATCTCCTCTCTACAAATTTGCTCATTTCACTGTTAACGAACCTATTTTGGAGGCTGTAAATGGAGAGGAAATGATTCATATCATTGACTTTGAGGTGGGATATGGAAGCCAGTGGGCATCATTCTTTCGTGACATCTTAATGAAACCAGGAAATTCCCCAAGGCTGCGCATGACTTTAGTAGGTGATGACAGCTCCCAGTTGCAATTTGCAGGAGAGAGTTTGTACCAATTTGCAGAACAGTTGAACATTCAACTGGAGTACCAGGTGGTTGTTTCAAGTCTTGAATCTTTGACCACCTCGATGCTTCATATCAGAGATGGTGAGACAGTCTATGTCAATCTTGTTTTCAGTCTTCATAAAATGCTTGGAGAATCATCAAGTCCTATAGATGCAATTCTGAAATTACTGAAGGAAATATCCCCCAAGGTTGTTACATTGGTGGAGAGAGAATTGGATGCCAATGTCTCGTTTCTTCAGCGTAGGTTTGTAGAGGCATTACAATATTATGCCTGCTTGTGTGATTCCTTGCAGGCAGGCAGTACAGTACATGACACTGTCCTGCTTATAGAAAAAACTTCGTTTGCACCAGAGATTATGAACATTATGCCTTGTGAAGGACCAAAAAGGACTGAAAGGCACGAAAAGTTCTTGTAATGGAAGCAACATTTGTGAAGAGCAGCATTTTCAGTTATTCCTGTTTGTGAAGCTTCAGAGATGCAGCCTCAGTATCTTACCACAAGCAGCTCCAGACGGGGAAGATATCAAATTGGGAAGAGTGATGGAGTGCTCCTTCTGGGATGGCAAGGAAAGGTTCTTGCAACTGCATCAATTTGGGGATGCTAGTGCTGCTCAATTTAGCAGAACAAAGCACCCCTTGAAGTTCATCTTTTTGAAGTTCATTCTCTGAAGCCATAATATTATTCTAGTCATGCAACATGTATTAGTTAGCAGCTTGCCTGATTCAATTTACAGGACCACTTTGTCATCAATATATGTTATAGCTCTTGCTTTTTACCAATCAGCCAATGTCTGGATGAAGTTGAGTATTGTATCGCCTGGGTGTATATACATACTGTTTTATAAGTGTCTTTCAAACAAACATACACATTGAACAGAACAATTTCCAATTTGAAATGAAGTTTAGACATATTTGATCTTTCTCGAGAACCTAGATGACATATCTTTCGTTTCTATGTTGAAGATGTAAGAAAATATTTTCGAAGCATATCTGCAAACAATTGTATTGATGAAATATCATATGCAGCATGTCATATATATGTATATTCAAGATTTAGAATATGTTGTAGACAATGATGGCGGAATTGAGTACAGTATGTAGGCAACAACAGTGGCATACAACTATGTGTAACAGACTCTAGTTGAGTCAAGAAGCAGTGCTTTCCTCGAAAGCAGATACATGGAATGTGTCAACAATCATGCAGAGATTGAGCTACAGTTCACAAGACAAACAGGCGTATACGATCATAATCAACAAACATTATCTATTAAATAACAATGTCATTAAATCATGCAAATGATGTGAACCGAGAATGCCATCTTATACCACTTGCTTGTGATAATATTTTAAGCCTTACAAAGATCTGTAACAGCTTGGATATGATCTATGTCTGGTCTGTATATAATCACTTAGGGTCATAATCACTTCCCCTCCTGTAATTCTTTATACATACATAAAAATTTGTAAAAGTATGAAAGCAACATCTGTTCAACAAACAATCTTCAAGTGGGCAAGAGGAATTATTGTTTATTTAGATGCTTGGAGATCTAAGAGACTATTGTAGCTTGTATTTTGCTGTTGCTTATGTTTGAAAATAAACTCTACTAAACAACTGGAGACAGAAAACTTACGGAAGAAAGGTTAGTTTAAGCGCAGCCTTTTCCATGAGTCTCGGTTCACACATTATTAGAATGATGTAGACTGAAACCGAAACCCTCGTTGGGTCAGACAAGACCTGTGACTTAAGAATGTGTTCAAGAGTTATTTATTCACAATGTTTTTGGGGCAATAATTCCATGGTCCACATCACTTCCGAAACCCCAAAATTTTAGGTTATCCAATCCCTCCTTTTTATTTACAGGTTGCATATCAATCATGATATTGTTAAATATTTTGCACATTGTGCAGTGATCTACTTTCGCTCTTCCCATAGAAGCACATTCTTCCTTAGAGTAATTTGCAAGGAAAGTTGAATTCACAAGCTATGCATCTAAAAGTGTCAATTTTTTTGCACCAACATAATGACAGAATCAACATTGCAATCCTGCATATAGGATTCATCTACTTTAACTAGAATTATATCAACCAGGATCTAGCGAGCCAAGGGTTCACTAATTAGTAGCATTGTCTTCATCTTATTTTTATTATGGCAAGCATGATATCAAGATTTTAAATTACTTATGCTTCCTTTTAAATCTATAGAGGAAATGTTTCTAACTATGGTCTTACATTGTTGTCATTATATTCATGCACTTTTTGGCCTTTAACAAATTGCTCTCCATTGTATACTTATATGGTTGTCGTAGTAATTAAGCTACTTATAGAATGATGGGAATGTGCTTGTTACCTTTGTAGTAAATAATTCATAGCAACTAGATTTTGGCTCATTTTATTTATATTAGTTTTGGCGGCAGGTAATCTTGTAAGTTAGGTGGTTGTTGCTAACATCGTGGATGGCACATTTTTGTTATAGTAAGTCTATGACTTATTGACCTTTTTACAATGTCTTAACATTGTAGGGCATTTGTAATAATAACTATCACCGAATACCAATAGCTTGCATTTAGATTTCTTTTCGCACATTTTAAAATATTTCGACTCTTCAACACTGGCAACTATTTATTTTAATTTAGAGCGTAGTGAATCTATCACTCACAATCAAGTTTGTAATGCCTTTGGTGGATATATCACTACAAAACCAACTTGCAATAAAAAGGTCGTTTATTTTAAAAAGATTAGCATGATAAGTATGCAATTAGTAAACAATACATTCAACTTGTTCATGAAATAGAAATAAATAAAAAATGAAGCTTTGTCCTTCGTAGGACAAAATGAAATTGGCAACATATTTTTTTAGCATAGCTTTGTTAAGGAGCACTTCTTTTAGCAAATGCTGATATGGTATAGAGTTCCATAGAAACCCTCTTTTTTCCAAGGATGCGATTTCCTTTTCTATTTACAAATTGCATAATTAATATCCTATATTGACCAAGGATAGGGTAGCCCAACAGTAAAAGAAGAATAATGAAAAATTTATTCTGGTAGCCATTTCTCATTCCAAGTCCATACCGCAAGATTTTTATGTGTGGAATTTTTCTAACACATTGTGGATGCGAAATAGATAGCCAATATACTAAGCAATTCATCAGACCATTTTTACATTTTGAATTTATTCATGTCTTCAATCATTGTTATGCTATGACGCATTCATTTGTAGTAATTGAAAATAGATCTAATATTACATAAAGACCAATCCAGTACTGACGTGACATACAAACTCAGTCCAACATAATAAAGCCCGATATATGAACATACATAATAACTCACTTACAAAATATTGATCATCACAATTGCCCATAAAAGTGTGAAATTACTATCACTTACCAATATGTTATTTTATTAAATTTTTTATCAGTTACGCCATTGAAAAGTATCTGATGCCATCCACTATTTAGAGAAATGAATTATATTCATGATAGAGAATGGTTATTAGTATTAATTTCCTTCCACGACTTCTCTTGTCATCAAGATATAACCTCCAAAACTCACGGCCAAGTGAACTAAAAGAATAGAGTAAAAAATGTGTATAAGGAACTTACGTGTATTCCAAATGAAAATTCAAAAAACAAGGATGCTCTCTGCTTTGTGAATGCCAGCAACTCAAATTTGAATTGATCTTGGACTACATCTTTTGGACGAAAATGTACAAATTGTCTCAAATATGCAAATAATTAAGACATGGAGCTTTGGAAGGTCACAAAACGCTTTATTAATGCATCGGCTTCAACCCAAAAACAATACACCAGCTTGCTATCAAGTATTAGAGTCCTTTGGCATTAGCATGTGCCAGTCTAAAATAACCAAATACGATGATTCTATTTTACTAAAAAAAGGAGAAAATCTTGATATAATAAGATAAGAAACAAAATAACACCCATAGAGACCCTTGGGTCATAAGATGATTCAACGAGCAGACCATTAAATCCAAATCAAACAAAAGGACAAGGCCCCAAAATAGAACAAACTAAAACAAAACAAATTGCCATAAGGCAGAGCAAAGGCATATAGCACACAAATATTATGCTGAGAGAGGATGATATAATAAGGTGATCTATTAACCAATGCACAAATCAATAGGTGGATGATGAAGAATGACTGCTCGAACCCCTCATATACTGCCCACTTATGTGCTAAGCGAGCATCACATACTATAGTAATCTTAGAACTCCCTTGGGCTAATTGTTGTAATGTCAAATCTTCTTACACAAAGTAAGGTAATCCACGTAAATTACAACGCTAGCCATCTTAGAAAATTGGACTAAAATATGACATGGTTTATGACATGGTTTATTCTTCTATTTGCCTACTTGATAAGCAACAACAATACATATATTTATACATGCATTAATAGAACTAAGAAAATCCTTTGTATAGTGGAAGGGCATAAGATTTCCTAATGTTGGGCATGAGCATGCTATAGGTGTCCACTTTTTTAACATGCTAAAGTACTTGACAATAGGTACTTCAGGAATGAATATTGTTTCCTAATTTTTTACATCAAAAATAATTCAAAAGTTTAAAGTAAAAGTCAAAAGCATATTCATGTTCAAGGTTATATAAAGACAATACTATTGACGACCAAAATAAATATAATAACATTTATTAATTATTGAGATGTTATGCAAGTACTAGGTAATTTTATGGCCCCTAAATAATACTTTATATGGTATATAGTAATGGCTTATGCACATAAGTTGCTAGATAGCTCAGGCGGAGCAAGAATAGAATAGAATTTTTAACGTCCACGAAGTCCAAGAGGCCATGGAACCCATACAATAGCCTAGTACAACTATTACTACTAGGATTAAAAGCCTCTGCCTCGAAAGGTTTTCAAGGGAAAAACCTTTGCAGTAATGATGATACTAGACAAGCAGGAAGAAAATATAAGTAGGCCAACTGAGGGCTCAATAATTGAAGATGCTCATCTAGAACGTCAAGTATACATAATGCCAAGTCATACACAGATGGGGCTCTGAGAAGTTGTGGGAGCATGGAATGGAATGCTAAAGTCAAATAACGATTCCTGACCATCTCAAAGCAGGACATCTTAGTAGAGTATGGCTTTCATCTTTAATAACCTGTAACTGGCAATATGCACATAATCTTGCTTCTCATGGCAATTGCGGTCGTTCCCATCTACCTGTCTCATTCTGTAGCTTTTGGGACCCTGTGGGAATTGATGCAGCTACAAGCTTTTTCGTGGACAAGGAAGCAAGCAAATAGGCTTGTGGTCCTGGTGCCAAAGTGGGATTTATGTCCAGGAGTAGGATGTGGTCGATAAAGTATGTTGTGCCAGAAGGTCTGAGGCTCAGGTAGTAGCAGTTCAAACATTTGCTTCTGATGCTTATCAACAAAGCGTGCCTTCTTGCGTTTCAACACAGACTTATAATTCTTGATGGCATTATGATCTGGCTCAATGATCATTCCCAAGTGTTTTTTAAGTTGCTTGCATTCTGCATCAACTATGCATTTCTAGGAAGGGATTTTCTACTAGCTTGAGCAGCTAAAAGCGCATGTACCAAAGCAGGAGACATCAGAAGTAAGCAAAGTGTCAGCAGATGCAGCATTACGTTCTTGAAGAGTTGGGTAATCCAAAATACCTTCAAGTGCGAGAGCTAATGTATGTGCATATTGAAAAGATCTAGAATAGGTCAAGCGAATGCAAGAAGCACGAGCATGGACAATAATGGGTTGAAGAGATGTAAGTTGCCACTTTAATGAGAAAGAAAGTGGATAGTGGTCAGAATTTATCTTCTCATCTCTATGCTTTGTGCCAATTCGAAAATTTGAAATGAGATCCAAGGCTTGCACATTTGGACTCTTCAATACTGGCAACTATCTATTTTATTTGAGCATTGTGAATCCACCACCCACAATGACGTTTTTAACATGTCTTTGGTGCATATATCACTACAATTGTGATAAGAAAGTGGTTAGCATGATAATTATGCAGTTAGTAAACAACACATTCAACTTGCTACATAAAATAAAAAACAAAATGAAGATATGTTGTAGGGCATAAAGGCAACACGACATTTGCTTCGTAGAACAAAATGAGATTGGCAATATACTTTTAGAAAACTAGAAAGTCATGCAATTATGATTGTTCATGGCTTGTAATATAAATTGATGTTTGAATGCAATTTTACAATAGTTGGCAACTCTCGAACGTGCCACATATTTGTTAAAGCACTTCTTTTAGCAAATGTTGCTTTGGTATGGAGTTCCATAGAATCCCCCTTTTATGAAGGATGTGATTCCTTTTCCATTTGAATAAAATATGTAAAAACTCTATAAAACTAATATCCTAGACTAATCAGGATAGAGTAGCCCAACGTTAGAAGAAGAATAGTGAAATACAAGAAATTTGTACTAGCAGCCATTTCTCTTTTCTAATTCTATTACTAGGAAATTTTTATGTTGGGATTTTTTTTAGTATAATTTGAATGCAAATTGATAGCCAATATGCTAAGCAACTCACCAGACTATTTTTTACATTTTGATGTGATCCATATCTATAATCACTGTCCAAAATGCACAAATTTATCCCCGCACAATAAAACCCCATATATAAATATACGAAATAACTCATCTACAAAATATGACAACTACACATATATGTAGCACAATAATAGGAGGTTTCAGGGGGATGTGATATGGATACATAAATCATCATTTCTGATACCCTAGACTATACCCCTAAAACAATTGGATGAGTTATTATAAAAAAATAAGAAAGGAAAAAGGAAAAGGAAAAAGGAAAAAGGAAAAAGGAAAATAGATTCAATAGAAAATATAAGCATGATAAGCATGTTAACTTGTTGCTTGCATTGGTTAATACATTCTTAACAGGATATTGAATTATTTTGGTAGAGATTTGAGTCAATGTATTCCATATTCTAAAATCTTAGACGAACCCATATAGAGATGAGCCTCTGTATTTCGTATTCCAAAACCTTAGGCAAATCCCCAATCATAAATGACTATAAACAAAACAAGAGGGCTTAGAGAGGCCCCAACATGACTAACACGGGTGTAGGGATGGGTGAATCTGATGATCGAGGTAGTCCATGATGATTGTCAATACTTTATTGTATTCTTATGGGTTCAGCCATTGAAAAGTCCAATATCATCTACTATTCCCGGGGGTTTCACCTACTATAAAGGTGATACGCCACGTGCGTTAATGGGGTCAGCAAAAAACCCTCCGTATACGCCTTGTCCAACCTTCTAAACGCCCCTTCCCATATACATATTACACTTTGGATTCCCCGGAAAACCCCTAGCCAAGCCCCTATCCATTATTTATACATACGGTTTAGGGTAAAAAACCCACCCCTTTCACTCACATGGTATATACGCCTTAAACTATGTGACATCCCCGGGCTACTATTCAGAGAACTG
Source organism: Isoetes taiwanensis (assembly GCA_021234155.1). Lineage (NCBI taxonomy): Eukaryota > Viridiplantae > Streptophyta > Lycopodiopsida > Isoetales > Isoetaceae > Isoetes > Isoetes taiwanensis. Next base: position 2,249,549 of record JAJEKV010000116.1, on the reverse strand, counting down.
AATTACGTTCATGATAGAGAATGCTTTTATGACATTCCAATACAATATATGCAAAGTACGTATAAGGATCTTAACCTGCAAAACATCAAGATATCGAACCATTGCCCACAAGATCCAAAGAAAGGAACACGACTCACGATACCAATTGATATGAATAAGGATCCTAACTTGCAAAGCTTCAAGTTAATAGAAAGAAAAACATATCTCGTGCTTTCGATTTCCACCAACCAAACTAGCAAGAAAGTTTTCACCAAGTCAAGTTCCCAATCTACAGCACTGGACATGCTCTTTATATCCACCATTGCCACAACCATTGGGTGTACGTACAGTAAGTGCATTAATAAGGATAAAGTAAGTACTTGAATTTTTTTTCAAAATTAAGAATGTGGATTTAAGATGATTCAACACTTTTGGATGGTCCAGTTTATGAGGGGAATGCTGAATGGAAATCCGATATCATAGCGATGTAGGGGAAAACTTTGCAGTAGTTGCTCTAGTAGATAATAAGGAGAAATTGACTTCTACATATTGAAATCTATTGTACTTAGGCATGTTGTTGAAGAGAGGGAGGTGGTTGTAACAGGAATTTTGGAGAGAGGAGTCTGAGTTGTTGGGTTCTTTACCCAGTCTTGGCCGCAAGCCTTAAGGATTTGTTTTTCGCCACTTGTCGTGAGAGCTGTAACATTCAATCGTGATCTAAGGATTTTCACCAAATCAGAGAATAGATTAATTTTCTTCAGAAATCTCTTGAAAAGTCTAGAAAATTCAGAGTAAAAGTGGTTAAAATAGAGTTAAAAAGATCAAGATACATATCTGGGAGAAGATTTTAATTTTATGCCATTATTATAATTTTTAATGAGCCACCCTAGAAAGTATTCCATAATTATGGATTTTCCATCGTTCTTGGGCGACCAATTATGAATTTTTATCATATTTCACTACAGTATGTGATTTGGATGACTCTTCGATCCATTCCACGTGGAATCATGATGTCAATGCATAATTTTCACACCAGTTTTACTAGAATATTCATCTGACTCAATTATTCTCCCCCAGCTCCTCCCAAGTCTATAATTTAGTCTACTTTATGACTTTGTTAACGGAGAAGGCTACCTATCTAGGGTCATGGCTAGTGCGCGATCTTGGTCAATCAAGAGCATTGCTCTAATACCACTGTGACGCTCCCCATCTAACATACGATGCTTCATCGTATATCTCGTGAGAAATCCCCATGCAACAATGTTTTTCATATAATAGAATAGTATATGAGCCCTCCATCTATTGCACTCTTGGGATGGCAGGGATACGAGAAGAAGGCACGGAGGTGTCGTTCTCGCCTTCCCCTTGGGGCTTCTAAAACAACAGAAGCAAATACATCTACATTAGCACTAGCAATAATAATAATAATAATAATAATAATAATAATTGACTACCACAAAGGGTAGTGAAAACCATCTATCCAACACACCTGATACATCAATGCAATAATACATCAATACAATAATACATCAATAGAGCTCCTACCGAGGCTCAGACTCGTAGGAAAGTCAACTGACGACTAGGGTCTCAAGCTAGAACAGGCTGAGTTGTGGCAATAACTTGGGCTGGCAATAGACAATCGCTAAGGTTACCCATCCGCCCATCCTGTGCATATCTTGTAGATGGGCTAAACGAGGCTCTGACATGACTGTAACTCGCCAGAGACACAATCTCATGGCATGAACCAACGAGACTACTCTTGATTGCATCTTCCCAGTCCGATGAGGTACAACATCTCCCAGAGTGTAGTGCCTCCATGATCGACTAGAGGATCATGGCAACACACATCCTTGCCTGACTGAACTCCCCAAAACAAGAGCTAGGCAAACACTTGCAACTCTTGAGGGTCAGGGCAACACCATTGACCCATGAAGTGTCAGACTCATACTCGGCCCACACAAAGTGACTAACTATAAGCATAGCCTACTATAGGTCCCCAGTAGCCACGCTTAGCAGACACCTCCCTCCACATTATGACTAATCCCGTTGTATGGTGCTCAGTCAGTTCATAGCTTCCATAGCCCGGTGGGTGCTATGCACAGGCCGCATATAATAGGAACTAAAGGGTCTAAACTAGAAGCATCATCTAATAATGGCTACTAGGTCTCTACCCCTTTTCCCATCACAAGAGGTGCAACATGAGTTCAACCCACATCATATATCACATAACATGATAAATAACAAGAATATCATCTAATCATAATCACATGCATCTAAATTATTGTTAGGGTTCAAGGATCAGGGTGCATGATGCGCACACACTCCTGAAGCTGCTGCATTAGGCTGTGTTGCAGCAATTGACTCTCGAAACAAAGTTAGGAACGTGAGCTAAGGTCAAGAAGTGCTGGAGGTAGAAAATGGTCTAGGTCTAGGGTTTAGCACTTAGCCATGTATACAAGCCTACTAAGGTAGGCTTGTATAGTGAAGTGGCCTGAAATATACATACTTATACCATATATTTTAAGAGAACGACACGGAAACTAATTCAAGGTTAAGATAAAGACAACGCTATTGGAGGCTAAAATGAAATATCCAATTTAACATGTATTAGTTATTGGAACATCTTCCCCGGAGATAGATAGTAGCATCTTTGATGTCCGACATTATCACCTCAAGCCTAGAATGATATATCCAAGAAGAACTTTTTCTTTTGCATATTCTCGGTTGCAATAATTTCAACGAAAAAACAAGATGTGGGGAAAGGAGGCTATCGGATCTATTAGTAACATATTGTCATATTTGTAAACATCTTCTGATGTACTATAAGGTAAACCAACATCACGATTTCTCGTACATACTATTTCATCGAAAATCATCAAATATCATACCTGATATTTTTGTAACCTCTTCTCCTTGTTGTTTAACATCTAAAATAAACTTCCCAACCAGATGGGACGGTAGACAAAGGAATCTTACTAGAGTTTGAGTTCGTATTCTAAATTTAGATCTGAGTCTATGATAAGCTGAGCAACAGTAGTTCATGGATTTCATCTTCCACCTTCTCTAAGCTACATATCTTATGTGACGTTCAGCCACGATTATCGGTCCCGGGGCGTAGCATCATCGCGCTAAATCCACGCGATACCGCGCCACTCAGACCGACGTGTGCGTAGCAATGTAGCAAGTGGGTAGCCCCTAGGGGGCAACTTGCTAGGTATGTGCATGTATTAATGTGCACATTTACCAATGTGCACATTTATTAAGGTGCACACCTTTCCATGTGGGCACATTTTGCCACCTAGCCATTAAAGGCAAGTGGGCCCATTTCCAATTATCCCACATGCCTAAAAGGATAATTGGAAACCCTAGCCCTAACCCCTTGTCTATTTAGGTAGGAGAAACCCTAACTTGCCATTTTTCGTCCCTAGGGTTCTAGAGCTCTGTTTTTGGCTGCCCGGGAGCCAAAACCGCCTCGAACTCGCCCAAGAGAATTGCACCATTAGTTTCCCTTGATTGGCGATTCGATGGGATGGTCGAACTTCAGTCGGGAGGAGCAACTCATGGATCGGGGTATGTAGTCGATTTAATGGTCTAAACGTTTTTCGGTCATTGTATCAAATTAGGTTTAGCCTATTAAATGCGCCTTTAGCAGCTATCTAGATCTCTAGATGCCGGACTCTAACTAAAGAACCTAACTCTATGATATAGATTAGATCTAGTTCTTTAGTTCTTTCCGTGATGTATATGGATGATGTATCTCTGTGAACTCCTTGTATTGGGAAGGGGGTAGAGACCTCAAGCCTAGTAGTTGATGCTCCTAGTTAGCCTCTCTAGCACACCTTGTAGATTAGGCTGTGTACAAGAGCCACACACGGTTGTGGGTGAAGGGGCGACAGCCGAGAAGGAGGTTCATGTTCTGACTCTTGAGCGATCCCTCCGGGTGTGTAAGGCCTGGGGGGGATCATTGTGACTAGGTCTAATGGCTTACCACCGAGTGTGGGTAAGGCATGGGCTCGGCACCCGTGAAGTGGTGTTCATGACTTTCGAGTGGGTTCGGTCGAATACGGGCGGTGGCCCTCTAGTCACCTTGAGTGACATGTAGATCTCTCGGAGGGAGTGATCCCTACACTGCCCCATCGGGGCTGGGATGATGACCCGGGAATAGCCCTTCGGCTATGCATCCGGGCGGCTCTGATCGGTCAGTCCCAGGACACTTTTCAGCCTACTCGCAAAGTGTATTGTGAGGGGCGGATGGAGTGGACAACCCTATGCCATGTTCTTATGCCACCAAATCCATTGCCATGAATTACATGCGCAATGAACTCTGGAGACCCAAGCCGTCGGTCATCCCTTTGAGTCCGGAGCCTTGGGTAGGATTCCCTATGTGATGTCTTGATCTTTGTCTATGCAGATATGTGGAGGACCATCCTTCGTGATGGTCATATGATGTTGATGTATGTACTCTTCGACATGTATGTTTACGCTTCATGACTAGGTAGGCCTGAGGGAGAGAGGGGTAAAGGACCCCTTCATTCTTCCTGGAACTCTTCAAGGTTGCAGTGTGACGTGGAGGGCCCTATATTAGCATGGAGCTGGTATGGGGATGAACTCCTGTTTGTATACGGTGAGTGCACCGTATATGAGTAGGGGACGTCACAGTGGTATCAGAGCAATGTTCTTGGAGACCAAGAGCAAAGCACTGGCCATGCTCCCAATAGTACTAACTTGATAGGATCCACGAACCTCGAAAAGTGGGAATTTTTTTTCTCATTTTTGTAGTTTATGCTAAGCTAGTAACAGTTTGGAATTTAATATTACAGTTAGGTGAATTGGAACTTAATAAAACTAAAAAGAATAGGCAGGTAAGGTGGTCTCCATTTCTGGCGCTGGTTCAATAACTAAACTTTAGTTTTTGACGACGGCGCAAAGGCGTGAGACATTGATGACAATATGCTTGAAAAGTTATAAAATTTAAAAAAGTAACTTGGTAATTCGAATCTTAGCCTAGGATCTAGCTAGACTAGTCTAGTTTTTCAATCTCTTTGAACCTCATCTTAAAAGGATTCCCGCGGTAGCGAGAATTGAACCTCCCACCCTTGGGGTTGAACCCCCAAACCCCGTGCCAACCACCGAGGGGGCATCGCTTTTGCGTTTGAATTATAATTCTTAATTAGATTTAAGCTTTAATAATGTTAGATAATATTAATGGCTAAGCCTTAGATTTAGAACCAAGGCCCTTAAGCTAGATAGAGACTGACATCTCGATAGACACCGGGACTGGATCGACATGATCGCACCAAAGCAGAGACCGCTCGACTTTCTCAACAAAGGAAAACAGCCCAGAGAGGCAAGGAATTTGAAGGAAACAAGAAGAGGAGAGGGCGGCAAGCGAGGCGGGAGGCCAAGGCTCAAGAAGCCAGAGCGAAGCGGTCCAACATTTTGAAGACTCAACGACCACTGCATTCATGCTTGAGCAGTAACCCTCATGAGGGAAGGCATGTAATTAGCTAGTTTAATTAAGGGAGATCCCGGTAGATATGTTGTAAATAATCAATAATTTTGTTAATACATGATAATTTTGAGTAGTTTATGTGTCAAATCTTGCTTAATTAGGACGAGTTAGCAAGTAGTAGTTTTATTTTAGTAAAATAGGATACTCTCGGACCAAAAAGTGTGATGTCTCACATTTCGGCGCTTGGTCGCAAAACAAAAAGTTAGTTTTGGCGGGCGCAAGCTGTGAGACCTCACGCCAAACTTGACCAAAACAGCTCCAAATTGACCCAATAAAGGGGTCGATTCTGCCTAATTTGATGAGCCCATCACCCTTACACCATTAGTTTACCCAAATTAGACACCTTTGATCGAAATGAGATCGATGTCTCATTTCGCTTACAGTGCATAAAAAAAAAAAGTTAGTTTTGAAGCAGCAAGAAGTCGTGAGACCTCTTACCATTTCTTCACGGGACTTGTCAAAGTCACCTTCAACCCTCTTGCATAGCATCTTTTTAGGTAACCTAGCCTTGTTCAAGCATTTCATACCTAGACCATGTCCAAACTAGACCAAAACACCTCCAAATTGACCAAGTAAAGGGGTCCATTACGCCTAACTTCGATGAGACTAGCATGATTTGACCCTTAGATCACCCAAATTGGACACGTTTAGCAATTTACAGCCAATGTCTCACATTTTCGGCGCTTTGGTCAAAGAACTAAACTTTAGTTTTGAAGGGCGCAACCCTATGAGACCTCCAAACTTTGAACCTCCATAACTTGAGCTCTGAGCTCCAAATCGTCGAAAATTGTTGCAATAGGACCATTAGATAGCCTAGAATCCATTCATGACCTCAAATTAGGCTAGAAATGTCAAACCCTAGCCCAAATTGACCAAAATTGCCCAAACCCTTGAATTGTTTTTCCAAAGCTGTAGTTTGTTTGTAGATAGAAGCCTACCCCATTAGTAGCTTCTTAAGTATTGCTCTCATTTCGAAGCTGATACCTTACTCCCTAGATGGAAGTGCCCAAGAACACCCCTTTGTTATAGTCATCTAGACCTCAAAGATAGCAACCTAAGTCCAACCGATTTACATCACCTCTGCTCATGCCAAAGGCATAAACCTTGACCTAATTACGTGTCCTTCTAATAGAGTTTGACTTATATAGCATACATTGACACTCCCTATTGCGGGGTACCTAGAAAGGAGCTAGAGTCTAGAGCTGCCCAAGCCGCTCCATGTGTAGAGATTGGACTCCCCTAAACCAACTTTGCTAGGACCTTAGAGTATGCCTCAAACATCATGGAGGTCTTGCAAAACAATCCTCATGTCATGCCATACCACACGTCCCTAATATTCATAGACTTGTAGATTATAGATATGTCTCCGATAATCTTTGCTCGAGCCACCTTGCTTGCTTATAGCCCAGAATGTTGTAGGAGAGCCCTTCAAGTAGACCTTAGACTCTAGGAAAATACGTTGCTTTTGAAGTACTGGGGCGAGCCCGGAGAAGAGCTAGAGGCAACTTCTTGAAGACATCAAGGTCCCAGCCGATGTACAAGCGGAGATAAGGAGAGGAGACGGAAAGGCGGAGACCAAGAGAGGGAAGCACAATGACAAACACCTCAACCGACAAGCGAGTAGAACGAGGACACCACTAGGCCTATCATCAATCTTCATCAAATGGGAAGAATATTTGGTAACCAAGCGGCATCAAAATTTTCTAGGTGTCAACCTCAGGCTATCACGGCGAGGTCACATCGGAAAAGAGGATCTCGGCGCCTTCACCAACTTCGGCGCCCACGAGTTTCAAATGGAAGAATGCAAGGCAACAAAATACAGTGCGAGGAACACGTTAGACATCGATGCCGTGTTAGCATCACGAGCTAGGGTCAAGGCATAATCTTAAGTCGAGGGAGAAGTCATGGCAACACGAGGGCGATATAAGAACGGAGAGAAGACCACCTCGACTTGCAGCCCAGCAGCTCAAAGCGAATGTCGACAGCGCCAACAAAAGGGCGACCAAGCTAGGCAACCACAAAAGCACCTAAGGCTGACCAAGTTGAGCTTCGGCTCCCTTGCACCGCCGGGGAGACCGCGAGGGGAGGAGAGCGCATATCGGGGAACATCTCAGGCTTCGAAGGCCTATATCAGCACTAGGGGGCAAGATCAAGGAGGAGAATATTCGGCTCAAGCAGAATTCGGACCGGGAACACCTAGAAACCAAAGGAAGATCGGCTTTATCGCCGGCCAAGGAGTGCGAGACTTCGAATGGATAGGACCCAAGGGCGGAGGAGGCGACCTAGCCAGCAGATACAAATCACGCAAAGGCGACTGAAGGAGCCATGGTAAGGGCAATGGAGATGACCACACTTCTAGGCGGAGGAGGCACCTCGAGAATGAAGCAAAGCCTAAAATGTGAGTCGCTTTCGAAATTCAACTGCGGAGGAATGACATTGCACGCCTACCGACCCACGATCTCGAGCTTCAAGACATTCAAGAATGCCCAAGCTGCAACAGCCGGTGATCCTACTTAAGCGATCAAAGGCACGCACATCGGCAACCTTGCAATGACACACCCGCATGTAGGGGCGTTGGCGATCACCGCATTCCTTACGGCGAATATACACATTAAGGAGGAGCATCTTTCTCAAAGGGATCACATCGGCGAACACTCTTCGATAAGCTGGCGTGGCGATTTCCGGATCAGACATGAAGCTCAACAATGGTAGCGACATCTCAAGGAATCACGGAGTCAACCAGAACAAAGAAGATGCAGCAAAACCAAAGGGTCAAATGCGATAGGAGGAGGGGAAACCCTAAAGGAGTATAAACAATTAAGTAGATCTTCGTAGTTGTTTTGAAAAAGTCGATGAATTAAAATCCCAATGTAAATCATTATATGTCTATTGTATATCTCGGGTGCTCCACAGATCGGTGGAGAAACATGAGTTTAGAGTCATGTTTTCTGAGTTTAAGCGCTTAGATCAGGAAGCTCCTTCGCCGACTACCAAAAGAGGAAGCATAGAAGCACAACTATAGCCCAAGATCAAAATGGAAGAGCAAGTACGAGGGAGAAACGACCAGAGGCCAAGCAAACCTTCGACTCCAAACACTTCCGGAAGTGCCCTGAAGTAGAAGACAGCTCGTCCACCCAATGTCAGAACAAGAGACAACACCGGTCATGTCAAGAGCATCAAAGATCGACTGGACATCGCGGTGGCAACACTACCTCTAGTAGCAGTGGCAGCACTTGACGAACTTATGACATGAGTGGCCTCAACAATGGAAGGAGGAACACCCCGACATCAACGAGCCAACTAAGAAGGCAACATCTCGACGACCATAATTCCAACTTGTGGTAATATAGGGGGATGTGCTATGACACGTGTATTAGATGGAGATGCACTTACGAAAAGGCAACTGACGAGGAGATATGCCCCAACAACTAGGTGATGGCTTCGGCGGTACTCCTACCATAATTAGAAGAGAAGAAGCCGACCATATCTCCTCGACATGTGGCACGTCAAACGCCCAAGGTAGAAGCATTCGACGCCTTTAACGACAAGGATAGCAACTGAAGCACCTTCCTTAAAAAGAGAGTTCAAGATAATAGCCGGGCTATTCAACGACAAGAGTATATCTAAGGCAGATACTTCTTCAACGCAAGGGTCAAGCTGCGCAGAGATAAGGATCCATCATCCCGACAACATCGCCAGCAGGGAGAAGAGCCATGAAGCCTTACTTGCCAGAGAGGCCGACATGCATAGAGAGACAAAGGTCAGAACTGAAAGCTGAGAAGTGCTAGCAACCGACTTCTTCCACGAGCTCCCTAGAGGCAACGGGGAGGATCAAAACCGACGAGCACAATCAAAGTCACCGGAGGGTACCTCAAGACAAGAAGACGGCGGCATAGCATGGCGGAACGTGACAATGTCCAAGCCATGTGATCGAGGGAGCAAACAAGGAAGATTAGAAGCTTTCGATGGAGAAGCATCTAGGCGGGCGAGCCGATGACTTGCTACGGACTTGCATGCAACTTGGTGAACCCAAGGATGGACGATTCAAAGAACAAGCGGCGGAAGAGAACAACTCCGAGGAGTATAGCCAAAAGGAATCGCAAGACTGACCTCAAGGGGCGCCCAAATAGCTCCAAGTATCATGAAGGAAGAACAATTACCGAACGAGAAACGAGGATCGGGAAGCGGTGAAATGTCGAAGCATCAACGACAAGCACACCTTTAGTTGGAATGTGATGCAAAGCGTGTTGTGCCATAGCCGACAAACATCGGAGGGCCCAAGCATATCAACAAGTTACCCCGGAGTATGGCTGGCGTACAAATAGAAGGATATAGATCATCAACACCATTCTTGGGGGAGGAACACCGATGACATTGCCAAGGAGTAGGTGTGCAACTTGAAGGGAGGCACAAGGGAGACCTAATAGCTCTAGTAGTAATTGTAACTATGTAAGCTATATGTTTTGCATGTATAGTTCCCTTGTTATTCCTTCCCTCCCATAAGCGTGAATGAGATCAAAGGAAGAGATGTCATGCAAGTTGCGGGGGTGAAGCAATCAACACGATAAGCGACAACGGGGACTCGGCGTATGAGACATCGATGGAGTCGAAGAAACAATATCGGATCAGAGTCGCCCTTTAGGCGCCAAGACAAAAAGTTCAAGATGAAAGATCTTTTCAATGGCCATCTTGAGGGCTTTTTGAAGAGCGGCATGGAAGATTCAAGTGATCAACTCGCCATCAAAGCCACCAGCAATGAGAGGCTTCTAACGAACAAAGTCAACCTCTACAAAGAAGGAGGAGCCACCGGTCAAAGGAGACCGAAGTATCGGCGATTTCGGGAAGAAGCGTTACCTTGCTACTTCAAAAAGTAAGGTGGAGTGGATGAGCTTCTAGCAAGCTCAAGCATCTAAGGCCATGGGGCCTAGTAGGTTAATGTATGGACGGTAACATCCATATTGGGATTAGAAGGCATTTCCGGATATTACGGCTAAAGGATTGCCCCAATATTGAGCTAAGCGTCAAGGATTGGGAAGGAAATGCATAGGAGTAACTATAATTATACACGATTGTTAATGAGACATCCAACATTATTGAAACCACTTGGTGAGATTGATCTCCTCGCTAAGAAGGAATCATTACTAGGATAATTGTTAACCATGTATAAATCTAGTAGCTCCAAAGAATAATCAACCGAAAGAAAAGAAGTAATCTAACAAGTCCGCCAACTTGTTACGATGACATCAATTCGATTGGTAGGAATATTCCAAGAGCTAAATAACTAAGAAAGGGGGAATCTCTAGAATATAAAAGAATAATACATGTAAGGTACATCTAAAATAAGAATTATAGTAATCAAATAGTCTTTTGAGACAAAAGGAATTGTCATGATGACAAAACCTTGTGGTTTAGAATCGTTCTAACTAAGTAGGTAACCCATAGCTATATTGAAATAAATAATAACATAATATGTGTATCCATCTTAGATGGTTATATATGTTAGCTAAGGCTAGTAAATTAATGTGCTAAGTAAGAAGCATATAACCTCTTAAGGGGAGAGAATAGATATGATGTTGTGTACAGCGTCATTGAAGGGTGCTTGAGGACCATTTTCTTTTTGAAGAAAGTGGGAGGGCTCAATCTTATGATTGAGCGTACTTGCATCGAATTGATTGACCCAGAATAGAGTTCACTCCGGCAATGGCCGGGCGAATAGAGCGCAAGATAGATAGATAGATAGCTCGGGAGGTCTTCAAGCGATGAGGTGCCTTAAAGTAGCTATCTACACCAATGAAGTGGAGCAAAAACTATGGGAGCAATGCAGCGACCAAGTCATCTCCAAATTACTCGACGCCGGCTCAATGGGTGGATGCATTCTAGCCTAGGTAAGGCGTACGCATGCATTATAAGCTTTAATGTGTCTTATAAATAAGTTAAATATAGATCCTAATAATTGCATGGAATTACTGTACGTATATGTATCATACGGAAATAAGTTAAATAACAACGATAATGTGAGGTAGCATGTTAATTAATCCTTCGCAAGGATGCAATTCCTTCCAAGGATAGCCATATGACCTTGGGGTCCTTATAAAAATAGATAGAGAATAGAATTCAAATATACTTAAGTGCATCTTAGGGATATACTTCCAAGGGTATCTGTAACCCAAGGAAGAGAATAAGCACATCTAATTCTTGTGTATGATAATTAAAACCTTGTCTATGTAACAATAGGTCTAAATCAGGGTTATTGTTCAAATAAGCGCGATCTAAAAGTCGTTAAATATTGCAAAGATTAGAGTAAATATAATTGTACTATCGGAAGTAATGTATCCGATACTATGATAATGTTAATTCATAAATATTACCTTAGGGTAATTATGTTAATCACATGCATTAAAGGAGCCAGCAAAAATCGGCTCAGGCATGTCGTTTTGTGTGTAGATTAAATGCTTGTATAGTTAAGATTAATCCACGATGCAACCTATGCTAGGTAGGGGTTGCATGCGTTGTTACCGATGATGAGACCACTACAGTGATCTCTAGGGCGTGGTGTAATGTCAATGTAGGCATGACCGCGTTTCCGCTTGGACGAGTGGAAGGTAGATTAGAAAGTCTACTGTCCCACAAGTAGGCGACCTCGAGAGAAAGGAGGTCATTCAGAATGCATTGATAGGAAAGGCACCTTTAGCCCCATATATGCTTTGATAGGAGGAAGCTATCCTTTCACCCCCCCCGGGAAGGATATCCTCCACTGGGCAACTAGAGGTGTAGGCATGCATGAGGCATATAGGCATATAGGGCTGTCTCCACGGCCATAATGGAAGATTCACCCTCTTCCCCGCCGGAGATTAGCCATGCATCCATGTAGATAGGTGGGGTGGTCACCATATAACCAAAATTTTATTAATAATTAAAATAGTAATAACGCAGGGTCCACTGCGCAGAAGCCAGAGCGCCAGGAGGGCAAGGAGGTCGAGTTTAGAAAAACTTGCAACACAAATTTAGTCATAATGTGTTGCAAGGGATGAAGAGTACCTTAGAAGTGTAAATTTTGTATGAAATTGATAAACTTTGATAAACTTAAATGTTGTGTTAAGTAAGGTTAATAATTACCTTGCGTAGATTAAGTTATGAAGTGATAAGTTAATTGGGTAATGAAATAGTACAGTAATGTCTTAAACATTACCTTAGAGTAATTCTAATAATTAAGATAGTAAGTATGTAATTATAGATATTGTAAATTAATGCAGGATTTAAGGTGCGAGGACTTGCAACACAAATTTTGTTGGAATGTGTTGCAAGGAATGAAGAGTACCTTAAATAATAATTGTATATGAAAGTGTTAAATTGTGATAAACTAAATGTTGTGATAACGGAGACTAATAAGTACCTTGTTTTATTAGAAGTTACGAATTGACAAGTTATTTGATAATGTGATGGCGTAATAATGATTTAAAAATATTACCTTAAGGTAATCTTAATAAATGTGTAAGTATTATAGTAGTATATCGTATGCATCAGGTTGATTGCAGGTTAGGAAGATTCCAAGGTGGGGAGACCCACGATGCTGCGGACAGCATCATTTCAAGGTGGGGAGAATGTGACGTTCGGCCACGATGATACGGTCCCGGGGCATTATCTTCGCTTCGCCTCAAATCGCAGCGTACCGCCACTCCGTACGACGTGTACGCCAACGTGTAGCCAAGTGGGTAGCCCCTAGGGGGCAACTTGCTAGGTATGTGCATGTATTAATGTGCACATTTACCAATGTGCACATTTATTAAGGTGCACACCTTTCCATGTGGGCACATTTTGCCACCTAGCCATTAAAGGCAAGTGGGCCCATTTCCAATTATCCCACATGCCTAAAAGGATAATTGGAAACCCTAGCCCTAACCCCTTGTCTATTTAGGTAGGAGAAACCCTAACTTGCCATTTTTCGTCCCTAGGGTTCTAGAGCTCTGTTTTGGCTGCCCCAGGAGCCAAAACTGCCTCCCAGACTCTGCCCAAGAGAATTGCACCATTAGTTTCCCTTGATTCGAGCAGTTCAGTAGGATGGTCGAACTCAGGTCAGGAGGAGCAACTCATGGATCAGGTATGTAGTCGATTTAATGGTCTAAACCGTTTTCCAGGTCATTGTATCGATGGGTTTAGCCTATTAAATCGCTTTTAGCAGCTATCTAGATCTCTAGATACCAGACTCTAACTAAAGAACCTAACTCTATGATATAGATTAGATCTAGTTCTTTAGTTCTTCTGTGATGTATATGGATGATGTATCTCTGTGAACTCCTTGTATTGGGAAGGGGGGTAGAGACCTCAAGCCTAGTAGTTGATGCTCCTAGTTAGCCTCTCTAGCACTGCTTGTAGATTGCCTGTGCACAAGAGCCACACCTGGTTGTGGGTGAAGGGGGACCGGCTGAGAAGGAGGTTAGATGTTCGACTCTTGAGCGATCCCCCGGGTGTGTAAGGCCTCAGGGGATCATTGTGACTAGGTCTAATGGCTTACCGAGTGTGGGTAAGGCATGGGCTCGACAGTGAAGAAGTGGTGTTCATGACTTTCGATTGGTTTGGTCGAATACAGGCGGTGGCCCTCTAGTCACCTTGAGTCAGCATGTAGATCTGGAGGGGAGTGATCCCTACCTGCCCCATCGGGCTGGGATGATGACCCGGGGAATAGCCCTTCCGGCTATGCATCCGTGAGGCTCTGATCAGGTCCCGACACTTTTCAGCCTACTCTGCAAAGTGTGCAGGGGAGGCGGATGGAGTGGACAACCCTATGCCATGTTCTTATGCCAGCCAAATCCATTGCCATGAATTGCATGCGCAATGAACTCACGGAGACCCAAGCCGTCGGTCATCCCTTTGAGTCCGAGCCTTGGGTAGGATTCCCTATGTGATGTCTTTGATCTTTGTCTATGCTGGAGATGTGGAGGACCATCCTTCGTGATGGTCATATGATGTTGATGTATGTACTCTTTTGACATGTATGTTTACGCTTCGCGGCTAGGTAGGCCAGGGAGGAGGTGGTAAAGGACCCTTCATTCTTCCCCGGAACTCTTCAAGGTTGCGGTGATACGTGGAGGGCCCTATATTAGCATGGAGCTGGTATGGGGGATGAACTCCTGTTTGTATACGGTGAGTGCACCGTATATGAGTAGGGGACGTCACATCTTACACCACCTAAGCACGTGTGAAATTCCTTTCCATCATTCAACCTCAACTTTCTAGATATGAGAACTCATTCTCCCTCTGCAAATTGCACGTCGAAGCTTCATTGATATAATCCTTTAAATATGTTACCTCTTATAGAATAGGATTCATATGATCTCTGCAATGAGCCATCTTAGTTCTCGAGGTTAAGCTAGATCCAAATCTTCTATACACATATCCTATTTTAGAAGCCACTTTTAGCATCAGCATACCAACCTTTATGAGATGTTTCCTTTGACGCCAAATGAGGCATGTTATCCTCTTCCATCAATTTAACTTTTTTTTCAATATTCAAACAGCCTGCATAAGGCTTCACCCTCTAAGGGTAACATGTTTGATTCAACCAGCAACACCTCATAAGAAGTCTATGTATCGGCTCCCAATTCAGAATGTACAAACTTCTTCTAGATCTTTTCTACTTTTTTCCACATATATTGAGATAGAGCAGATCCCCAAACTTCACTTCCGTACAACACAACTGGCTGCACCAATGTATTAGATAGCATTTTTGTCAACCAAAAATTCCAGCTCTATGGCACTTTCTCTACATTTCATATAAAGCTCTTAGTCATCCACTTGTTCTTTGTTCTACCATTTGATTCCAGCCATAATTCTTTTCCACTACAAGTCTCAAGTACTTGTACGAACTTGCAATATTCCTTGGGCCTACCGCTTATGTCCGCCAACAAAAAGTACTAACTAAAGGGGGTTAAGGCAAGGGGGATTCACTTGTGTTATGCGTATAAACCATCTGCGTGTACGCTAAGGGGTTTTTTATTGCCCATTTTGTACTTATAATAAGCGGTATTTACCATTTATTTCACTTGTCTAGTTGTATTTTAAGGAGTATAAGCGCATAACAAGCCAATTTTCTGCGTATGATATGGGGGTTTTGCCTGACCCTAGGAACGCAGATGCCATATCCAAAATACATATAGGTGAATCCCATGGAGGTTAAGGCTTGAGAGATATTGAGAGATATAATTATCTCCCAAGTCTCTCTCTCAAAATATGTACATTTGGGTGGGGGAGGGAGGGAGGGAGAGAGAGAGAGTTTATTACGTCTATGGGAGGCCTCAAGGGCGCACACACACACACACACAGAGAGAGAGAGAGAGAGAGAGAAGTGAAGTGTATTATTTCGTCTGGTGAGACCATCAGGTCTATTAGACGCTAAGAAAACACAGTCTCATAGTCAAAAACAAATTCATGTGACAAGCCCTCACTGGGCTCATCATCAGGCTCTCTATCCTCTCCTTCCTCCATCACATCCTTGTTAGCTTTTAGTATCGTCTCTCGCATTTGCAACATATCTAGCAAAAAACTAGCAACTCTTGTTGCTGGTAGCTCAAAGAACATTAGGAGATTAGGTACATCTACATCAAACTGTCGTCCGTAGAGCTTGATAAGCCGGGCATCTCAAAATTGCGTGTTCCTCATCTTGACCTCATTTGACCCCACAGACCTCGAGATACTCTATATTCACGAGCAATCGCGTACCATCTCCCAACCTCCACCTCAAGGTGGTGTGCACTCATTCTCATCCTGCATATAGCGTGCCTTTTTTTTATGGAAATATTTTCATTTAGATAGCCCATTTCACGCAACAGAGGATTCATAGACTCTCTATAATGCATCATCTTCGTGCCTGGCCTGTGCCATACCCTGTTCATCACTGTTTCTCTCACCCATTCCTTAATCCTGTCTTTATTACTCCCTAGATTTTCAATGCTAGAGAGAGAGAGAGAGAGAGAGAGAGAGAGAGAGAGAGAGAGAGAGAGAGAGAGAGAAGTAAATTGTATTATTTCGTCTTGTCAGACCATTAGGCCTATAAGACCGAGTATAAGCTTAATACATCAACAAGGTGCTGCGCACGAGGGGTTGCCCTCCGATGACGCGAAAGTGTGTTTTTATGGTTTCTATTTTAACGTTTGTTTTCATGTTTTTTATTTGATTGTTCTTTAAGATTGAACTTGAATGCTGATTTATTTTTTGCATCTGGTTTGTCTCTTTCGATCGCTTATGTATTGTATAGGAGCAAGAAATAAGGATAGAAGAATTGGAATTTGGACATTCTTCTTTCCTTTGCTTTGTTTGCAATGCATGGTGAAAGAACTTTGCTTTAGTAAAACATCATTGGTCCTGCATAGTACATCTCATATGGATTCTTTGAACCTAGTATGGATTCGAGGAGTACTAGGCAGCGTGTGTGCAGCCATTGCCGCTGCTTGTGTCTTGGCTGTCCACACAAATTTTTACCCAAGGCATTTTTTTTTTCTATTTTAATCAATGAGATAACAAAGTATTTTTCCATGTCATTTACTAAAGCTAGCAATGGGGCATATATCACTAATCACATATAAGAGGCTATAATTTAATCACTCATTTATTAGTTTGTGGTCGTTGGCTTTTAATGGCCTAGATAGAAGAGGCCCACGACAATAAGATACTTGTTGTTTTAATAAATAGCTTATAACCCATACTACAATTGATATCCACTAAAAACGGACAAGAATTGAATTGTTAGGCACTCAAATGAATATTTATTTATATTTGCACAAATGAACATTGCCTTTTTGTTAACATTCGAGGGTCAACATTGGCATCCATATAACATGGGCCATTGTTTTCCTCGAAATTAAAAAACAGAGAGGGCAATTCATATGCTTTGCTTAAAATAAAAGTTGAGTTTTTTTTTTTTTCTATTAAGTCATGGCAATAAACATTCGCACGAATCTGGAGTAGCGTTATAGTTCTTGCAAAATCTGATTGTTTGATTTTCAAATTCAAAAGCAAAGATATTTATGAACTCCTCAGAATGCAAATACTCCGTGCGGTATGCTCATAGACTCTGCAATATTTTTTTTCTTTTTTTTTATTAATGACCATATCCATAAAACCTATAACCTTTGTGGTTATTTCTGGGGGGAAACATATCTTCATAATTCATAGTTTTGAAGTATTTAGTTATTTTTTTTTCAAGCAAAAACATAAAGACAAATAATGCCCAAGCTTATGGTCGAAATTAGTTTCACAAATCCTATAAACTCATAAGTTCCCAATTGCCTTGCCCTATAGCTTGCATACCTTAACTGTTGGGTTGTGCCGGGGATCAGATGCCGAGAAAGCTACTTTCTGATCAAAGTCTGGTCTTCCTACTTGGAAAATGCTCGAGCAAGAAGCACCGGTTAGCCGGTTCCCAAAGGGACTGCCAACAATAGTGGCCACCGCCAGTTTACACCCGATAGCAAGCTTGGAGCAGTCATTAGCATATTCCTGGCATATACCTGAAATATGCTATAAACCCATATGGATAAGGGTTTGCCCCCCTAGGAGGCAACCCAAAAGGGGATAAAGGAAAAACAATTACAGGAGCCGAGCGAAGTATGCCAAGAGATTGAGGACTTAAAATTGTCAAAAAAAATCAATTAACACATATAATGAAGTGAATTGAATCAATTAAATTGAATTGATGGCTTGATACTCATTCCTAAAAGTTGGGTACAAATTTGGGCCAATTGGAACCTCTAAAAAGGTACTAACATATAAGGGACTTTGAAACACTACTAAGACAATGTTCCATCATCGACCCAACGAGTTGGAATTGAGAACTTTTGATTCAAGCAATGGCTTCAATGTTGATATTACTCAAAAGAAACCATGGCAATGGCTTGAATGTTGATATTATTCGAAAGAAGTCATGATGTGGGGATTTTAGGTGTTTTTGAGCCGATGTTACTATTATCCTTTGAAGCAAAAGCAAAAGTTCTTGCCAAAACAAGCAGAGCCACCTAAAGGCTCAATTGACATTTTCATTATAGCATCCCATGCTAAGACACAGCCATTTCTACTTGGCAATAGTTTTGGGGGAGGAACTAGGTACTTAAAGTTTGCTAATAGAAGGAGAACCATAAGGTCAAGATCGACATGGAGAGGAAGGAAATCCAAAAAAACCTTTAAAGAACTCAAACGAGCTTTAGATCGGAACTCAAACGAGCTTAAATTAGACCATCGTTATTCGGGATCAAGATGTCAAAAATGCTAAAAAATGCTTTGTGTATTTCTCGAGATTCTACATATCTTGAACTCCAACAATTAGAAACGCCAAGCCTTGTGCATTAACTCTTCAATTTTTCGACCAATTTGCTCCCTCCAATTTGATCCAATTTTCCTCCAATTTGCTCCAATAATTAAGCAAAATTTGGGGAGTTCTTTACGTTACTCCCAAATTTTTCCTCAGATATTCACATATCAACCAATACATAACAACCATTGACATTAACAACCAACACATAACTACCATTGACATTAATTAACACAACCATTGGGTCCAACACATTTAAATTAAAATCCCCTTTAACCCCCTTTAGTTTGGGTGCATATTCACACGGGGGTGACTCCAAGACAATCGAGAGTCATTGGATAGGCATATTCACCCTTATTCCTTAATCTATACCGCACGTAAAGTTCCTCGTTTGTGGGGTATGCAAGTACAAAAATTTGCTATATCAGTATAACAAGATTCGCAAAATACTATAAGATTTCAAGCGGAATACTATATGGTGTTGATTTCAGATTGCACAATACAATTATGAGGGCTCGCTGTTCCCACGCCACCCCCGTGTGAATATGCACCCAAACTAAAGGGGGTTTAAGGGGATTTTAATTTAAATGTGTTGGACCCAATGGTTGTGTTAATTAATGTCAATGGTAGTTATGTGTTGGTTGTTAATGTCAATGGTTGTTATGTATTGGTTGTTATGTGTTGGTTGTTATGTGTTGGGGATTTAATTTTTATATGTTGGATGTTAATGATTTGTGTTGCAAAAGATTTTTGCCCCTTCGGGGCCTTAGGGACGCCACCCCCCCCCCCGGGTGTAACAAAAATTTTAGAATTCAAACTTAAAAAAAAAACTAGAATTCATTTGAGGCTTTCATCACCGTAGCTTTTGAATTTGATCACAATAAAACAAATAGAACATAAGTAAAAGTTACCATAAAGATAGAGCAGATTGATTCCATTATTTTGAAAGTCATAAAGTTTGCAACACAAAGAAACCCCCCGTTATTATGCTACATATTGTTACTTCGCTACAACTATTTCTCTTTCACAATGACACCATTGTTTATCAATCCATTCTCTAGCTTAAAGGTAATGCATGATTCACCTTATGGTTCGATTAAAGTTCCAAACCTACAATATAAATGCATTCTTGTGGCCACTCGCTTGACCTGACGGCGTGACATGGAAAAGGGATGGAATAATCCGCTTGTTGTGTGCATAAGAATCTTTTTGTTGATTGAAGCTAAAGGTGGCCGCTATGAACAATCCGGGAAGCCGGGAATATCCAAGAGTTGGAAGCAAACAGGGCCTAAACTTGAATCTGCAGCAAATCTTAGGAAGGAAACAAAAGGGGGTTTTGCAGCACTACATTGTATAATCAAGAAATCAATACCTTGTAAAAAAAACATTATGCTAACTGAAGAAACATTAAAAAACAAATACCTTTGTAAGTGTGAGCAAAAAATCCATCTCGTGGTAGTAAAATCCACTCCGGCAATAAGAATCCAAGAGGGCAAGTACACATGCATATGCACACACATGCACATGCACTTGCATTTGCACATGCACACACATGCACATGCATGTGCACATGCATACACATGCGCAGTGTTCATGCACAAACACATGCAAAGAAAGACAACAACCCTCGGATTGTTCCAACCAACGAAAATCAACGGCCCATAAAGGGTGCACTCTAGAAATACTATTTAGTACACCTCAACGAATACAACAACGAAATCATAGAAAAACCATGTGAAAAAACGTATAAAAATCTAAAAGTAACCCCCTGTTATTGTGCTACATATTGGAATGCGGTGTAACATTAAGTGTCTCAATTTGTCTAGTCTATTATTTCGTCCAATAGGGATAACTTGATTTAGAGACTCAAAATATGGTGTACTAGAAGCTCCCTAATTTTGCCCAGTCTATTTCTATTTCTATTACAAGTTAACTGGCAAGTCATGCCCTAGCACTTTCCCTGTCTCTAAGGCGCCTGAGCTGTGCGCCTAAGCTCTGAAGGCCTTGAGGCCATGCTCATGTAACTCCGTACCAGGGAGTTAGCATCAAGATACAGAATCGGATCTGGTTCCGTTCTACTCCGAGGTTACCAGCCCAAGCCTCGGGCCAGCAAGGATTTCCATCCACAGCATCGGCCATAGGTACCAGGTTTTGGATTGCTTTGAATTATTTTGGACTGTTTTGTGCCCCAGTATTGCTCTTAGCATCGCGCCCTCACTGCCCTTGCATAGACCCCCTTGATTTGCCCCTTTCCGATTTTCTCTCTCTAGGAATCTCTCTCTAGCCCCAAAACCCCCAAACGCCCAAAAGGTGCTCTGCCTGCTTTTTGGAGTCCCCAGATTGGATTCTAAGCACCCTTCAGGCAGCCAGAGACCCCTCAAACTTTGGCACCCCCAAACATAGCCTCAGATGACCCATACATAATGAAACGTATGGCCAGAGACCCGCAGTAAGGCAAAGAACCTTATCACTTGCCTGTGGTCATCCGGGTAAGCCTTATGATCCCAATGATAGAGCCCTATCTCCAGGCAGCCCCTTCTTTTGGGCCCCTGGCCGTCTATTCCGTCCAGTCGGATCCACAACCAGTTCCCTCGATGCGGCCCTCGAATGCCGCTTAGATAGGCTTCATGCTCGATGAACTGCGATCCAGATATCCTAGCCAAGATACAGCAAGATGTTTCCATCACACTGTCACAAAGAATGTTCCGCCACATTCTTACAAAGCCGGGTGCGCTTCTAGAGTTGTTGTTAACTGCGGGCCACAGCCCTCGTAGATCATAGTACTCGTCACGCCGGTGTCTAGCACAGTGCCTGCCTCGAGCATGTGAATCATATGCACGAGGTCGATAACAGACTACATGGATCCACGATAATCGGGCCCACCATGTGAATGATATGCCTAAAGATGATGATGGGTGACGAGGATCCACACATACTTTGGCCCGAGGATGCATACTTGAACCCTACCGTATTGTGGGTATTCAGGAGACGGGTGATTCTCTTGCTACAGATGAAGCCGCACAGTGTTTTACCCAGGTGATGCATATCCAAGCACATGGTATTGTCTCGCCCCAGCGGGTTGGAGCAGTGCGGTCTGACCGTCCTCGTCACCTCTTGGTGCGCTTTCAAGATGCTCTTTCCCGATTGCACATCCTGCGACATGGCAACCATTTGAAAGGAACCACCTTCTCCGTCCAGGAAGACTTGACTCCAGCACAGCTCTGTAGACGGAAAGAAGAGCTATGTCGTAAGTGAGAGGCTAGAGGCCTACTGGCGGAAGTGGGTCATTTTATAGGGGAGGTCAAGCTATCATTCGAGATCAGCGGCCATCCGGGATCCATGGGCACTTCATGTAGATAGCTCAGATTTTTTTATTTTTATTTTTTGTTTCGCTCGGGTTTGGTTATTTCTGTGTGTTTGAAACGGGGCTTGGACCCCATGTTCTACTTTTTGGGCTTCGCCCTCCGATCCGTTAGGGGCTTATGCCCCTTTGTTGGTTCTCCCCGTCCCATAACCCGATTGGGTTCCGTGGACGTTAAAATTTTCTTCCTTCCTTCCTTCCTTCCTCTCGCTTTTATATTCTAACCACATTAACACTTTAAATTAATACTTGTTGGCTAGTTATTGGACTTCAACCCTTTTCTCGAATCTAAATAGATCAATCCTAAACTTCTACAAGAATAATAACACTTGGGGATCTGACCTAATCATTAGCATGCCATGGTGAGCAACCTATGGCCATTTTCTAGAGAGAAGTCCCACTATGAAATGGGAGTATTGTGGCCAATCAGCTTTTTTTTATTTCCAATCCTTGTATCTGAGGCGCTTGGGGACAAAAATGCTTTTCTTTTTGATCCAATGTAGGTAGTTACAAGGAAGCTTTTACACTCTTTGGCATTTATACAGAAATCCCACAGATACTATGGATTACTATGGCCGCCAACCCTGAGACCTTCCCCGTATGTTTCCTCCCACCGCTTTCTCAACATGAGATACTTCTAGATAGCCCTTAACAATTTCCTTAAAAAGCAATGACTTCCTCTGTTGAACCTAGAGAATAACGAGTAACAGATCTCTTCCGCCCCTTTACTGAGAAGAGAAATAATTTTCTCCTTTCAAGTCTAGCATGTAAGACCCTTCCTATGCTTCCGCTTTTCTTATTGCTTTTTTTCCAAGGATATGATCCGGATGACGATATGGAAAATGTCTTAGAATGTGCAAGCACCTTTATTGTTACTCTTATCCGCAATCTTTGGGTACTTTACCGTCACCAAGTTTCCCATTAGAAGGTTCAAAAAGGAGTAAACGCCCTCATCCCGCAGCCATAGCTTCAAAAGGTAAACAGAGAAGACTATGCTATATGGCCCCTTAAAACCTCAGGCCAAAAGATGTATACAAACCAAAATAGAATATTCCTACCTTGCTAAGAACAACAATATGACTTTAAAAAGGTGCATACTTGTCCGCAATGCGTAGAGGCTTTAGAACGGCATTGATATCCCACAACCCTAAGTATTGTCCACCGAGCCCAAAGCAAGCGTGGAGCCTTCTTTGGGATAAAACATGGAGTTTAGTTATTTACGCATGGAATAAAGAATATCTTCAATTCCTAAATGTAGTACGAGTGGAAAGCAAATTTCAATGAACATTTGGAAATTTTAATTTGGTAAATCGGCTTTTTTCAATAGCACAATGGACAACCTCTTTGGCATATGTCATGAAACACTCAACAACCATTCATACATCCCGCCTAAACATTATCGAGAGTTATGCTCACAATTAATGCTAAGAAAATCCTCATGCGGTCATTTGCATCTAGCGGAATCTTCCTTCAAGCATAGGGTCATCAAAATCTCTCAAGATCTTAACTAAATGTTGTCTTATGGTTATATGCAACATTTGCTTAAAATTTTGAGATTCTCGAAACGACAAAGGGATATTACACGAATGCAAGGCTCCATACACTACCCATGTGTCCTAGCAAAGGAGATACACATTTTGTGGTTGCCAAATCCCACATCATTATTGCACCATCTTCATCTCCGGATGCCATATAACGCCCATCGGTGACATGGCCAAGGACACGACCATTCCCCTATGTCCAAGAAATACACACATGCATTCCTCGCTTTGCACAACCCATAATCTTACGGTCTTGTCATCGATCCGGTTTAAATATAGTTGCAATTGACATGCCATTGCACACACCGCAGAAAGTAGTTCTCAAATACATTTTAAATTATCATTTTGCTTTCAAATCCTTTAGAAAGTCGCTTTATCTTTCTTTAGTTTCTTGTTCATCGTCCCCGCTTCCATCCAAGCTCGCCAGATCAGTCCGTATTAGTGGAGCCGATATATTTATAGATGGGCCCAATATATGATGCTCACCTTCCCATCTTCACCTTCTATTTCTTTGGCTTCCAATGCGGCTTTGTCCAAGATTCTGCACCGTTTTTCTTGAACCTATCTTCTACTAAATCCAAGCACCGGGTTAAATATCATGGTAAATAACAAGATAGTTACTAAGCTTTTGAATAATATCAATAAAAGTTAACACCTTCTCGCTACCCCCAAGAAATCTCTTTCTCGTTAATAGAATCCAATGCCTCTTGCATTTTTCCGTGTAATGTAGTTGAGTCTTCTTCCTCGGCAACTCCGAGGGCTGACCAGAAAAACTCGATCATAATCATATAAAGGCACGTATTAACATTTGGAACTTTGTTAGACCAACCTTTGAGATTTATATAAGCATTCACAATTCCAAGCGCCAAGATGGAATCAGAATATGAAGGTATTGCAATAGAAGCTCGAAGAATACCGAAAGAAACTCACAATCAATGTAGATATTCATCTATCTCACGTGAAAGTGAGATGCTTCAGATTTCCACTCAAGAAATATCAAGCACAAGTTTTTTCCTTTTCTTCCTGAATGCCTTATTGTTCAACACATAACACCTATGGAAGAATTATAGGAGGAAATTTACGTGGCATAATTTGATGTTAACCTTATTTTCACGCAGTCTTTGCAATGTCATTCTCCTGCATATTTAATCGGCATGTCATTACCTTTAAATGTTCGGGGGATATAAAACCTTCAAGTTTTTGAAGGTCATGCAAATGCATCGCCTCGTGGTCCTCATCGGAACTTTGAAAAAATGTTCGAGCTGCTTATAAGAGTGCATGCATTATATCATAATATCTTTTTTTAAAGGGCAACCACAGGGTACCATACCTTCTTGAGCAAATCCCTTTGAAACAAGATCCATGGAGGAATGGACAAAAACAGGGTAAAGAATGCGAAGCAGCTCATTCTGCAAAGCTCTTAAAATTCCGATTCTGGTCTGCCCTCTTCCCGGCCCCTTTCTGCTCCATCTGCGCTCCCTTTTCCATCATTTTTCCTTCAATCTCTCTCAAATCCAGCCCCAAACCTGATTAATCTTCACAACCCACTTGATTAATCGAATCTCGGACGTGAAAGCGGAACAACGCGAAAGCCGGTTAGCCGGTTTGCACAAAGATCCACCCGACAACGCCGGGCGATCGAAAGCACTTTACAGGCACCAGCCAGTTTTTAGCAGTCACCAGTATATGCTAGGCATATGCCGGCATATACCTGGATATGCCCACATACCCACATAAACGAGGGTTTGCCCCCCGAGAAGCAACCCAAAAATCAAATATGTCATCATCAGACAAACACTCATCATCGGTATTATGCGTCATTCTCCTCCATCTCATCTCCACTAGTTTCAATAGCATGTTTAATTGCTACCTCCCTTATTTCTATCGCTTTAATAGAAAGCTACCTACTATTGTAGCCGCATGTTTAAAACTGGTGTAAATTGACACTTTAATGCCAAATTTATCTCTCAATGCCTGGTAAGTCGACAACTTACTATTGCATGTGCTTCATCTTCTACCTCATCACACCGCAGATGCCCCCGCAAGTCCCAGTACTCCTGTTGTATGTTAAACCATCTCCCTACCTCTACATCTAGGTGGTGGGCTGAAGTCGCATCCCGCAAATTGCATGTCTCTTGACGGTGGAAATGTTCTCATTTAAATAGCTCATTTCTAGCAAGATAGGATTCATTTCATTCTTATAATGTGCCATTTTGACACCGGTGCATACCAAACTCTTTCCACTCTTTCAGACTTTTTCCCCGAACCCATTCCCTAATTCTATTTTTATTTCTTGCCAAATCTTGTATCAATATCCCTCATTTTCAGAACCATTTTATCCCATCTCAGATACCACCCTTTGTCAAATGTTGCTTTCAAGGATAGCCGTGGGTAGCTCTCTTCATCCATATTCCCTATTCCCGCCGGATAGGTTATCCGCAGATAAAGCCTCCCTTCTAATGGCATCATCCCACATTCTACCGTGAAGTCATGAGAAGAGAGAGAGAGAGAGAGAGAGAGAGAGAGAGAGAGAGAGAGAGAGAGAGAGAGAGAGAGAGAGAGAGAGAGAGAGAGAGAGAGAGAGAGAGAGAGAGAGAGAGAGAGAGAGAGAGAGAGAGAGAGAGAGAGAGTATTATGTCCATGGGAGGCCTCAAAGGCCTATTAGACAAAGAATCATCAAACTATGTTATAAAAACAATAGATGAGTCTCTGAGTCCTCATTGTTGATATTTAAGTTCTTGGCATCACTTGCAAAGAAGAAATCCATGATCACGGATGCCACAAGGCTGCCAGAAATGCTCATGATCAACAAAAAAAAGGTGGGAAGAAACTCCAAGAACAAGAACAAAGCAAAGAATGAACAAAACTGAATCATATTGATGCTCCAAAAAGAGGTGCTCCAAAACATGAGCAAAAACCTAAACAATGAGAGGAAATGCTCTCTCTAAATAGTAGAGCAAAACCCTAACCCTAACTGACATCTCACCTTCCACAAATCTAGGCTAAATCTGGGCCATAGATTGTGGGGTCCAATATGACAAATACATGTGGCATATGCCACCTACCATATATGTGGGCTAAATCTGGGCCCTAGATCAAGTGGTCCAATGTGAT
Source organism: Isoetes taiwanensis (assembly GCA_021234155.1). NCBI lineage: Eukaryota > Viridiplantae > Streptophyta > Lycopodiopsida > Isoetales > Isoetaceae > Isoetes > Isoetes taiwanensis. Next base: position 2,222,742 of record JAJEKV010000116.1, on the reverse strand, counting down.
AAATACATGTGGCCTATGCCACTCATACATATGTTTAGCCCAAAGGGCTAACACTCCCCCCCACCACACCAAACTATGTAGAACCTTTATAACAAATGGGTTAAACATTTACAACAGTGTCCAAAGTGAGGGGAAACGAAATGAGAATGTCGCCGAAGTCTTGACCCAAAAATGCCAATGTCGATGAAGTACAAAAATCGTAAGAGGTTGAGAAGGCTGTCACCACTTCTCTTGAGCTTGTCACGAGCTCCTTTAAATCCCTAGAAGTCGAATCTAATGTTGAGAAGGCTGTCACCACTTCTCATAGAGCTTGCCACTTAGCTCCGAATACATGCGCCAATCAAAGTGTCTTCTAATGAGTTGAACAAAAATGAGGAAACAAAAGTTGTTGAAGGGGCGGAAGGCCCTAAGTCATCTTCACGCCATTGGTTGAACTTGAAAGATTTGAACAAAGAGTTGAACTTGAAAGAGTTGAAATGTAAGTGATTGAAGGGGCCGAAGGCTCTAAGTCATCTTCATGCCATTTGTTGAACTTGAAAGAGGCTCAACCGCCATGTATTATGGACGGGCCGAGATGGATTGAAAAATTGTCTCTCAAACGCCCCGCATTTGGGTCGATGAGATAAGCTTGACTATTGAGAAAAGATTGTTGAAAAAGGCCCACACATGCCATAGGGTTGTGTGAGGTTTGTTGGTACAAGGGTGCAAAGAAGATCTCCAAGAATGCGGCAAAAAGATGAGGCGCCCCCAAAATGTGTCAAAAATATGCTCAAGATGCTTCCAAGGCCAAAAGTTGATCGAAAGTTGTGCTTGAAATCACGCCTTGAGGGGCCGTGACAGGTTGTTGAACTCACGCCGTTGGGCTGTGATGTTTGAAATCATAGTTGCATGAAATTTTACCTCCAAAGGCATAATGGTAGGACTAGATATTCTGGTATGTGAAAAAATGGCTTCAATATCGGAAGGGGTGAAAACACCAAAAATGTGGGCCATGTCAATTTCTCTAGGAAAGAAAATCATAAAGGATTTCGTTAAAAAAAAGCATGTGTTGACATGAGAGAAATGTTCCACGCCACTGGATGAACCGTGGGGTTTGATGCCGTGAGGGCCGTGAGGTATCTGATGTTGAGGCCACGCCGTGGGGCCGTGGTTCACGCAGAGGCCACGCCGGTGAGGTCTTTGATGTTGAGGCCACGCCGTGGGGCCGTGGTTGCCGCTGTGAAGATATTGCAGACGCGTGTGGGGGTCGTGGTTCACGCAGAGGCCACGCTCGTGAGGTCTTGGATGTTGAGGCCACGCTCGTGAGGTCTTGGATGATGAGGCCACGCCATGGGGCTGTGGTTGACGCTGTGAAGAGATTGCAGACGCGAAGCCACGCCGTGATGGCCGTGGGCTTCTACGAAGGTTTTGCAGATGCACGCCTGGTAAGGTTGGGCAGACTTGAAGCCATGCCGTGATGGCCGTGGGCTTGTGGAAGGTCGAAAGAAGCCATGGGGCTCTAATGCTCTGACGGACAGTTTGTCTTGAGGTGCTGAGGCCACGCCGTGACAGGCCGTGAACTTAGGTCTTCAACAGAGTCTGGAGTAGAGAAACCATAAGCACTTACAGGGATTTGGTTGTGGAAGCTACAGGTGATTGCCCCGAAGAATAATTGAAGTCTGGATGCAGAAAACTTGGCCTGGGCCCTGGCCGCGGGACCGGAATGGTATTCGAGTGCAGTAATTAGAAGAAGAGGCGCCGTCTTATGGTGCCGGGTTGCCAAAGCAAAGCCATGCCGTGAGGGTTCTGAGTAGTGCCAGGCAAGGCTGAGTTGTGCCCAACCGTGAAGCGCGTGCTGTGGTGAAGCCACGCCGTGAGGGGCCGTGGGCTTCATTTTTGCAGATTCAGGAAAACTTCGGAAGATCAGTTTACAAGTTTACAGTGGAAAAATGTGAATAGGAGCCATCTGGAAGCCGTTGGATGCCAAGGATCTTGTTTGGCCAAGCCATTTTGTCACAAAAATTAACTCTGTTTAGAGCTTATGGTCGGAATGAGAAAGAGTCGGTGGTGGGCAGATCCTCCTTTGTTGTTTTGGCTCAAGTGCTGTGGTGTTGGCTTTTTGCTTTTTGCTCAGAATCCCCTGCTTTTGGCTCAGAATCCCCTGTTTTTGTTTTGCTTAGATGGTTCAGTTTGCCACCAAAAGGCAGCAAGTGCAAGGTAGATTGAGGAAGAATGAAGTCTCGATGCAGGAGAGTGTCTATAAAAACCCCTTGTGTGATGGCTACCGGCCCCGCTTTGGAGTGGGAGAATCTGGAATTATAAATGACCCGGTTTGATCGTTCGATAAGGCCATAAGGAGATCTATTGTTCATGCAAGTCTAAAGAACCGCAAAAATGAATAGTAGCTACCGAGAAATCTTTGGTAAAAGAGAGCCGATGAGCAAGCAAAACCAAGCCCATCCCAAATAAGGCCGGATCTGCAATAGGAAGCCCCAATTGTGGGTTAAGTTGTTAACTTAATTTGGAGTATCCCGGAAGAACTCAGATCCAAATCGAGATAGGCATGAGTGGCGAAAAAAAATTACTCCCAGAAATGAGCTATTACAGAGCTGTTGCTGCCCAATAAGTGGATGAGGCTTTTGCCCCAAAGTGTCTCGCTCTGTGCATGTCATAGAATGTCACAGAATGATTTCAGAGATTTGTTGTATGCCATATAATCAAGATTTGCAAGACATTTGCACTAAATAAAAATGTTGTAACCCCAAGTAGGAACTCACGATGATCTTTGTGATGAAAAGAGAAGGCTCCCCGCTGACAAGAAATCGGATGGCGTTGCCGCCATCGAGCAAGGAAACTCGAGTATGTGAGCAAAGAAACGTGAATAATCGCCACGTCTTGAGCAGATTGTGAAGAGCTCACGAACCAATGCTGCTGTGCAAAAACAGAGTCATGGGCCAAAAATACATGTGAAAAGGGCCATGGGGCCTCGTTACTGGGAAACAATCTGTGGAAAATATGTCATTGCAGAATCCAAAGAACCAAATCTGGACAATGTCAAAGAAACAAATCTTGACAAATAAAACTATATGTGTTTCTAAGTGGGCAAATACAGAGTGATAGAATCACGGAAAGTGTCGATGTAGAATAGAAACAATTTTTAGGCAGAATAACTTTTGGAGATACTTGAACTAAAAATAAGAGATTGATCATGAGCTTAAACAGACCAAGATGAGGCGCCCGTTGTTGATATTTGGGGTTCTTGGCATCACTCTTTGCAAAGAAGAAATCCATGATGCCGGATGCCACAAGGCTGCCAGAAATGCTCATGATCAACAAAAAAAAGGTGGGAAGAAACTCCAAGAACAAGAACAAAGCAAAGAATGAACAAAACTGAATCATATTGATGCTCCAAAAAGAGGTGCTCCAAAACGTGAGCAAAAACCTAAACAATGAGAGGAAATGCTCTCTCTAAATAGTAGAGCAAAACCCTAACCCTAACTGACATCTCACCTTCCACAAATCTAGGCTAAATCTGGGCCATAGATTGTGGGGTCCAATATGACAAATACATGTGGCATATGCCACCTACCATATATGTGGGCTAAATCTGGGCCCTAGATCAAGTGGTCCAATGTGATAAATACATGTGGCCTATGCCACTCATACATATGTTTAGCCCAAAGGGCTAACACTCATCTAGCTCATCACTCTCACTCCAAATATCTTCTACATCCCCTATGTGTTTATCATCTAGGCAGGAATCCCGATATCCGAGAAGTTCAATTACATACTTCCCTAAAGTATCCCCATCCAAAGTGAATAATGATTGGAGATTCTCATGGGATATGTCATGTTTTTCTCTAATGCTCACGTATGACTGACACCTAAGTAGTGCATGATCTTCGTCTTCTATTTGGTCAGTGTTGCAAACTTTACAGTATCTTTGATCCCTTGGGATGATATGTCCCCATCTCCCTATTTCAATCCCCAAATGATGTGAACTCAAACGTATCCTACAAATGGCATGTCGTTTCTGGATGGATATGTTCTCCTTCAGATGTAATGCTGGTTCCAAATTGGGATTGAACTATAACCTGTATAATATCATCTTTGTCATTGGTTGGGCCCATAATTTCTTATGGATTCTATCCGATAGCCACTTCCTTAAGTCTGAGTCCAATCGAGCCACTTCCTCCCAAGATATTCCCCACTTACTTAACCTGATAATAAAGCTTTATATGTAATCCGATCATTATCCATTATAAGTACCTTCTTGATGTAAGAAATACATTTAATAAGGGCTTCCCCTTCTAGAGGCAATAACCCGCATTCTGTCAGCATCATAGGATATGGCGTTTGAGCTTTAACACCTAGCTCCAGGCGCAGAAACTTCTTAAGAACTTGCTCAAGATCATCCCACAAACATTGAGGAAGACTTGGTCCCCATATTTCACAGCCATACAGCACTACACTTTGTACCAAAGAATGAAATAATAGTACCTTAAGTTGCCCCCGGGGGATTCACCTATACACAATATGGATATGCCATCTGCGTTACTAGGGTAGCAAGAAAACCCATGGTATACGGTCCAAAAGAACTAGAAAAGTACCCATATCGAAAATGTACAGGCTTAAAATATTGCAAAATGTGATAAAAACCACCCCTTTCCATATATTTTCGTACGAAAGCTCTCCAAAAATAACCCATTTCTTATAACTCAGATGGTTCATACGGGATTTCAGGGTGAACCCCCCTTGAAGTTGCCATGACCAAAGATGCGATCTCCTACACATGCTCTGTAACGCATATAACGCTTTCTGCCCCCCTTCTATCCTCTGCGAGATACAAGCATGCCAGCTGTGGTTTCTGCTAAAAATGAGACCTAGGTACTTATAAGATTCACATATATTTATTGGGCTGCTCCTAAAATTGAAATTGACTTGTCTTAAAGCACCTACTGTCATCACATTTGTCTTTTCCAAGTTTACTTGCATCTTTGTTTGTTCACAGAATTCGGCCAAGTTATCCAAATGTTTCTGCATATGCTCCTTAGATCTCGCAAGAATAATGACATCATCTGCATACATCAACAATTGCACCACATATCCATGTAACTCCATACCTTCTGGACAATGCTCATGCAGCCACTGCTCTAAACTATCAATAAAGATACCGAATAGCGTCGGGGACAAAGGACATCCTTGTTTTACCCCGATGTTGCTCTCAATTCCTTCTGCACCTTCCAATGAGAACGGATGGGATAAGTATACCATCACTTTTTCATATAATACTCTGACTGCATTTCTTATATTAAGGGGGACATTCAGTATCTCTAATCTTCTCCATAATTGGTCCCGAGGAACCTTGTCGAAGGCTTTCTTAAAGTCTACAAAAGCCATATACACTGGTTTTTTCGAGCCTTTTACCTTATCAAATATGGCTTTTAGTGTTAACAGATGGTCTAGCGTGGATCTGCCTGCCCGAAAACCAGCTTGAGACTCCGCTCTTTTTTGGTTAAATTCTGCCCAAGCACTCAATCTTTTCTCCAATATAGTGGAAAATAGTTTTGCAAAAAGACTACTCTCCAGAATTGTTCGATAGTTGCTTACTTCATGCTTTGCTCCCCCTTTATGTATTGGAACAACTCTGTTTTTACACCATTCAGCTGGAAATCCCTGTTCTACTGCTCTATTAAACATGTCTACTATTATGGGATGTATGTCAGACCCTGCCCACTTCAAATGTTCTGCTCGCAGACCCCAAAGATCTGGAGCTTTGCCATTTGCTAGTGCTGCTATGCCCTCTTCTACTTCTTCCTGTGTGAATTTCAGATCAGATCTGTTATGGGCTTCATCTTTTGCTGTGTCTACGCTATGATACAAATGGTGTACATATTTCCACAGATCCAAGGCCTCTAGTGGAATGTCAGCATGTTCTTTCCGTTTAAGCCCTTGCCAAAACAGTTTTGGTTCATCCAAGTACCGCTGGCATAGCATAAGTTGGCGTTTGCGCATGTAACACCTCTTCTTCCTCCTTACAGTTTGTTTATACAAGTGTTTCGTCTGCTCTTTATGCTCGGGGTCACTTTGTTTCCAGCATTATTTTTGCTGTGCGGCACTCAAAATCAAACCATGATTTGCACGGCATACCTTTTTGTGCTCTTATGGCTGTGAAAACCTCACGGACAGCTTCATCCAATGCCTCCATCTTCTTTGTAAATATCGGCCAGCTTACTTTCTACACAACTTTTGTACTGTGTTTGCAAGTGTGGCTTCATATAATAACCCTGTTGCTTATTACTATGTGAATGCACAGCAGGCATATTCACTTGTAGGTTGAAAGCTAAAGGGCAGTGATCCGATTCTATTGGTTCTTCCCCTATTGTGAAGCTCGTGAGTGAGTTCAGAGATGTTTCTGACATAACAAGATAGTCTACTGTGCTTCTCATTCTGCATGTATTCTTATTCGTGTCAGCAAATTTGTTTATCCCATTGCATATCACAAGATTTGCGCTGCTACACATATTCAAAAATTGCCTTCCTGTCTTAGTGATCACCAAGTCTTTGGATTCTCTTTTACGTCCACATCTCTCGCTGCTTTCTGCTTTGTCCATGGGCTCTAACCATAATGGATTTTTGTCTCCAGTGAAAGAGGTGGCTTGTAAATTACCCGTTCTGGCATTAAAATCCCCTGTAAGGATTACATTCCCTTGTTCCTGAAATTTCATAACGTCTTGCTCTAATCCGAAAAATATGTCTTCACTGCTGGCACCACTGTCTTTATATGCTTATTTATGTTTAGGGGCAAAGTAACATACAGCCAGGTAATGCCGTTCTTGGCATCCTATTATTTCTAACCATATGAATTGACAGTTTACATCTTTTCGAACTCCTTGTACAATGTCTTTAAATTTTGGTCTGACAAAGCAAGCAACACCGCCATTACCCATATCTGTGTCTCTAAGTCTTTTATTTTTAACTGAATATATTAAATCAAAGCCATCAATGTCTGGTAGAGCAAATAAATCGTGTTCTTTTGTTTCCACAAAACAGATTACATCAGTTTGATCCAGAATTTCCTGCATACTTAGTACCTTATTTATGGTCAGCCTGTTGATATTCCAGATCACTACACGGAGTCCTCCCACAAGTCCCTATTCTATTACTGCTTTGCCTTTGTTCCATTTCACCTTCAGGTTGTTCTTTTGTGCATCTTTGTACTTCGCCATTTCTTGTTTTTTCTCTTGCATTTGCTCCTTAGTAAGGTCATCATTTACCCATATGAATTTACCTTTCAACATGTGCCTCTGCTTAATTACCTGAAAATGGTCCTCTCGGTTTGTGAACTTCACCAGTACATGCCTGGTCCCCTGATCTTTCTTCCCAAGTCTAAATGCATCTGTTATGTTGATGTCCTTAATCTGCATCTCCTCAGTGAAAAATTTGGTGACTTCAGATTTGGTATCTTCATGTTCCTTTTCCGGTAGACCCACAATTCGGAGATTGAGAGCTCTTTGTTTCCTATCCCAGTGCTTCCACATACTCATCAAAGACCGCCCAGATCCAATACTTCTGCCTTTGAGGTCTCGGCTGGTTCCACTTCCACCTTTGTGCGCAACTCCTTAACCTTCAGTTTAACCGTTTCCATCTCCCTCTTGATCTGTTGGAAATGTCCCTTAAGGATTTCATTTTACATTTTTCAAACTTCCGATCTCATGCATTAATCTCTTCCCGTAAAGCGGCCTCTTTCCTAACGCATTTTGGATCTCCGACCAAATTTCCATCGAGATATCCCCGAGCCTTGGCTTCCTCGGAGGAAGAATTTGTATCTCTTTAGCCTTTGGCTATTGGCCTTGGAATTCCATGGTCAACTGTTATTTTTTCAGATCTTATATATATTATATATATATATATATATAGAGAGAGAGAGAGAGAGAGAGAGAGAGAGAGAGAGAGAGAGAGAGAGAGAGAGAGAGAGAGAGAGAGAGAGAGAGAGAGAGAGAGAGAGAGAGAGAGAGAGAGAGAGAGAGAGAGAGAGAGAATAGAATGTTTATTATTTCTTCTTTGAGACCATCAGGTCTAGAAGGCATAACAATAATAAAATATGTACAATCCTTCTCTTAAGATCCTCTCTCCAAAGTAACACCTCAGTTGGAGCATCATCTCTACTCTCATCTTCATCATAGAAATCAAGTAAATGTTTATAACTTAGGATAGACATTTCACACATTTTCAACACCTCTATTAGGAATTCTCCAATAGTACTAGCTTCAGGCGCAAAGAAGATAAGAAGTGTTCTGACATTTGTGAGTTGGAATCTATGTCTTATATTTTGATGTGCAGGGCAGAGCAGTATCAAGTGTTCCTCATCCTCGATCTCATCACATCCACATACCTTGCATGTTCTTCTACATCTAGGAAGGTTTTCCCATCTTCCTACTTCCACGCCCAAATGGTGGGAGCTAAGTCTTAGTCTGCATATGGTTTTCTTTTTGTATGGAGAGATGTTTTTACCAAGATGTGGTGCTTCTTGTAGGGATGGATTTATCATACTCCTATAGAAGTCCATTTTCGTGCCAATATCATACCATAACTTCTACCATACATTTGCATGTACCCAAGCTCTTACATTACTCCCTTCAATTGGCAATCTAGGGACATCCTTCATTTATTTAACCATCCTTGAACACTTGCGTACCAACCAAACTTATTGGATGCTTTGGCTCATAGCAAGACGAGGGAGACTATTAGCATCCATTTCTAGCACCTTATGTACATATTTCAATGTTTGGCATAGTAAGGAAGGAAGGAAGGAAGAAACTTTTAACGTCCACGGAGCCCAATCGGGCTATGGGACCACAAGTACAAGGCGGGACCGAAGTCCCTTACCAGAACATGGGCCGAAGCCCTTACAAACACAATAAAACATAATCACCCCGGCCCAGATTAAAAACCACCTGGGAAAAAACTGTTGCCAGGATGACTACATATCCAAAAATCCATGCTATTGCAAGAAGCAACAAGCATACCTCCAACAAACAGAACTTCACCAAACGCCTCCGAACCGTAACCTCTTCACAGCTGGGTGCTGAGGACTGGCCCGAACCTACGCACGCGCTAAGTCTCCATCTTCTCGCTAAAACCAGGGCAAATAGATGCTGGTGCAAAGATCCAGGTGCTGACCCACTGAAGGAGCTTGATCAAACCACTAGACCATAAGAGCCGCCACCAGGAACAGGCCAATTCCCTAAACCCACAGAGCAGCTACCTGCAGGAAGGCGGTGACCATGAGGGCACCGCTGAAGCAGAAAACAAGTGCCTCCAATAGGCCCAACCACCAATAACCCAGGCGCGCAGGGAAGGCGGCGCTCAGAGAAAGCGGTCAGGGAAGTCGGTCAGGGAGGTGCCTCACAAACTCCCTAGCGCCACCCATCAGTGCACCTCCCAGGCGCCACCCTTCACTGCAGCCAGACGCCAAACAGGCACCCAGGCGCTCAGGCAGGCGCCCAGGTCGGCGCTCAGGCTTTTACTTCAAGGGGCATCATGCCTACTTCAGCCAGTAGCATAGGTAGGGGTGTTTGCATTTTACATACTAATTTCATCATCAAAATCTTTTTTTATATCTTTTCTAGCCTCTTCCATGCATCCAAAGAATGATCTGGTCCCATACCTCACATCCATAAAGAAGAATGTTTTGGACAAGTGCAGAGTATACTCTTCTTTAATCCCCAGTAAAAAAATTCAGCTTTTTTACATTTCCTCTATAAAGCATACAATGCCTGGAGCCGACTATCTACTCTTTCTTCTGCCGCTTTAGTCCAGCTGTAATTATGGTCAACTATTCCCAAATACTTATAAGTATGTGCAATTTCCACCTTGTTTCCTTCATAAAAGATATCATAATCTCGTGTCCGTGTCATCAATATTTTTGTCTTCCCTAAATTGACTTTCAACTTTGAACTCTGGCAAAAAGAAAATAAGGCATCTAAATGCCTTTGTATAGATGTAGTTGTTCTAGCAAAAAGCACTATGTCATCCGCATATAGGAGCAACAAAAAGGCATATCTTGCAATGGAGGTACCATCTCCACATGCCGTTCCATCCAACCTTCCAATTCATCTATGTAGAGCCCAAAAAGGGTTGGGGATAGGGGGCCGCCCTTGCTTAACACCCATATTGCTAATCACTTCATCTTTGCAGTGTTGGCTCAAAGGGTAAGACAATTGGATTCTTACCTTTTCATATAAAGAAGCAACTACATTTTGTAACTCAAGAGGGACTCCCATCTTCTCCATTCTACTTCATATGTTGCGTCGATTAACCATATCGAAAGCTTTTGTAAGATCTACAAAAAGAACGAAGCATGGTTTTTTTTGTTTTTTTAACTGCATCTACTACTGCCCTGAAAGTGACCAAATGGTCAATGGTGGATTTATTTGGTCGAAATCTGGCTTGGCCCTTGGCTCTCACATCATTCTCTTCAACCCATATGGTTGCAAGCAGTTTAACAAAAATGTGCCCCACCATGGTCATCTTGTAATTGCTCGGATTGTGTGTATCTCCTGATTTATAGATTGGAGTCACTCTATTTACTTGCCAAACATTCAATAATGCATCATTCAGTATCTTTGTGATTTTTCTAGAAATTGAAAAATCGGCCCACTTGATCATCTCTGCAACTAAGCATGTGGCATCTGCTGCCTTTCCATTGGAAAGCTTCTTTATTCTCAAGATGACATCATCATATGTTATTTCTAGCTTTGCCCCATTCTTAGCCATGGTCCCATCAATGCACTTATGTGGTACAATCCATGCAACTCCTCCACTAGGTCACCTATATCCAGGTCACAAGATTGGTGCTTCTAGGCTTTAAGCATGCCCAAAACCTCCTTGGGTTTGCAGCGATCTCATCCACTAAAGTTTCTTGCTTCTTATGCATATATTCTTTTTTTTTTCCCTTTCTAATGTGCATTCTCATTCTCGTTTCATGACTTGCCATGTGTAGCTCTTTCATTTTAGCTTTGCATTCCCCATCATATCAGCCATTGCAAGGTAACCCCTTAGCTTTGCGTTGTGACATGAAGCATTACTTAGCAGCATATAGAAGTCGGGATGTGAGTTTTGCACTTATGCCATTAGCATCTTCTGGCCAAATAATTTCAACTGCTTTCTTGTCACACATTTGTCCATATGCCTCAGACTTGCAATGATCCATGTGCAACATACTTACGGTATTGAAATTGGTATTATGCCTTACTTTTTCCATGATTTGTACATTGATGATAAGCGGTACATGGTCATAGTCTCTGACATCAGCCATGTAAAAATCTGAAATATAGCACACCATATGGGCTTTAGCCACTACAAAATCAACTACACTGAGACCTTCACCCGAGGGTCCCTTGGAAGTGCATACTGCAGGTTTAGGATATTTAGGAATACCACGTGTTAGACTTATAGATGACGAGGATTGTACGATATGGTCAGGATGATGAGCATAACTATATGACTATTTCAAGGAGGCATATAGGCTTTCGACCTTGGATTGGGTCACACGTGTTGTTACTTGCCCTTAACGTGTTTGGGTGAATTAAAGAATGCAAGGCAGGCACCGAGAGGACTCTAGCTAACGGATGATGGTTAAGAAGGCTTATTTTCTGAAAAAGGGCATGACTGTGGCGTATACGCGGATGCCAAGCTAGTTGTGATGGCACAATTCGAAGAGCTATAAGGATGCTAAATAATAGGGTTCCAATGATATGCGGGTTAAAAGACATCGAGACTTTTAAATCATACCCCACATGACAGAATTTAGAAGACAAGAGGGCTAAAGAATATTTGAAAGGTTAGATTATTTGGTGATCCTATGGATGAAGAATTTATATATGTTATATCAAGCGTACCGATGATGAGCAGCGTTGGGAGTAAGAAGCAGGGTACAGGAGATCGAAACGAGTTAGCAAATAAGAAGACGAAATTAATGGACTATTATTCATTACGTGCGGGCTACCGGAACGAAACATCTACTTTTTTTTTATACGGCGTGTATTTCGGCGCTGAGGACTTTTCGGATGTCCAAATTTGATTTAAAAGCCTCGATATGTCGTTGGCGCCGATTTTGATTTTTAGCCATATTGATGATGTTGACAGTCCGTCCAATAGTTGCTCTAAGCTAAATGAAGTGTCCCCGATGCAATGGAACAAAAATCAGCTCAATCTGAGTCCCCTGGCTTCCGGAAGAAAGGGACCGCATTTTGTCAAAACCTCAATATAAGCTCACCACAATATCTTAAAGTTTTCTTCTTAACTAGCTCATTCGTCACATACTTAGGGCAACAATCATCCTACCTATGGGTTTGTAGTAACTTTCCTACATTAAAGGTCCTCTACTATTTAAACGATCTAACGAGTTAGAACATGGTCAGTGCTATGATCTGGTCTACCAAAATCATGGCTCTGATACCATTGTGACGTTCCCCGGACCATACGATGCTCCCATCGTATAAATACGGGAAACTCCTCTCCTATGGCAACTCCATCACCACGGAAAGGCCCTCCGTCTCGGACCACTTGTGATGGCCAAGTGTCCAGATGAGGACACAGAGGTGTCATTCGTCCCACGCATTCTATGGGAATCCTATAATAGTGGAAGCATACAGACATGTTAGCAGCTAACAACCATACTAATAAATAATATACCACCACGAAGGGGGGCCCATCATCATCAATACAACTAACAACAGAATACCAACGTAACAAAGGAAATGCACCATAAATAAGGGCTCTACCCCAGGCTTAGACTCATGGGGGTCGACTGATAGTCAAGGCCTCCGGATAACAACAGACAAAAGTATAACATGGCGTTGGCTGGCATAGAACAATGACTAGGGTACTCCACTCCATTCGCCCCTCCTGTGCACACTTTATAGATAGGCGAAATCATTAGAGTTAAATTGAAATCTAAATTTATCCTATTAGGAAATTCTAAAACTGCACATCAGCACTTGAGAGTTAAGCTACAGTTAATCGAATCTCTGTATTATGTGGATGCTAAAAAATCTATTCTATTCTATTATGTGGCACCTCAATCACTCATTTTCATAAATGAATTTTGTATTTTTATGTTGTATTGATGACTCCAACAATTTTGGGCCCAAAGTTTAGGTCCTTACTTCAGTCGATTTTTCCCTCCAAACTTGAAACTCAAGGATGCCTTATGGGGGGAAGAGGTAGAGATAATGTTCTATGGTTAGAGTGGCCATGCTCCATCCCTAGGTATTGAATTTTGTCTCGTGAAGTGCTAGTCATGCCGCAATTCTTCAAATCATTGGGATGTTTTGCAATTTATTTCACATTTATTTACAGATTTATATGCTATAAGAGACCTTTGCGGATTAATCCATCTTCAAATTTCGAATTTGAGCTTTCAATTAGCAAGGGCTGGTTGTAGAATATGAGCTTTTGGTTTGCAAGGTAGTTCTCTGTTTTTGGTTTTTCTTTTGTTGTTCTCTGCTATTTCAAAAAGTAGCCTTGTCTGGGATCTCTGCCTAAAGCAAATAAATATAACCAATCAAGGTGAAATTTGTTCTATATTGTCAAGTTTACCACAAAACTTTATGGCTGTCAAATTTACTCCAGACCATGAACATGCAAAATTTGGCTTTTATGTTTTTGTTCTCTTAGATTCATAAAGAAATTATACATTCACAAAACAATTGTGAAAACAAAGAAGAGGGGTATAGTCCTCGGAGTTTTATTCACAGGATGCCTTCTGAGATTTTTATATATAGGAGCTGCTTTAAGACAAATTTGAATATAAAGGGTTGCTCACAACAAATAGGGTTTTCAGATGTATTTAAGAAGCTTTCAATAGATTACTTACGGCATAAGCTCTGTCCCCACTAATTTTATTTACTAATATTGCTATGATTAATTCAATCAAATGGAATTGCATTTTCCAGGAGCTTTGTGTGACAAGCGTTAACATGTTAGCCATGCATATAGGATTTCTTCAAGACCATGGTATGATTCTTTTTGATCACCACAGCAGTTCCATAGAAGAGCTTGGTATGATTGTTATTCGACCAGTTTAAGAACTTTTGAATTATGGAGAATAGATTATCTTCATGCTAGCGAACTATGACTAGAAAATGGTCAGAAGTTAGTCAAATTATTTTGAGAGATACAACAGATGATAGTGGTAAATGGACTGATATGCATATATCTTTGGAATCATGGATGACAATCAGACCAAGCCAACGTGGCAAATTCGCTGTGAAAAAAGAGAAAGCTTAATGATTTGGCCGCACATTGGAAGGCACATGTTGTAGGATTTGTGCTTAGAGAAGGTGGTAGATGTATAGATGATCAAACATGCTTATGGTCCTCTATGATGACTCAAGGTATTGCAAACAGTTCAATTTTTCCAAAGTTAGATGCCAACTGTATCTGTTCTTCTGAGTTTAAGTGCAGACATTGAAGGTTACACCAGACCTATACATTTCGAAATGCTAGTGGCGCATCTTTAAACCAAATATTCTTGGGTGAACGGGGAAAGAGAATTCACGAAACGGCAGGGCAATTAACTAGCTGCCAAGTAGACCTCAGCAGCTTCATTTTTAAGTAAGTAAATCTCTTTTAATTTTGCAACATGTTATATAAATGCTGACAAGATGTAAATTCTCAGATATAGGGTACCAAAACAGATGCTCTATTGCAATTTCTTTATTCAACGACATAAGAAGCAATGGGAAAATGTTGAATGGTGTTGGAAACATGTGGAAGAACATATCATTAGGGCCGATTCTATGCAATTACTATGGATACTGGAAATGACAGCACACAAATCTTGGATGTGGAAGAAGGATGGACACTTCTAGAATGCCGAAGCTTACTGGGTCCCTCAACGGATTTTCTGATTTTTATTTCTTAGAGGACGATAAGAAGGTGGTATATCGGCGAGAATGTTCATTAATTTGTAAGGATTGTATGTTTCCACATACTTTAAGGATTCAACATCTAAATTGATGTAGTTGAGATATATAAAAGATGGAAAAAAAAAAGACAGAAGACTTTTTTTGTTGAATTTAGGTTCAATTCCCAAAGAGGATTGAAACGCACACAAAGAGTTTAGGGCACGCACTGATTGTGAACTTAACTATTTTAAGCCTGTTATCTCCTTGCTTGCTTTTTTTATTATCCATGGCCAAATTCAGCTAGGCCATATGGAGTTGTCTTTGCCGAGTTTTGCTTGCATATTCTAACTCCTCTTGCATAAAGATATGTTGTATGCCTTGGAAAGTCCATCGGATCCCTTCTAGCTTTGAGTCCTAATGGAAGTTGCAATATGTTGATACTCGTTTCCAGTACATCTAAGTACCATAATGACCATGCTTTGAGCATTAATTCCTCCACCACCAATCAAATCTTCTCTCAAGTTTTTGAGCGGTGTCAAATAAGCTTGCAGGCTAGAGCATGAGTCAAGGGAACAATAGATCCTTTTGCAACATGTGGAATGTAGATTATGGAATTGAAGGTTAATTTCAAACGGTGAAATAAACACAGATTGAAATTCGGATTGCTTTGGCTTACTCTAGATTGGGCTTAGTTATGGTGATAACTTTTGTTTGGTCTACATCAAGTGATAATAAAGGCACAGATCTGCTGCAATTTGGCTCATAGACAAGTGCACAGTGCATGGCAGCGAGGGTTGCAGAATAAGTTGCTGCAATTTGGCTTATAGACAAGTGCACAGTGCATGGCAGCGAGGGTTGCAGAATAAGTTTTACGCATGAAAATGAAAATTAAAATAAGCATAACTGTAAGCAGAGCCACTTATATCATCTGTAGATTCAACAGCCCATTCTAGTGCAAGAAACAAGTTCAAATTTACACTATAAGTTAACTAAATAACTCCTCTATAATTAATAAAATGTTATTGAAGAATGAATCTACGTCTATTTCGATTGCCTTTACATACAATCTGCAACATTAGTCAACTACCAACTACACTGTGGCCAATGTGACCAATGAGCTGCCTACAAGTAATAATGAAAGATACGAAAATATATTGCTAGAGGCTTTTTCAAATGTCCAACCACATAAATGATGAAAGATACGAAAATATATTGCTGCAGGCTTTTTCAAATGTCCAACCACATAATCTATATATGCAACAAAGTTTAAACCACTTAGAATCAATCGCACATCTATAATTTACCATGTAACAAAGGGAAAAACATGTCTGAAGCTTTTACCAATTGTCTCCCAATTCATACACATAGCTTATGCAAAAGCTTATGGAACAAAAACAAGTCTTGACAAAGTCTGCATGGGGAACTTGTGTTCATCCTTGACATTCATTCTAAAGGAATGGCTTAAATCAAGACAAGTGCATGTTCCTGCAAATGTATCATCACAAGAGGCACACCTTTTGCAGCATAGTAGTCCCTCATTTGAGAGCCTTGCCTGTCCGTGATAGATGCACTCCAAGGTGCAGAAGATAACAGTAATTCATTAGGAAGGACATCTAGACCACCAAGGGATCCATTGCTCTGTTAGATTGAATCGGCAAACGAGAAGTCCATGGCAGCAGCAGATTGCACTCCAAAACCTTCATAACTGGTACAACATATGCCTTTTCTATATTGTTCAACCTCTGGCTTTTGTTGCCTCTAGAATTCAATGTAATTGAAATACTGACTTGGAACCCTGCAAAAATGAGACCCTAGAACTATTACCACGAGACAATAAAAAAGTGAAGCATCATCGAAACAATTGCTGCACAATCTCATAAGCCATCTCAGCAATGCATGTTATTACTGTGTTGTTAGATTTAAATGCCCATTGAAGATCTGTCACATGTTTCTTTTACCTTGAACATACTAAATATTCTGCCCAATTTTCGCCAGCGTACGAAGCATATGTACATTTTGCACTTGATAAATTATGCATGACAACAATCCTTTTCTTGTCTGGCAAGGAGCTCCTCGTCAGGATGAAATTGCTTGGGACTGAACCAAATCTGGAAGAACATAATAGGTTTTCATATTGTTAGCATTCTTCACAAGTTTTGGCACATTCTTCCTTGGCATCCATTCCAAAGGAGTGGCTTAAATCAAAACAAGTGCATGTTCCTGAAAATGTTTCATCACAAGAGGCATACCTTTTGCAGCAAAGTAGTTCCTCATTTTATGGCCTTGCCTGTCCATGGTAGATGCACTCCAAGGTGCAGAAGATAACCGAAATTTATAAGGAAGGACATCTAGACCACCAAAGAGTCCACTGGTCTGTTCGACCATACAAAGCATATGCACATTTTGCACATGATAAATTATGCATGACAACAATCCTTTTCTTCTCTAGCAAGGAGTTTCTTGTCATGATCAAATTGCTTGGGACTGAACCAAATCTGGAAGAGCATAATAGGTTTTCATATTGTTAGCATTCTTCACAGGTTTTACTATCAGATTGTAAAAGATTATAAAAAGTCAAGGGCTCAACAACCACCTGTTGAACAGAGATAGCTAAAACAGAGGATCTATAAAATGCTAACACCCGGTTGATGCAAATGCCTCACTGCTTTTCTCAGGGTCAAATAAACAATATATCTAGTTTGTATATTCACAGCATTCACATTTCATACATGCAAAAATTATTTCAATACATATTACCTTGCTAGAATGATAGGTGTCCGCGTGTGGTGGGCATGTCCTTGATTTGACCAGGATTCCCATGTACTCCCTATAAAAATGCATCAAGACTATCTTGTTTCATTGTGCCATGTAGCTTGCCATGTTGCCTCTCTTCTGTTGCATCAATCACCATAACTTAAGAATACATTTTTCTTTTTTTAAATATTTCTCCGAAAGAAGAAAGCCTCAGCCTATGGGACATTCATATCATATTGTGCATCCATGACTCCAGCATAACAACCTTTATGTCTAGAGCCTCGTAAACTAAAAAAGCCAACTCTTTGCACAGATAACATCTCTTGGTTGAACATCTACATAACTCTTTTGCACAGAAAACGACCCTTGGCTGCAAGACTACCCACTATCACACCTCTCAACCCTATTAGACTGTTCCTAACCAGAGCACCACTCCATGGGCAAGGGTGCATAGCAGTAAGCAGCAAACATTGTAGCAACCAGAGCACCACCTAGCATATGAAAATACGATATGTGAGATTTGCTTGCATGTTAGAAAATACAATGTATGAGCTCCCTACTAACAATAACCAATTTAAGGGTGAAAGCATGCTAAGGTGTACCATCTAAAGTACTTTTTAGGGAGTGCAAAACTACCTAGAAAAGTACCCAGTATTAGGTACTGGGAACTTCCATAAATATCTCAATAAATAATAAGTTTAAGGTTGATTTATTCATTTTAGTCTCTGATAGTATTGTAATCCTCCTAATATTATAGATTGACATGTTATTGACTTTTATTTTGAAATTTTTCTATTGATTTTAATGGAAAGCAAAAATAAAAAGTACCAATTTTAAAAGTACCTGGTACTTTTGAGGGTTCCAAAAGTGGTACACCGTAGCATGCTTTCACCCAAAAAAGTTATTGTTGTAAAGTAAAAGCAAATAATAAAAGCCACGAAAGTCATGAAACTATGACCTCCAAATCTGTAAATTGAGAAGTCTAATCTGCCACAACATATTTTTTTCCAATTCTAACTCTTTTGCTCCTCCATTGACGTTGTGTTTCCCTCGATGTGGACTTCTCCCATGACTCCCTTTTGCGCTTTAGAGAAGTCTCTCTAAATGCGTTATGCAAGCATGGGTTGGCTCTTTTCCTAATATTCCTTTCATGCCTAACTAGTAACCTCCTATAAAACCATATTCCAAGCTGATTTAGTGGCTTCGACATTATGGATGATCCTCCTCTTCGAGTAGCTCGACGAAAAGTCATCTTTGCTTGTTTGTGGGACTTTTCCATGCCTTGTGTATTCCACTGCAAAGCTGCCATACTCCTTTGCAAACCAAGGTCCATGGGCATAAAGAACGTGAATGTAATGAGCTATCTCACTCTCGCCCCATGCCTTGATATATGCTTCTGCAAATCTTGAGACAAATAACTTAAATTCCTGTTTGTCTTCACCACTGTATGTATGTTTCTACAATATAATATTATTGGAAAATGCATTCCATGCACCTAATTTTCTTACAGTAGAGTTAGCTCCATTAGTTCGATCTCTTTCTGCCTCCACTAATCTTTTGCCAAACTCAAATGTGCCTTTCCTTTTGGGATCTATGTTCTTTAAAAAATCCTAATGAAACTTTCAATGGTATTGAGCTCGCTCTTGAACGTTTGAGGTCCTTTTCAAGTTTTACACAGCCGCCATGGAGTCCGGCATTTGATAATGCTTCCTCAACCCTTGCTATTCCTCAACCCTTGATAATACTATTACGTATCATTTTTTCAATAACTCTTACCATTGCATGCAAAGTGCACACGTGCACTCTTTGCAAAGGAATTGGCAAGACAGGTTCAAAGCCTTTGTCCATCAAATTCCTATCAGGACTTGCATTTTGATTGCAAGACAAGAGGCTAGAACTTTTGCCCTTTCTTTGCTCTTTCATCCCATACATACAGTAGATGCAATTCCTAGTTGTATGAGCCGGTGAATTAACTATATTATACATAACTTTTGTAGTTTTCAAGTCACAAGCCAAATGAAATCTTACCTTAAAGGACCCGTGACCATCCATATGCAATAGTTCCTCTGATTCATACAAGCTAATAATTCTTGGGATTTATTCTGGTCAAATACACACTTTAAAATTGCAAATGTTTCTTTATGAACCTGGAATATGCCAAGCCGCCATGTGTGATCTTTTGATTGTACTGAAAACCATTCAATATCTCTTTTAGATTTGGACAGCTGCAATTGCATTTCATAACTTGATCCCAAAGCAAAGTTCATAAGAACAATGGAGACTCTTTCAAATTTGGATTTACTAGTTAGCTCCATCCCATCCAATTTAATGCAAACTTCCAATTGATCTACCTGTGAAGATTGCATATTATAAAAGGCAACCATAAGTTTTAAGATGCTTTCCAAATCAAACCAAACATTGTTTTTCTCATTCAATCCCATTTGTTCGCTTTTGTTATTTTTTTGATTTACTCATAAGCAATGGAGCTCCGGATTGGATTGAATGCATGCCACCAAGTACCTCGTCAACCCTTGCATTCCTCTTTCTTCTGCTAGTTTCAATCGCATATGGACGAGGTATAATGACCTTCTTGGTGCCAAGTGTTCTCAATGCAGCTTGAAAAGGTTTGAAGAGGCTCCTATAACCCTGTCTACTCGCAAGTTGCTTGTACCTCATCTGCATCCATGTTTGAAGCAACCTCCTTTATGACCATATCTAAAATATTCCTCTTCAATGCTGCATTGCATGGCGCATTTAACAAGTCAATAATTTCATCCCTCGAAATCATGTTCACACGGAAGTTCCCAATATTTCTTCTTACCAATCCACTCTTTTTCTTACTGTTCAAGACTTAACGAACATCATAAACCCTTCGTCTTGCCGCTTTCCCTTTTGGAGCTAAACTCAATAGGTTTCATACTCTTTTTCCTCTCCTGGAAGCCCATAAAATTCTTCAATCTTTTTAAGCGAGCTTCTAGAGATTTAACTGTAGATTCAACTCTCATGCAAAAATTCTCAGCTTGAAACTTCTCTCTGTCTCATTGTTTAATGATAAAATTCTTTAAAGTATTGTCATTTTGAGCTCGCATCAAGTTCCTCTTCAGAGTTACAGAGTATGGCTTGTGGTTCTCTTGTTTACACATCAAGGCTGGTGGTTCTCTTGTTTTTTTACACATTGTATGCCAATTGTGCAACAAAACTACCATTAGCTACTATCAGACTAGTCTATAGCTTGGCAGATTAAAAGGCATATTTTGGCAACTAAAATTGTTTCCACGTACTATCAAACATGTAATTGCTTCGAATTCACTTTGAACATATTCGAGGTAAGCATGAAAACATTGGCTTTGTATCTAAGTCGCCATCTAGTTTTAGTTGCAGATTTGTGTTTTATTTTACATTGCCGTGGCTTAGGTTTTGAATTGTGCCACACTGTTATAATGAGTCGTGTATTCCAAATGTATGGAGACCAATAATCTACTTCACTTGTCTTCATGGGTAAAACTTTCAAAGAACGAATTGGAAAAAATTAGTTATACCTATAACAAAACTAATATACAATGAAGCTAGCTAAAAGGGCAAGTGTAGGAATGTAGCCATGTTGGATAACCAAAACTAACATATACAGTGCAGCCAACTAGTTAAGTATAAGGACAATGCCATCAAATAATTTGACCTATTCAAAGACCTTGATGACAATATAACATGTTATATTAGCAAAAGCATAGGTTTGACAACAAATTCTTTTACATCATGCTCATCATTTTAAATATAGAATTACTATCTGGCATCCTATCAATCAAGTATCGATTAGGTAGACCCTTGTGCTGCTGCTTGCTTCATAAGTTTTGGTATGTCGACCATTGCTTCATCCTCAATATTAGATGATAGGTATACCTTATGCTTGCATTGCTCATGAGATATAAATCACCCCATCTTCAATTCCACGATGGTATGAGCTCGACCAAAATCTGCAAATTGTGTTTCTTTAATGCATCGATATCCCTTCAGGAAGGCATGATAATGCTCTTAGTTCTAGAGCTCATAGTGGCGCAATAATATGCCATCTGCGTGCCTGCTCCTTGCCATGCCTTATGTTGTAGGTGTATTTCTACCCAATATCTTATTACATCATTCTCATGTGGCATGTTATCCAGATTCATCTCCCATTTGTTAAGCCATTTTCTCAAGTCTGTATACCATCCTTTGTTCTCATTCTGTTTCATTGCCAAATATGGGAGTCTATTGGTGTCCATTGGTTTTACCGTACTTTATAATGACACCAGCATTAGCCCTCCTTGACCAAAGCTTGACATATTGCTTTCTCTTCGAGGGATATCAGGCCGGATTTGTTGAGGAGCATTTTATATGTTGTTTGCAATTTAACCTCTAGTTGCGTCATAAGGAACTTCTTGTGAATGCTTTCCACCCACTTCCACACATCAAAAGATAGACCTGGTCTCCAAATTTGGCAACATACAACACCACAGCTTGGATTACAATCTTGTACAACATCCTTTTTAGTCTAAAATCTAAAATTGAAAGTATCCACGAATATGCCCTTCACATAGCAAACATCCTCTTCCTAGGGGCAATGGTCATCTAAGATTTTTTAAGACAACTTATGAGGCTTGAATGATCGAGTTAACAACATATATCAATGTGGAAAAGTAAGTTAGTAATCTTTATGTCACACCACATTGGTTGCATTCTTTTGGGCATGACTGCTCTATGTATAAACCATATATTAAGATCACATTTGAGCGAACCATATATTAAGATCACATTTGAGCGGTGTTAAATTAAACTAAAATAAATAGAACAACAAAAAATTGTGACATTTCCATAACTAAAGATGGCCGCCGTGATTCTGTTTATTGTTTTAATGAGAAACAGAAGAACAAGGTGCTCCTATAGGATCTGCTTATTATCTGGTCCATTTCCTTTCTATACTACTAGATCATGCACTACTTCTTTCCTAATTAACTAAACAAGATGGCAGCTCATATTTCGAGGCTCGAATAATTGTCTCACAATTCCATGCTCGTAGACAATGCTCGATCTAGCTCAATCCGAGTCCAAATCATCTCTTCTCTTTGCATACTGGGGGTTTTAGCATCTTAGCAGGCAATTCACCTGATTCTAAACCATATTAATTTGGCCAAGAAGTTGTGAGCATGATCTGATTCGTGGTAAAGGCTTTTGCTTCGTGGTTCTGCACTCAATCACACAAATGCTTAACAAGGGCGTGGTTTAACTGACCGATCGGTTAAACTGCCGTACCTCAGACTAGAAATATGGGATGCTAAACAAGATAAGTTTTGCTATCTTTCATGGTAATGAATGATTGAATAAGCTAGGTAGACTGAAATGGCATCTTAAGAAACATTAAGTGCTTTAATGACCATGATCTTTGCCATAATCTACTAATGTATATGAGATTTCAACGTTTTGAAATGTCATACCTACAAACAATTCTCTTCTTTCGTACTTACTTACTTGCGTACGTACTTGATGCAAAATGAGGATCTAGATGACGCGAAAGCAAGGCTTGGAGTAGGTTTAGGGATAATCAGGCTCGAACCGATGACTTCCACTACGTCAAGTAATCTAGGTCATCATTATGCAACCTAGGTTTTTTCGAACTGCATGTTTAAACAATGTTTAAACAGGTACACACGTGCATGAGCGCACACGCCATGAAATGAGACTAAAAAAAAAAAAAAAAAAAAAAAAAAAAAAAAAAAAAACTGTAAATATACTCGTGAGCCCTAGGGCTTTAGAGGGCAACCATCCATGTGCAACACCTTGGTTTTGTAGTCACTAGTCCTTAACGCCCGGTTCTCGGGTTTACTGTGGTTAGATTAAATCTCAACCGTCCATTTGAATGATGTTACCAGCTAGTAACATCATTACTTTCAAGATTATTTTATAGCCTTGGGGCTCATAACATCCTAGAGAAATATGGTGGTCCGTAACACCCTAGAATATTACCATCTGTCTCTTTCATTTTCCCTTATCGCCCTTCCCTGCCGGTCATTTTTTTGCCGCCTTTCAAAGATGCAACTCCGGCCGCCACGACCATCTTCTACCTTTCCTAATGCTTTGAAGCAGGTTGCGCCGGCAAATCTGAGAGCAGATTTGAGTTTCAGGGCGCCTAAGGTTTAGTTTGAGCCGTTTCTTGCTCCATTCCAACGGATTTTTATCACTTTAGTCTTGGTTTTGTTTGATTGTTTGGCTCCGTCATTGGTCTGCATGAGGGCGAACCGCGGTCGAATCGGGATGTAAAAGGTGAATTGCGAGGAAGTAAGATGCCTCTTTTTTAGTTCTTCTCTAGTGCAAAAGGTGAGCCATTTCTCATATCCTTTCTGTTCTTGTTCTCATTTTGCCGAAATCAGGCCGCTAGTACTATGATTCAGTAGTTCTTCTTCCCGAAAAGCCCTTTCTTTACTCTTCATGTTGTTCTTATTTAGCTTGTTCTTTTCTTTACTGTATCACGGGGTCTTCAAAAACGGGCTTAGCAACAGAGAAGTGGCCTTGAAAGTAGGGTTCAATTCCCTACCTCGGATCATGAAACCACGGTTCCATTCCGATGCATGAACGACTGCCCTGCTTCCCTCCGGCCTCTCTCCATTCTGGCGACTTCTGATGGCTTCATTCCGCTTGCTTCTTCTGCTCCCATTCTGGCTCCTCTCCTCCGCTTGCAAAGCAAACCCTCGAACCAGGGCGTTAAGGGCGATAACGTCCTGGCCCTCGGACGTTACCAAAAAAAAATTTTCGGGCCAGTGAAAATGCCTCGGGCGTGCGCTGCGCGCACGCCCTCGGCATTTTCACTGGCCCTCAAATTTTTTTTTAGGTAACGTCCTTGGGCCAGGACGTTATCTACACCATACTATTCGACCGCCTAGAAGCACCCAAGATGGGGAGAAGCTCTTATGCAAGACATGCGTCCTAAAGCTAGATTCACATGCGCCATCGCAACACTCACCCTCATGTAAAATGTCTCGCCATTTTACGCCCACCATCACAGGCCATGTAATTTTACACAAGGTATAAAAGGGCCCTCTTGTGCTGAGTCTCACGTGGACCGGTTCTTAGTGGACCGGCTTTCATGGTCCTTGCAAAAGGAAAAATGGAAAACGAAAGATTTGGAGCATTTTGTTGAGATCAAAATGCTCGGACAAGCGCCGGAATGTAGCGGCGAAAGTACTAGCTATGGGGGCGCAAAGGCTGCCAGTTCTGGCTGGTGTGTCTCGAATCCAAACAACAGATTAGCGGCCAGCTCTGCAGTGTTTGGCCGACATCACTGAAGGCGCCGAAGGTGAGAATCGATAGTAAAGAAATGAACTCTGTGTTCTCCTTCAAAAAGTTCGCTTTAGTTGTCAGTTTCAAGCTTTATCGAGCTTTGTCTCTGGATCATCCAGACTGCTGCATCTGCAACTTGAAGACTGCAAGACTGAAAATTTAGGGTTTGGCAGAATTTTAGGGTTTCTGAACTATTGACTCCAGAGCTCAGGTAGATCTATTTCTCTCGTAATGTCATTCTCCAAAAGTAAGTTTTGTTCAATAAAGTTTTCTTTTGTGTACCAGCATGGACTAGTTTTCTGCTTTTCCAAAGCTAGTTGCTTTCAACTTGCCCTGCATCACCGACTTGACATTGCCTACACAACCTGTCTGATATTGCCTTCTCAATTCGTCTTTTCCCTCTATGGTTTTTTTTTTGTCTATGTCTGGTTCCTATAAACATTGGACTGCCCTTTCTACATTCTAGATGCGAAGCTTGAGCATTAAAATCTGTAATCTTTGTCAAATACTCGCAACTGTAAATGGCACATTACAGTTTTTCCTTGAAGTCTAGACAAAGGATTTTGTCCGAGTCAACTGCAACTTGTTCAAAGGACTGTAAGTTCTTACCGTAAGAGCTTTTGCAAAATCAAATCATATCCTACATTTATGTGGTGGAGAAGCTATAGAAGCCTCCCACTTAACAGCATACATGTGATGCTATTTTGTCTTCGTTTGCATAGTGGTAGATGGGCTCATCTGCTGTTTGAAATGCCACTGGGACAAATGGTAGTGGATGACAACTAAACAGATCACGGGAATGAAATTTGTGGACGTGACTTGGATGATGCAGTTATCAGTTATGGCTTTTTCTGGCCAGTATTAGGACCACACTTGTATAAGCTGTGGTGTGTGTTTGCAATTGCTTTTTTTAGAGTTACTAAGCGATTATGTTATTGGAGATGTCGTTTGTGGTTCGTAGTGGATTGGTGACATTAAGAAAATATAACTCTTGCGTTTGCTAGACGCGTTGTTGCTTTTCTGTTTTATAAAGGCGAGTTAAAAAATGTCACTGCAAGGGCTTAGTGCACACTTGGCCGTCATAATCGATTACAACAATGGTCTATTGCTTTTTTTTTTTTTGGTTCATCTGCTATTACGGAAAGGTCCACCTCAGCAGTACAATACATCAGCAGCAATAAGACACCTTAACCGGCAGGCTTTCTAAATCCAAGAAATCCAAGGTCCACCACGTCATCAATACAATAAGACACCATCAGTCCTTAGGGTGCATCCCCATTAGGCCGTTATCCAGGCGGCAAACCCAGCCAGGTAAAAAAGCATTCTCATTACCTTCAAGGCACCGGAGTTCTGCTGACGAGTCCAGGGCACCTTCCCTTTCTTCAGAAGTCCTCAAGGACTTTCGAATTGCCCAGTCAGGCCTTGGGTTTGTCTTCTAGCAAGCCCTCTAGCATTGGGTTTGTCTTGTAGGTGGCTCAATGCAATCAGCCAAGAAAATAGAAGCTCAGCAACAGTAATGGGAATGGTATGCGCCCTAACAGATTGTAGGAACTCAGTTCCGATGACATGGCAAACTCAGTTTCTATATAATATGGATGTACCCTTAGAGTTAGACCATGGGCATGTATTGAACAAAGGTAATTCCTCTAATCTTGGAGATTTTAGAAGAATTTTTAAGATTTGCCTTGCTTGAGAGTTAGACCATGCGTAGTATTAGTCAAAGGTAATTTCTCTAATCTTGGAGATGTGGACACTTTTATATTAGAAGAAATTTAGGGCGTCAGTTCTAGATAGCTTGAAAGAGGTGGGTGAATAAAAAAATAGTGAGAAATAACTTGAGGTGGCTGAATGAAAAAGCCATGCTAGCTCTCAGTAAGAAATGTGTGTACAATAGTCTCTACTTCAACTAGCTAATTAAGCCTTAAGCCTCAATCCAAAGTGGAGGAGTTGAACCCATTGTTTACAATTACTCAAATTGGTAATGCAATATGATGTTAGTGCTTATAAATTCAACAAATAACAAAACACGACTGTAGCATTACGTGGCAATAGTGCGTTTACTTAAACCAAGTAAACCAAAAGCATGTCTTGTGGGAGGCCCTCAAACCAAGTAAACCAAAAACACGTCTTGTGGGAGCCCTCGTTCACAACTCCAACTAGACTTTGCACTTCAATAACATTCACATAACAATCGTGTAATACGTCAAAGTATCTAACTTGTGTAGTAAAATTTGAATACTAATGAGTATGTTTTTGGACCTGTACTTTAAGCTCCTCACCTTCCATTAAGATATGATTTGTTTATGAATTTTTATATGCAGCAAGCCATATCCACTTTAAGAAAATAAAAGATTAATAGTAGAATTGAGACAGAGAGAAAATAAATAGCTAGTTAGTGGTTGGTAACATGTTAAATCACCTTCATATGCTTTATATACTTCTAAATGTTCGTATATACATGAACTCGAAACCCTATATATACTATCATTGTGTCTCTCGCACTTTTAGCTCCTCCTCCTACATCGATCTGGATGCCCTCACAGTGTCTCTTCCAGTGACCTCCAACAGTTTGAACATTCATTCTGAGCACCTCAAGGTTAGGGCACCTCCCCCTCTTTGAGCTTTACTAGCTTAGAGTCTGATTGTGGATATGTGGACTGATGTCTTAAGCCTTAGAAGAATGATCTTGATTTATGGATGATAGTGTGTTGATCTTGATTGTTGAACTTTTATGCATTTGCAATGCATAAAAGAATCTTGTAGATAGAACCTTATCCTTAAAGAATAGTGACGCATTGTCATATACTCCTAGTGTAGAGGCCTTGAATCCTCTTTCGGTTCTCAAATCAAGCCCACCTGTGATCTTCATGGACTTACCGAGGGATTGCCATGAGTTGAGCCAGCAGCATGAGGCGAGGTCTAGTTTGATTGAGCAATGACGTGACTGACACGCTAGCCAAGGATGCAATGAAGGGCGGGAAAGGGGGTTCTCCTGACGAGACTGTGGCCAAGCTTCAGCTTTACAGGTATCGATCCTTGGAGCAGCTCGTGGACACTTGTATAACAGCTCAACTGACTTGCCAAGGAATATGCCTCGATGAGTTCTGGATATTAGAGGTAGTACAATCGACCTTCTACGAGTACTGTGTTCCCCTCAAATCTGATCATGCCTCCGGCATTCATGGTCAATCCTATCCTCACAGGGCTTGGGAGAGGGGCAGATAATCAATACTCCTTTTGTAAGTATATCTAACTGGAATCTAGGATACGACATTGACGTACTTTGGATGTCAGAATAGTTTAAACCTTTTCTCTCTCCAACTTACGTATGTTCTTTTGGATGTTATCGGGCTTTGTCCTAAGTAAGCTAGTTAAATAAATAAATAAATAAATAAAAATAAATATTACACTCCTGCACACCACTATAGGGGCTTGGTTGTGTTTCACCGTATCAGAGCTATAAAGTCTTGTATCTTATGGAGCTCTTAATGGAGTTGCCTGACATTAGTGTCATTTAGTATATTTTAAGTCAATAGTATAGTTGGAAAAATTGCAATGGGGCACATTGACTAAAGCTTGCCATAGTTGATCAAGTAATAGCCAAAACATTCTTATAGTTTACCAGACACTATTGTCAATGCCATAGTCCCCAATTTATTGCCAGCTTCTGAAGGGTATATGCACGTAACTGGGGGCATTTTTGCGTCCGCCAAGCACCCCATCAGCACCGCACCCTAAGGTTTTTTTTTAATTGAAGTTGTGAAGTTTTAAGGGAATCTTTTACCCGTCAAACCCTATGAAGCCTTTCTTGTTACATTCCCGCTCCACGCTTCATTTCCAAAGCTCCGACATTTGTCGAGGCCGATCGTTCAAGCACCATGATGAATCATGTCGAGGACCCCCGTGGAGGTAACTTGACCCCTAGATCTTTTGCAAAACGGCGTAATCATGAAATGTCTTGTCCGAAAAGGTATGGTTTAATTTTTTCCATTGATTTGAAGCGCAACTCTCAGATCCCAAGCAGAGGTAACCTTAAGGCTTGCCCACAGACGGCGGCTATGAAGATTGCGACCTCTGAGTTGGAGTTTCACATGTACAGGGGTTTGCCAAATGAAGGTAGAGATCCTTCATCGCTATCTTGGGATGACTGTCCCATGTCAGATTTTCTTACTGTTTGGACTAATCAATTGATAAGAATGAAAATCAAATTATATAAAGTGAGACCTGAATTCCATGACGAGCTTCAGAATTTGGTGCATAAGGTTTACCAATTTGGATTGAAGAATAATGATGGAAGCATCTTTGCTAGGGGTTTGGCTTGGCAACACACTAAAAGGGCTCTTGCTAACCGTGGTAGCTACAAGCTTGATTGGGCAAGATTTGTGTGGGGTAGTTTACAAATCTCAAAGGAATAACAAGAAAAGAACTACAATTGAGGAGTTGGGGTTAAGTAATGTAGCAGCTGCAATTTGTACTTTGGAAACTAACCAACATGGCTTGCAGTCTGAGACGTCAGCTTTAGAGCAAGACTTAAAAGCAAAGGAGATGCAGATGGTTGAGACCAATGGAGAACTTGCTGGTTATGATCGTATGGCATCAACTCTATTCAAACGCATCACTGAAGCTAGAAATAAGTTGCAAGATTTTAAGGAAGTATGCCCAGACGAGAGAATTGCATTGATTCAGTTGGAGCAAGAACAGAATACATATGGCCTTTCATTACTAACTGTTTTACAGCAGAAAAAAGATGCTGATAATAGGCCTTCTCTCGAGTATGATATCAGCAAAATTAAGTTGTCTCTTGAAATGACAAAAGAATCATTAGAAGACTTGGAGACAAGGATAAGCAACCTAAAACATTTAAAGGATTCTTTCGTGCGTGAGTCAGTGATTAGGCCTACTACTGGTATTTGGACACAGGTAGATAGGGCATCTGGTTGTTCAGTATGTAGCTTGGCTTTTAGTGCGAATTTTGACTTGCAAGTGCGTTTGCATTGTGGACATAAGTTCCACTTATTTTGTTTTCAAATATGCATTGAAAACATGCATTGCATAGTGTGCAAAGAAGATCTGCCTGCTGATTTATACCAAGAGTTGGGCTACCTTGAATTCAAACCAGGCAATGGCAAGCACGAAGATGAAAGTAGCACTAAAGGCTCTGACCCAATGTCAGATGAGGAAGATGTAGAAGTTGTGAATGACAAACCCACTAAATTGCAAATGAAAAGAAGACTTACAAAGTCGATGACAAGCCCATCAAAAAAGTGAGTTTATTTCTTTGCTTGTTTTTGAGTTTTTATTTCATATTAACTAGGAGGCATTTATGTGTAGAGAGATTAGAGCGTGACCCCGAGGTGGAGATTAATGAATCAGGTGTATATTTTGTGCATTTCTTGCATTTGAGGTTCAATTCAAAAGTAGATGGTCATAAACCATTTGATAGGTGCTACTTTTGTAGCAGAAGATGAGGAAGACGTAGAAGTTGTGAACGTCAAATCCACTAAATTGCAAGTGAAAAGAAGAGTTACAAGGTCGATGACAAGCCCATCAAAAAGTGAGTTTCATTTATTTCTTTGCTTGCTTTTGAGTTCTTATTTCATATTAACTAGGAGGCATGTGCGTATAGAGAAATTAGAGCCTGGCCTCGAGGTGGAGATTAATGAATCAGGTATATATTTTGTGCATTTCTTGCATTTGAGGTTCAATTCAAAAAGTAGATGGTCATAAACCATTTGATATGTGCTGAAGGGATACAAGTCGATGTTTCCACCAAGAAGACGAGTGGAAAGAGAAAACCTGAATCCAAGAAGCCACCAAAGAATGCAAGGAAAAAGGCTTCATCATTGAAGAAGAACGAGATTGCATGGACAAACTGTGTAGATAATTCAGAGGGATCAACTAAGAATTTGGGATCTGCAAAAAATAATAATGTTGGATCTGCTAAGAATGTTTCGACTGCTGCTGAGACTGTTGGATCTGCTGAGATTGTTGGATCTGCTGGAAAATATAAAGCTCCATCTACTAAAGATAAGAAAGTAGATGCAACCATATGTCAGAATGAAGATGCAACCACAGGTCAGAAAGAAGATGCTCAAACTAACTTGGAGCATACATCTCCAATCAAAGATGCAGGCTGTATTAAAGAGAAGTTTGATGAAGTGGAGGCCACCACACACACCAC
Organism: Isoetes taiwanensis; assembly: GCA_021234155.1. Lineage (NCBI taxonomy): Eukaryota > Viridiplantae > Streptophyta > Lycopodiopsida > Isoetales > Isoetaceae > Isoetes > Isoetes taiwanensis. Next base: position 2,191,608 of record JAJEKV010000116.1, on the reverse strand, counting down.
TGAATCCAAAGGTAAGATCTTTGAGTTTGTTTATTTGGTTCAAATAAATATCTTCTAAAATGGTGTAGTTTGGCAGCTACAGATTCAAGTCAACAATGTGAGTCTTGGGATTCAACACGGATTACAAACCTTTGGTTCCCAAGCATGCATTGTAATGCCTTAGAGCAGGTTGGTTTGGCAGCAGATCTCAACTCTATAGGTTTTCAGACAATAGGTGTTCCACATGCTATACCATCAACAACGAATGAGCAGAATGAAGTTCAATCTCCAGTAGCAAAAGAGGACCCTAAAATAGCTGAAGAAGATTCTGAAACAGAAGATGACGATGACATTACTTTGCAGCAGTTTGTTGGCATTAGATAGACACCAATCCAAGCTATTCAATTTACTCTGTTCCTTTGGACATTTGAGGAAAGCCTTCAGCCCACAGTCCCCGCAATCCATTTGCAAACATTTTGGCTTGTGCCAAAATGTAGCATCATCCTTTCGACATACCATGGACCTCCACATATCGCTCACACTGTTGAAAGTGTGCATATATGCTTTACATGTTGGTCCTGGGCCACATATGGCGCATTTGCATCTGCAGCTAGGCCCATGAAATTTAGAATCTCTTCATACTTTGTTGATTGTTTTCCTTACAAATTCAACTCGCATGTGGTAGATGCCGCAACATGTCTCTCGTTCTTTAAGCCGTCTCACGAACTTTGGCTTCAAAGCCTCAAATAACCTTATTCCAACTTTTATTTTTGGAAATTGCCGTTTGAAACATTTATAGAACATTACCTGCATTGACAAACCTAAGTAGGTTAGAACATGTTCAAAATTGTAGCATAACTCAAAACGTACCTGTGATTCTTCGAGGAAGTGGATTGCATGCAAATTCTGTGGTCTTGCTATCCTCTTGCCATCAAGGTTTCTTCTTAATCTGATAACTTGTCGTTTATTAGGAGACACCCTTGTCTCAGATATCCAAAAGTTATAGACCTGCTCACGATCTGCATCAGAAATTCTATCATATCTAGCTCTCCTCTTGAACATTGACCACGGTCCTCCAAAGTCCCTTTTCAAATTCAGTACTTTTGCCATAGCAACATGATTGCTAGAAGAACTTACAGCCATCATCATGGTTGATGATCTTGCTTGATATATGTCTTTGCTTCTAGCAAGTTTATTGATGGCAAGTGTCTGCTTTACATTATCTACAACATGTTTGTAGACATTCAAAGCTTTATGTCCAATCAATTTAAATTCAGGAAGATGTTCTGCTGCCCTGGAAATAATATCTAGTCTATTTTCAAAATGGAAATTCATACATACCGTGTTGATACAGTCCACAATTTGTTTGGCTACTTTCTGTTTATGTCTAGTGCTCAATCTCTTTGTATGTTTGTCTCTTTCCAAGGCCAATTTCTCCCTCTCTCTCTTCCTGATCCTCTGCTGTCTTCTCTTTTCTGTCATGATTCTCCTGCAAGCTATATTAGGGGATACACAACAACATGTCTTGGTGCAAGAAGCCTTACAAGGTGTAGAATCAAGTTGTGTTTCAGCACTCTCAATTGGAAATGAGACTGCTTCAAATGAGCAGGGATCCTTCTGGATATCTAATGGAATTGAAGTTTCTGTTTCAACATGCAAATTTGGCATGTGGATTTCTACATTGTAACTAAATGCGGCAGCTAAGGCTTGTCGATCTTAACCAGCAAATCTTGCTTCAAATTCTACTGCATATTTCTCAACAAGGTCCATTGGCTCCAAACCAACAATTCCATACATAAAGAAGACTTCGTAAAAATTGCTACAGAACCAAGATCTCTGTTTCAATTCTTCAAAATTCAATTCCATCACCAAAGCTCCACTGAGAAGTGGGAGATCTGCTCCTACCAACCGGATTGATGACGTGGCTAACAAATTCCCAAATCAGAAGAGGTGGAAAACTCAAATTTGCGCGGGCTGTGGAAGCGCCCGTCAAAACCTAATCTTGACGAATATAAGGAGACAGAAAATGCATATATAAAAAGGTAAAGCACCTCACAAGCACCCAGTGTCGCAGACAAAAAAAGTGTCCCCCAATAACGTGCGTGCACCCTGAAAACGTCTTCTGCAACTCTTGTATGTGGAACGTTTTCTCTCATCTAGACATCACCCAAGGATCAATGGGCAAGCCAAACGCACTAATCAGACTCTTGGGTAGTATTTGTGATGCTTCATCAATTATCAGTATGATGACTAGGTTGATGGCTACCTTGGCATAATTTGCTTACAAGAATTCTGTCCATGCTTCTATGGGCCAGACACCATTCTTTGTTAATCATGGGACTCATCCTTGATGGTCCTTCATTGCTCTAGGATATGACAGTCAATCCTAGTGCAGAGGCCCGACTTGAGAAGCTTTGCATACCTTAGGATGATCTTCAACACGTTATTGCCCAAGCACGTTATTGCCATCATGCTAACCAGCATCGTGAAAATGCCCCCCTTTTGCAATTGGTGACCTTGTTTGGCTCTTGCGCTAGGACTAGCCAATAGCTTGTCCCTGTAACAAGCTTGACTATCGATGCTTGGGGCCTTATTGGAGCATTGATCGAGTTGGTAATGCTATCTTTTGTTTGGAGCTTCCACCATCAGTTCATCGCCACTTGGTGTTCTGTATCCCTATGTTGAACCATATATGAAAATCCCTTTTTGGATCGAGAATCTCCACCATCAGTTAATATTATGATCATGAGGAATTTGAAGTCCGATAAATATTAGACTCCAAGTTCCTGTGGCATCATCTTTATTATTTAGTAGATTGGGAAAGCTATTCTCCTTGCGACTGTCCTACAAAGGATATTGCCAATGCTCCTGATAAAGTAGAAGACTTCCGTCGCTGCTATCCAGAGAAGCCTAGCCCGCTACTCCAGCTCCTCACACAGCATCACATCGCCGTCATTGGAGGGGGAATGTTGTGATGACTATACATGTACTATACATGTAAATATAAGTATAGCCGCACACTGATGCAAACAATGGTTGCATGAGGAAGGATTTGAACTCGTAGCTCTAATTGCGAGCTTTACACCTTTGCCAGCCAAGCTAAATGGATTTCTTGATAATATACTCTTGCATCTTTCTCATATCTAGCATTATAACAGGGGTTTTTTTTTGTGATTTTATACGCTTTTTGGCATGGTTTTCATATGATTTCATGGGCGTATTGCACGAGGCATACTAATCAGTACATCTAGAGTGCACCAAGTTTTTGCATGCAATTTGTGCTATTTTTGTTTCATCCTCCTCAATGGTTAAGACCGGAGGGCTTACAAAGAAAGCCCTCTTTAAATTCAAAAAGATCCAAGGGCTTATAACAAAAGCCCCTTTCTCATGAAAAACAAAAGTTGAACCATTTCTAGGGTTTCGGAAAGGCGTCGATGGAGCCAAGGCAAGGGCGGCAAGGCCATTGTTACCTCAATCTCGCGTCCTTTGCCCAAGGAGAAATCTCCATGTTTGAACTCTTAAGCATGTTTCCCTGATAGTCTGGTGGATTCTCCATGTTTGAACTCTTAAGCATGTTGCCCTGATAGGGGACGAGACCATGAAATCGCTATAGAGGCTATCTAAATTGGGGAGGCGAAGCTTTACAGCAGCCGCTGCAGCACGCCAGGATAACAGAACTGCATATTCTTCGAAATGGGGCTTATTGAAGAAAGCAGGAGCTTTAACGACAATTGGACTAGGCGGATGGGCTTTGTTTGAGAATGGAGACAAAAGACGCCGATTCAAGCTTTTATGGGTTATCCCTACCCGTCTTGCTAGGGACATTTTTACTGCCACCTCCAATCCCTTCGGAGTGTGCGAATGGAGGATGGTAAGAATTGGATACAAGGAAGTTGGATGGGATCTGCTCCCTTTTTATCACAATGGGGTTAAAGAATCAACCGATGCATACTCTTTCACCAATGCACACTCTGGCTACTATGAGATTGGATTGGAGACCTAGCTTCACAGCACCATGCATGACGGTAGAACCTGCATTGGGAGGTACTATCACCTCAGACACAATCACAATTGGGAACTGTTTCCACTGTGCATTCAAGATATTCATTATCCAGGGTTGCCATGTAGCCATGAGCGTCATCCTCTGATTCCTCGTCAGTAGACGCCTCCTCTACTATATATGCTCTGGATTTCCTTTTATTATTTTGCCATCGTTTCTTCTGATGAGGTCTAGAAGATCTGCGAGATTCTTGAGGCTGTCGTTTGGACTCCTCATCTGATCTAGGATCTTCATTGCAATGTCGGGCCGAGTGGCCCAATTTGTTACAATTCTGGCACTTGACAGACCCCCTGGAGCGATTATCAGAGCCCTTGTTGTGGCTGTTACTTCCTGCTGTGGCTACAAGAGCACCACTAGGTTCAGCTTCAAGTGAATCTTTCATAGTGCTAGAATTCAAGATTGCCTATGCAAGACTCGCAAATTTGCCACCGCTCCTTGGACTCTGTAAGTATGCTTGTGCAAGAATGTATGTTTAATAGAATTTTTAAAACCGTTTAATCTATAACGGTTTTGTCTGCTGGTTTGAACATTGGAAATTTTCTGATGTCTTATTTGGGTAGAGTAGATTTAATGTTGTGCAAATTCTAATGGGCATGGAAATTACCGTAAGAACCTTGCGGTTTTAACAAAGCGGTGGACGACATAAAATGATTTGGGAATTGTGTTTGCAGGAAGTGGTGGAGAAAGCATATATGGAGGAAAGTTCAAAGGTATGCTTCTATGGTCTGCATTTGTAGTGAAATTACATATTTGTGATTTAAATCTAATATAATATTACTTTCAATCGTTGCAGATGAAAACTTCATTCACAGTCATAATGATCCCGGCATCTTATCTATGGCTAATGCTAGGCCCAATACGAATGGCTCCCAGTTCTTTATTACGTTTGCTCCAGCAAAACATCTTGATGGGTATGAGCTCTCTGCTATCATGCTGAGATGCTGGCCATGCTAACTGTTGTAAAACCTGTTTAATTTTCTGATACTGCCTAGTGTTGCTGTTGTCATTTTTACAGAATGTAACAAGCAAACCCCTTATAGTTGCAAGGTAACTGTAGTAATTTATTTTTATTGGTGATAGTTGACCTTGCTATGGCCTGTTATTGAGTGAATTTATTAAGTGATGAATCCATGTACAGCCAATTGATTCTGTTATATAAGGTGTTACCAATACTGGCACTTCATGTAGAAGAAGCTGTTGGTTTCTTTTTACCACACCCTGTTTTAGTGACAGTGTTTTGATGTTTGGAATGTTCTGTCCTTAGCTGAGTTATTTTGATATACTTTTCTGCTTAAAAACTCACATTATTGGATCCCTTTGTTAAAACACTGGCATTTAACTTCAGTAGAGGATGTGCAAATGCCTGACATTGATATCCATTTTATATTTGACAATGATGGTGGTTCGTTATTAAAATTTTCTATTTTCTTAGTCCTAATGATTAATGGTTAATATGCAGGAAGCATGCTGTTTTTGGAAAAGTTGTGGAGGGCATGGATGTTTTGAAGAAGATTGAACAGGAGCCTACCAGTAGCCCTAAGTTCAGACCCGAGAGGACTATTAAGGAAGTGCTTCATACTTATAATGGAATGCCAATGCCAAATTGTGAACAACTTTACCGGTTGAACTGAGCATCTTTTGGCATATGGGACAGCCGTGGTGATTCTGGTCCAGATCATTCCATATTTGTTGGAGATCTTGCACCAGATGTTACAGATTATGTGCTTGCATTGATACCAGCACATGTTATCATATGCACTAGCATATGCATGACAATGTGCAGTTTACAATATTAGGGGGTATTTTAAACTATTTTGACAGTTGATTCTCTTGAGCTAGTGGTACTGGCTTTATATTGGGCGCCATGGCCCCTTTCAGTAAACCTTATGATGTTATTATTATTTTTGCCCATTTTATAACAGTGTGTTTGCGTTTATTTGGGCCCCATTTGGGCGGCTCTTAGCAATGGAAATAATTTGTTTGTCTGATGTTCTTGTGCTTTTTAGTAATTAATGTTTAGACCCATAAAGTTTACCTATATTTTAGGGCCCGAAGGGCCCAATTTTTTTTTTTTAATATAATAATCAACACACAACTACCATTAACATTATTAACATAAACCATTGCATTTAACACATTTAAATTAAAATCCCCCTTAAACCCCCTTTGGTTTGGGTGCATTGGCAGCGAGAGCCCCAAAAATATATTTACAATACATGTATAAAATTAACACCATTAAGTACATTCTCTCAAATCTTATAGTATTTTGCAAACCTTAATACACAGTACACAAAAACTTGTACATGCATACCCCACAAACGAGGATCGCTATGTACGGTCCAGATCTTGGAATAAAGGGCAAATATGCCCATCCGACAGCTCTCGTTGCCCGGAGTAACCCCCCGTGTGAATATGTAGCATAATAACAGGGGTTTTCTTTGTGTTTTTGTACGCTTTTCACAAAGGTTTTCTTAAGATTTCATGGCGTATTCGAATGGATGTACTAATGCGTACATCTAGAGTGCACCATTTCGTAGTCGTTGATTTAGCTTTTTTTTTTTCAATGGTGCAACATCCAAGGGTTACAAGAAAAGCCCTCTTTTTTATTTTAGGGGCTGAACATGCAAGCCTCGTGGATAGCATTTTAGGGCATTTTAGCATTTTAGCCTCGTGGATGCGAGCTTGAACTGGCCCCTAAGACATCTCCTAAGAGCTTTAAGCTTAGGAAAGAGCCTTGCTGCGGAAGTTTTTATAGAATTTTTTTTTGCCATAATCTCGATGAAGACTTTTGCCGCAGTTCAAGATTTGAGCACAGGTTTCGTGGAAGTTCAAGTTTTTTGAGTAACGGGTTTTGACGCAATTCAAGGTTTTTTGCCAATGTAACACAAGGTAAAATTCCTCCATACCTAAAGATCCCCTGCGGCTGCTAGGAAAGAGCCTTGCTGCGGAAGTTTTTATAGAATTTTTTTTTTGCCAGAATCTCGATGAAGACTTTTGCCGCAGTTCAAGATTTGAGCACAGGTTTCGTGGCAGTTCAAGGTTCTCAGAGCACAAGGTGGAGCTCCGGCAGCAGGGCCGTTTCATTATACTGGTGTAGGACATCCATTTTTCTTATCAGCCTTTTCTTATATGATCTCAAGGTTCTATTTGCTTCAACGACACCCATCTGCATAGACCCTAATGATGAGAGATAGGTGTGTATGTAAGCATAGGAATGGCTTTCGCGTCGCCCCACATTAGAAGAGGCCAGACACCTCCCGGTGGTTCATCTACATTTGATCCTTTCAGCTGGTCAGAAGGACCTGATTTGTCAAAACTCCAACGCCCAGCAGTTTGCATTTCAATCAAGAACAATGCCGTAGCAGAAGGGAGCCTAGGAGGAAGCCCTGTTGGCCGCCCAACCATACGCATGCATCAGGTCTTGCTGATATTACTCTCTCATTTTTATCTTTCCAACAAATAAGAGGGTTATGCTGGATTATCTTTGCACTGTTCGATATTTACATACTAAGTTAGATTAATCTTTTGGCAAGTTGTTTAATGCGTTGTGTGAATGGCTGTAGCCTGCAGGTGGAGTGAGCACGTTAAAATTTGGGAATAAGCTCTCATTGGAGGAAGCAGAGGCCTTACTTAAAAGGTAAGATAATTGATGTAGGACATGATGCATAATTGCTTATCTTGGTATCCTAGTACAGACCCATTGAATCGTGTCCGGCATCATTTACGTGAAAATAATATGGCAAATGTGACCAGAAACATTTCCATCTCATTCTTGTAATGGCATTGAAGTTACCTGATGGATTGAACAGCTCCACTCTGTCCATACAATCACACATGCAAGGAATTGTTACTCTAGCAATTGCTATGAATTCTGCAAAAATAGACGCGGTTAAGTAATAAGCTACCTGCACCATGAGATACTAATACAAACTTAATGCAGGAGCCTGCAAATAGTAAAATCTACAGCATTGCTTTCCAGGGGATCAGGTCATATTTCATGTTTGAGAGCATGTTCTTTTTGTCTCAATCTAATGGTAGCCCATTGCAATAGGACCTCAAGTTGTAATACCTGACTCATAGTCCATGTGAATAAAAATGTGGATAGCGTGCTGAATATTTGTGGTACTTTGCATCAGTTTGGAACTGCCCCCTGTGGGATGGTATTGATTGTGGCCATCACTAGCATATGCATGACAATGGCCATCACTAGCATATGCATGACAATGTGAAGTTTACAATAAAAGGGAGTATTTTAAACTATTTTGACAGTTCATTCTCTTGAACTAGTGGTACTGGCGCCCAATAGAACTAGTGGTACTGGCTTTATATTGGGCGCCATGGCCCCTTTCAGTAAACCTTATGATGTTATTGTTGTTTTTGCCCATTTTATAACAATGTGTTTTGCATTATATTTATTTGCTTTTGGTATGCAATGGAAATAATTTGTTTGTTTTTATGTTAGTGTTTTTTAGTAACTAATGTATAGACCCATAAAGTTTACCATGTTTGCTTTAGTTAGGGCCCGAAGGGCCCAAAATTTTTTTTAATATAACAATCAACACACAACTACCATTAACATTATTAACATAAATCATTGCATTTAACACATTCAAATTAAAATCCCCCTTAAACCCCCTTTGGTTTGGGTGCATATTCACACGGGGGGTTACGTAGGGCAGCGAGAGCCCCAAAAATATAGTTACAATACATGTACAAAATTAACACCATTAAGTACATTATCTCAAACCTTATAGTATTTTGCAAACCTTAATATACAGTATACAAAAACTTGTACATGCATACCCCACAAACGAGGATCGCTATGTACGGTCCAGATCTTGGAATAAAGGGCAAATATGCCCATCCGACAGCTCTCGTTGCCTAGAGTAACCCCCCGTGTGAATATGCACCCAAACCAAAGGGGGTTTAAGGGGGATTTTAATTTGAATGTGTTAAATGCAATGATTTATGTTAATAATGTTAATGGTAGTTGTGTGTTGATTGTTATATTAAAAAAAAAAATCTGGGCCCTTCGGGCCCTAAAATATAGGTAAACTTTATGGGTCTAAACATTAATTACTAAAAAGCACAATAACATCAGACAAACAAATTATTTCCATTGCATACCAAGAGCCGCCCAAATATACGCAAACACACTGTTATAAAATGGGCAAAAACAATAATAACATCATGAGGTTTACTGAAAGGGGCCATGGCGCCCAATATAAAGCCAGTACCACTAGCTCAAGAGAATCAACTGTCAAAATAGTTTAAAATACCCCCTAATATTTCCAGACACTTTCGAAACATTTTAGAACTTATATGCATGTGGGACACGGTGTGATTTTATTTGTTAGGGTGTTGATTTCCTGATTGTTGGTCTAGATACATGTAGAAGCCCTCCATTCTTCTAGAAGTGCCTCATTCTTATCGAACCACTCCAATTCAACCGCCAGTCTTAAGCCTTTTAGTTCTATCATATCAAGTATATCTAGCTTTCTAGTGTGTCCTTTGCGTATTTCTTACATATTTTTTGGTATTTTCTATTGTTTTTGCATATATTCATGACACTTGCCAAAGACTATCTTTGCCCCGTCATGTAGTCATTTGAGATCCAATTGTTTCGGAAGGTCTCAAAGAACTTCTTCCATCAGGTCGTTCATTCACTATTTTCGTTTCTACAAGATTTCTCCACCGCATACGTGGCTGCGCCAGTCGATCTACGCACGAAATAATAGTAATAAAATTTTTAGAACTCGAAATAGAGAAAACACCTGATAAATGAAGACTAGAAATGGCTAAATCAATGAATACCCCTTCTTGTTGGTGGAATCAAGTTCGCTATAGGTGCAAAACTATTGCACTTGATCAATCTATACTTTGACTATGATTCCGTCAATTCTCTTTGCCCTTTTATAGGCTTGGGCCTTTGTGTTCTTCCACAAAGATGCTATAACATCTTTTCTTGCTTCCTTATCCTCTTTGTGATGCTTCTTGCCAGTGTCTGCATTGTCTGGAATGGTAAAGAACCGAGAGATCTACTCTTTTTCTTTGTTTCCAAGTAGGTTGGACTACGCCCTCAGCTTGTAACGAATGTTGCTCTTGAGTGTGACGCCTAAGAAGATGGTTGTGATGATATCATTCTTCAGGATCTGGTTGGTGATCCGGGTTTCTCGCCGATACCCTGAGATGTAGGAAGTCTCTGTGTTTTCTCCACCATCTCAACAATTAATAGTCTTATTTCCGGTTCACTCATCGGTATAACAAGTTCAGGTTCTCGTGTGGTGTTGTTAGTGTCTACCACATCTCTATTGGCAAAAACAATTACGTTATTACTATATTCTTATAGCTGCTATCTTAAGCCCCATGTAAACATGCAAGCATGCTATATGATTGCTATGGTCTAAGCTGATTAACACTAAAATGATGCTAAACTTCGAGTATGCATATATTGCATCTGGGAAAGAATTATATTACTTATTTCAAAAGAAGTTTGTATTATGCTTTTTTTAATTTAAGCTAACAATCTACTCTATATATAAGTATATCCATGTGTACCACTTATAGGCAACTGGAGCATTTCTAAGTTAGCTAATAGTTAGGGTTCTCAATTATGCATGCAAGAACTAGAGTCTCGATAAACTTCTGTAATGCTATCCTGGTATTGCATTGCTGGGCAAACTACTAGGATGCTAAAAAGTAGTTGCATTTCCACAGCTAGTAGGCAGGTGTTGTTCCATTTGGTCACTATGCGTGCAATGATAGATTCTGTTGTTGGGGAAAAAAAAACCCCTATATGCTGCCTTCGTTGACTTCTCCAAGGCTTTTGATATGGTGAACAGAAAAAATCTATGGGAAAGAATGGATGATTTACGCTATCATGGCCCAAAAGGAGACTAGGTCGAAGAAGACAAAAGTGGATAAAACTGAGGCAGACTTCTCCAAATCCGATGGTGAAACTTCTGATGCCGAAATCTCATTGGCAGCTATTATGAGAGAACTGGTTGTCTTCAAACAAGAGACTGCACTAAGAGAAACAAGACTTCTGGAGGAGATTAAAAGTTTAAAATCTGAGAATGAAGTCCTTCGTTCCAATTTCGTACATTTGCAAGAGGAATTAAATGAGGTTAAGGAAGACATTATAAATCTGAAGGGAAGATCCTCTGACACAGTAGTAGAATCAGTAGAATCAGCAATGGATGAGATGTCTATTCTACGGGCTGCCTTTGATAATTATGTTGAGACTCAGGAACGAAATCAGCGAGCTCTAAACCTTCGAATAGTGGGTCTACCTGAACAGGAGAATGAGAATACCAGAGAAACAGTGGAAAAAATTTTGAAGGAAGACATGCAGGTAGCCAAAGTTGAAATCCTAGATGCATTTAGACTGAGGAAAAAAGGATCTAGAACTCGTAACATTTTGCTGAAGTTTCCTTCTAGGGAGGCAAAGACACAAGTCGTGAAGCAGAGGTTCACTCTTAAAGGGAAATTCATCTGGGTAAATGACGATCTCACAAAAGAGCAGATCCAAGAGAAGAAAAAAGAAATTCAAAAATTTAAAGAGGCAAAAGAGAAGAACCAGAATGTAAAATGGCTGAAAGGGAAAGTTGTTGTGACAGAATAGGAATTCCTGGGAGGCATTAAAATTGTAATTTGGAATGTTAATAGATTAATGGTTGACAAAGTGGTGGCAATACAGGAAACTCTTGACGGAATAGATGTAATTTGCTTTGTTGAAACTAAAGAACATGAATTTTATGCATTACCAGAGATACCGGGGTTTGAATTGTTATATTCTGTGAAAAATGAAAGATTTAAAGATATGCATATTGGAAACGGTGGACTTTCTTGCTATGTAGTACGAACATGATCATATGCAATGGTCTGCGCAGATTTCCAAAAGCTAAAAGTAATACATGTAGATCCAGAAGTACAGTTGATTATGTGATTATGGCGGCTAATACTTTGGACCAGCTGATCGATTTCCAAGTTGGGGAAGAACAACTAGAATCAGATCATTGCCCATTGGTGATTATACTGCATGCCAGTAATGCAAGTTTCTCTCCAAAATCTCATGTTTATCAGGGATATCATATGAGGGCTAGTTTGCGCAATTGCTATCAAGCTAAGATAGAATCAGATTTGCAAGGTATCAGCTGGGATGCAGACATATCTACATCTAGCCAGCAGTTGAATGCTTTGTTATCTAATGCAGCTAAAGAGGTTTTTACCTCAAAACGCGTTGGGAAAGGGCTCCCATGCAAATCCTGGTATGATCAGACTTGTAGAGAGGCTAAGAAAAATGGAGGACTAGTCAGGGACCTCTGAAAGAAGAATGTAGAAAAGAATATAGAAAAATAGTGAGGCAGAAGAAAAGACAATATATCCATTCACGACAGGAAGATCTAAGCCAGAAATACATATCGGACCCAAAAAGCTTTTGGAATATGCTTCGAAAAGCTCACCAAAATGATTTTTCCCTCTCAGCTAACATTTTATGGAAGCATGTGTATGCTTTATATCATCATCCAGCGCTGCTGCAAAGAGTAGAAAAAGGCATAAGGATTGATTATGTATTCACTGCAGAGGAAGTATCAGAATGTATCAATCGCTTAGCAAATGGGAAAGCGAAAGATATTCAAGGATTATGCGCTGAACATCTTAAATGGGCTGGGCCAAAATTATGTCCAATCTGTTAATTTCTTTGTATAAAAACAACCACAGATATAACAAGCTTTGCACAAGCACTTCAAATAATCTGTATCAAATCTTACTGAAGCAAAAATAAAACCTGATATAAGTGAAGTCTTGCTGCCACGTCTATTCAACGAACCACATCTGTTACTGTAATAGAAGATAAAGAAAAAGATTCCGGCTAGAAAAGCCAGAGCACAGATAACAAGGTGATACACCGCAGCAACAGCAGTCCGGCTAACAAAGCCAGAGCAAGAATCATGCCTGAGCAACAATCCGGCTAACAAGGCAGTCAACGCCTCCAATCTGTCTGATCAACAGTCTGGCTGACGACGCCTCTTCAATCGGAAAATCTCGGATGATTTAGAATAGGCCAACTCGAGCAAGATGCTTCCTTCCGGCCCTCGGTTCTGCAGCTCAGACAATAAGCAACGACTTCTGCGAATCTGCCTGCACTGAATCTTATTTTTGGATCACTTGCCTTAATCGATCGACCGTCTCCTATTTATGCAGTGGTTTAAGCAAATTTGATGCATACACCTGTCCATATAACGTGCACATCATGCCTTCTACGTTTTTTAATGTGACATGAACCATTATTTTATCACTCCTCCTTCATGTCACAAGGGTCTCTAATTGAAAGTCCAAGTTTAAATTTATTGAACTTGTCCACTTGCAGCGGTTTTGTAAGCAAATCTGCCATTTGATTATTGGTCGATATATATCGAACCTGTATCAATCCTTTCACGACCAAATCTCTTACAAAATGCATATGCAGTTCAATATGCTTGGTCCTTTCGTGCATTACCGGATTTTTTGTCATAGCTATGCAACTCATGCTGTCACTATATACATGCGCTGCATTATCCTGTATAATTCCAAGTTCATGCAGAAGACCTTTGAGCCACACTATTTCTTTTGCCACTAGAGACACTGCTGCATATTCTGCTTCGGCCGAAGACATTGCAACTGATGATTGTTTTTTGCTTCGCCATGATATTGCAGCTTCTCCTAACATAGTGACATATCCAGAGGTGGATTTTCGAGAATCTAAGTCTCCTGCCCAATCTGCATCGGCATATGCTTTGAGTACCAGTCTAGGTTCTTTGCCTGCCTTATACTCCAGCCCATGATTAAGAGTTCCCTTCAAATATCTGAGAACTCGTTTTGCTGCGAGCCAGTGCGCTTGTCCTGGATTATTCAAAAACCTACTCAAAAAATTAACTGCATATGTAATGTCTGGGCGTGTACTATTAGCTACATAAAGCAAGCAACCAATAAGCTCTCTGTACGGTACCTTTTCCATATATGTTATTTCAGCATCTGTCTTAGGACACATTTCATCCGACAATCTAGTACCAATCACCATGGGTGTGCTCACAGGGTTACAAGCTGTCATATTAAATCTTTCAAGTATACCTCTAATGTTTCTTGCTTGGGTAATCATCATTCTTTTATTTTTTCTATCTCTTTCAACTTCCAGACCAAGAAAAAATTTGAGCTCACCTAGATCGGTCATCTTAAACTTTTGCCTCAAAAAGGTTTTGCATCGATCTAAACAATTTGCATCGTTCGATGCCATTATGCAATCATCTACATAAAGAGCTATTATGCAAAATTTATCTTCATCATGGAAAACGTAAAGATTACCATCAGACTTTAATTTTTCGAACCCTTGCTCCTTTAGATAGCCGTCTATACACATATACCATTGTCTTGGAGCTTGTCTTAATCCATAAACAGCTTTCTTTAATTTCCATACCATATCTTCGCCTTGCTCAAAACCAGGAGCCTGTTTCATGTATATTTCTTCATCAATATCTGCATTCAAGAAAGCTGTGCTTACATCCATATGATGTAGCTCTAAATCATTAGCGTTTGCATATGCTAAAATAGCTCTTAAACTTGCTAGTTTTACAATGGGCGAAAAAGTTTCTTCATAGTCTATACCTTTTTTCTGAGAAAACCCTTGCGCAACTAGCCTGGCTTTATATTTTTGCATGCATCCATCTGGACCCCTTTTTATCTTAAAAATCCATTTATTCCCTACTATGTTTTTACCTTCAGGACGCTTTACAAGCTCATATGTTTTATTTTGCAAGAAAGATTGCATTTCATCCTCCATTGCACTTTTCCACTTTTCAGCATCTTCTGCACTAACAGCTTCATCAAAACTGTTAGGTACTCCAGGTTCAAACAATGCCATAAGGGCAGGAATATTATCGTCTGGCAATAAAAGCATTTGTAAACGTCTACTTTTCCCTGACTCATGTCTACCATACACTTCTTCATCTACTTGTAAATTTTCTTTTAAACGTTCAACTTCACTCTTGCGTTTTTTTACTACAGGAGGAACTTCAGGAGGTATTTCATTTACTTGATCGTCATTAGAGACTATAGCGTCCTTAGGACCATTATCATCAATATCTACAGACATTTTAGGCATTTCCTCATCTTTAGCATATTTTTCTATAATCTCCTCCTGAATTCTAGAATCTTGTACCTGTTTTCTGTCTTTATATAGTATTGATTCATCAAATGTGACATCTCTGCTAATACATACCTTCCTGGATTTTGGATTGTAAAGTCGATAGCCTTTAGCTTCTTCATCATAGCCAACTAGAAATGCTTCTGTTGATCGATCTTCTAGCTTGGTTCGTATTTCTTCTGGAACATGCACATACGTTAAACATCCATATACTTTAAATTTATCATAATTTTGTTTACTGTTAGTCCACATTTCCTCTGGAATAGACCCTCCTGTGCTGACTGAAGGCAGTCTATTTTGAATATAAAATGTCGTTTTTACTGCTTCAGCCCATAAGAAATTAGGTAGCTTTGCATGCTTTATCATTGCTCTAGCTGCATCCAATACTGTTCTATTTTTGCGTTCTGCTACCCCATTTTGCTGAGGACTGTATCTGCAAGTGAGCTGTCTTCTTATACCTCGCTCAGAACAAAAACTCTTAAATTTCTTTGACAAATATTCTCCACCTCTATCGGACCTTATACATTTTACCTTCTTCCCTGTCTCACATTCAACTTCAGCTACAAACTGCTTAAGCGCATCCAATGCTTGATGCTTAGCTCTTAGAAAATAGCACTTACTTCTTCTACTATAGTCATCAATAAATGAAATATAATACCTTTTTCCACTCATACTTGTTATGTTCATTGGTCCGCACAAGTCAGTATGCACTAATTCCAGAAGATCCTTTGCACGCTTATTGCTTTTCTTAAAAGGCATCCTTGTATGCTTTCCTAGCATACATCCATGACACACAAACTGACAGTTTTCTTTTGAACTATTTATTAGACCTTTCTTGGCCATAATTTCAATGTTTTTTACATGAGTATGAGCTAGCCGTTCATGCCATAACTTAACAGATGGTAACAACGTAGCATTTACTTCAAATGTTCTACTTTTGCTTAACTCAAACAAGTCACCAATTCTTCTTGCCAAGAAAACTAGTTTATTATCACGCAAAATCTTGCAATATTTTTGTTCAAATACTACCTTATAACCCAAGTCTACTATCTGACTTACAGAAATTAAGTTTCTGATCAAATTCGGCACACACAAAACATCTTTCAGGCTTACAGGTTTGCCTTTCAGATCAAACAACTCTAGCATCCCTACTCCTTCAACCTGTTGCAAGCTCCCATTGCCCAACTGAATATGTCTTGGTCCAGACATTGAGCATTCAACAAGCATATCTGGAGAGCTGACTATGGATCGCTCAGCTCCACTATCTATCACAAGAGAATTAGCACGAGCATTTTCTTTAATACCAATGCAGATCTCAGGTATTACCTCAGTATCTTCTTCTTGTTCAGTGGATTCAACAGCTATATTCACGGAGCTTGGTCTGTCTCGACCTCTTCCTCGCGAAGCTCCTCCTCTATTACCTGCAATTCTTCCTTTGTTTTTTGGACTAGAACAAGTTGGTGACATATGACCTTTCCCCCCACAATTATAGCATAATATTTCTTTGCCTAGTTTTGGACAATTAGCTTTTATATGCCCGTACTCATTACATGCAAAACATGGACCAGCTTTACCTCCTCTACCTTTGCGACCTCTCGTGTAAAGAATTTCAGCCCCTTCATCATCGTTTCTTACTAATTTTTTTTGCTCAATTTCAGTTCGGACTATCCTTTCGGCTTGTTCACGATTCTTTGCTACATTCCTCAGAAACATTGCAATCTGCTCATCATATGCTGAGAAGGCTCTTGAGATAGCTAATATCTCAGCTTCTTTGGATAATACAGCACCAGCAGCTTTTAAATCAAACACTATCATATCCAAAGTTTGAAAAAATACTTCTAGATTATCACCATCATGAAACTTAAGACGTCTTAGTTCCTTTTCCAAAACATCAATTTGCGAAGATGACTTACTTTCATAATTTTTGAGAAGATACAGCCACATCTCTTGCGGTGATAATCCTTGCAATCTTAACAAAATACTGGGACTAACCTTGCTACAAATGATACCTTTTGCTTCGTTTATTTTTGCAGATGTATCAGATGCGCCAGCTTTGTCCTTGGCCTTCTTTTCCTTTTTTACTTCCTCATCGCTCAGTTTCAGCTTCTCAAGTTTTGCCATCGCTTTGTGCAGCTCATCTGCACCCTTTGGAGGCTTCACAATATCCCATACTCCTTCAGTCTTCAAGATCCTCTTAATTTTGGATTTCCATACTTGAAATCCAGACCCACCATTATATACATCCACTGCACTCAGCAGGGAAGCTCCAAACCGACTAGCCATATTGGCTCTGATACCACTGTTAATTTCTTTGTATAAAAACAACCACAGATATAACAAGCTTTGCACAAGCACTTCAAATAATCTGTATCAAATCTTACTGAAGCAAAAATAAAACCTGATATAAGTGAAGTCTTGCTGCCACGTCTATTCAACGAACCACATCTGTTACTGTAATAGAAGATAAAGAAAAAGATTCCGGCTAGAAAAGCCAGAGCACAGATAACAAGGTGATACACCGCAGCAACAGCAGTCCGGCTAACAAAGCCAGAGCAAGAATCATGCCTGAGCAACAATCCGGCTAACAAGGCAGTCAACGCCTCCAATCTGTCTGATCAACAGTCTGGCTGACGACGCCTCTTCAATCGGAAAATCTCGGATGATTTAGAATAGGCCAACTCGAGCAAGATGCTTCCTTCCGGCCCTCGGTTCTGCAGCTCAGACAATAAGCAACGACTTCTGCGAATCTGCCTGCACTGAATCTTATTTTTGGATCACTTGCCTTAATCGATCGACCGTCTCCTATTTATGCAGTGGTTTAAGCAAATTTGATGCATACACCTGTCCATATAACGTGCACATCATGCCTTCTACGTTTTTTAATGTGACATGAACCATTATTTTATCACAATCTTGGCTGATTTGTTCACAAAAGCACTTGCACAGGGATTTCCCATATCATGGCAAGCTAATCGAGTAGTGCCAGTTCATAAAGGTGGGGCTGCTAGCGATATTAATAACTACAGGACTATTCTAGTCAGTAGTTTGCTACCAAAACTTCTTGCGACAATTTTGGAAATGAAAATAAGTACTTGGGCTGAGACTAATAACAAGAGGTCTAAGGTACAAGCTGGTTTTAGACCTGGCCGTTCTACTTTAGACCATATATTGGTGTTGAAAACAATATTAGACACAGTGAAGGGGACGAAAAAGCCAGTATATGTTGCCTTTGTTGATTTTAAGAAGGCTTTTGACAAAGTGCCGAGATTTCAGTTATGGGATAGAATGGATAAGCTACAGATACCGAAATCATTACAGGAAGCAGTACAGATATTATACGAAAAAGTGTTAGTACAGTTGTCCTTCCCATTATCATCAGAGAACCCAGAATATATTGACAGCAATATTGGAGTTAAACAAAGCTGCCCATTGTCTCCCACTTTGTTTGGATTATTTATTGATGGCCTTGAATCATGGCTACACGATAATTGTCCAGACGGTATAGTGTTACATGATTCGGTGGTGCAGTTGTTGATGTATGCGGATGATGTGGTTATCTTTGCTCGCTCCCTGGAATCCATGCAGAGACATTTGGATGGGCTAGCTCGATTTTGTGACGCTACTGGGATGGAGGTAAATCTGGGGAAAACGAATATTATGACAGTAGGAGCGCTCAAACAGGAATGTTCATTCAAATACAAAGATAAGTTGGTGAGTCCTTGTGACTTTTATAAATATTTAGGGCTGATTTTCCATAGGAACCATAGATGGAATACTTGCATTGCCCAGAGGATTGATGGAAGCCACAAGGCTCTTTACGCCATGCATAGTCTTTGTAGAGAGGCGCACTTATGGTCATGGACACTTAAAAAAAGATTGTTTGAATCGCTAAGTGTGGCATTATATGGCAGTGAGATTTGGGGACCTACTATCTCACATGGATTGTGGGCGGATCTTGAACATGTTCTAAAGAAATTTATAAGGCTTGAGCTAGGGATCAAAGCTCAAACCCCTTACCCGATGATGCTAACTGAATGTGGTCTATTACCCCTGGAAGGAGAGGCTATGGTAAGATTTATTCGATTCTTGAAAAAGCTGTTTCACATGGATAATACTTGGCTCCCTTACAAGGCTTTGTTAGCTAGCAGAGATAAGGGATGGTTTCATGATGTCACTAATTGGCTTGGGAGATGGGATATCCAGTGGGAAGAGGCTTTGTTGGAGACAAACTTGAGACAATGGGTATATGATAAGGTCCAGAGGAAGATGTGGTTACAACCGAAGACAAAAATGATCTTATATAGGCAAAATATGAATCCTGGTTTAAAGGTGGCCCAATACTTGAATGATAATATCTCCATCAAGAAAAGACATGCGATTGGCAGAATCCGTCTTAGTTCACATCATCTGGGAGTGGAAACGGGGAGATGGGGACAAATTGTACCAAGATCTGAAAGACGCTGCAAAGTTTGTGGTGAAGAACAAGTGGAAGACGAAGAACATACATTACTTAGATATGGGGCATACTTTTTGTTGTGTGCCCAATATGGCATTGAAGCAGATGATCTTCAGACTTTCTTTACCATGAAGGGGGAGAAAATCGGGGGCTATTTACTAGATCTTCTGCAGTATAGAGAGAATTGCTTGAAAAGGTTGAATAGTCTTCTTGAAGAAGATGATATAATGAGCGAGAGCGACGAGCAAAATGAGGATACTGAGACTCATTTGCTCTTTTATGATTATGCATATTGATTGTCTTTTAGGCCTCCCAAGACTTAATACTCTCTCTCTCTCTCTCTCTCTCTCTCTCTCTCCAAACACGCTTTTTGGTCTTTTCATAGATCAATTAGAAGAGTGGATTAAGCGACATGGCGGTGATGGCACGATGGTGAATGGGTATTTTCTTTTGCTTTTATTGTATGCTGATGATGTTGTGCTATTATCCAGAAGTGTAGCGGGTTTACAAAGACATCTGGATGCTTTGGGTCATTTTTGTGATGCGAAAAGCATGAAGGTAAATATGGCTAAGACCAAAATAGTAGTGTTTGGAGCTAACAAGGTAGACCATGTTAAAGTGTTGTATAAAGGAGAATCTGTTGAATTGGTGGAGAGCTATAAATATCTTGGTTTGGTTGTAGACAAAAGTCCAAACTGGAACTTGGCAGCCGAGCAAAAAGCAGATGGTGGGCTTAAAGCCCTTTATGCTATGCAGCGCAGGTGTAGGAAAGCAG
The DNA here is from genome assembly GCA_021234155.1 of Isoetes taiwanensis. NCBI lineage: Eukaryota > Viridiplantae > Streptophyta > Lycopodiopsida > Isoetales > Isoetaceae > Isoetes > Isoetes taiwanensis. Next base: position 2,171,156 of record JAJEKV010000116.1, on the reverse strand, counting down.
ATATTTGGAATTTTGATATGAAGAAACAGTTGTATATTGCTTTAGTGCAATCGGTTGTGTTGTATGGTTGTGAAGTTTGGGGGCCAGGATTGGCATTGGACAGATGGAAGAAAATTGAGAAAATACAGAAAAGATTTTTTCGATCGGAACTTGGCATTAAAATGCAAACGCCTTATGATATGCTTTTAGTGGAGTGTGGAATGTTTTCCCTGGAAGTTGAAGCACTTTGCAGGACTCTCCATTATGTGTATAAAGTCCTTTATATTATGCCTGATGATAGCCTCCCACGTTTGGCCCTGGAGGAGACGCGTATAAAGGGGTGGTTTGCAGACATAGAACTTTGGCTAGCCAGGTGGGGGATGTATATGGATGATCTGGGGATGTATAAAGATGATATTCGAGGGTGGGTTAGGAGAAATGTCACACGCGTGTGCTGGAGAGAAGGTGCAGTTAAGAAGGAGTTTTATAGGAATCACATCAACCCTACGCTAAAGGGAGCCAGTTACCTTCAGGAAAATATCTCAGTTAGATATAGACAAGCCATATGCAGAATGAGACTGAGCTCGCACAGGCTAGGGGTTGAGATAGGCAGGTGGAATGATGTCCCACATGAGCTTAGATCATGCAAGTTATGTGATACTGGGGCACTTGAGGACGAAGCACATGTGCTTCTCCATTGTCCAAAGATACATTGACTTCCGCATTAAACATGGTATAAGCTTATACACTTGTTGATTTCTTTGATCTTCCAGGTGTCCAGATTGGGGCATACATACTTGAAATCATGGGTTACAGAGAGGAATGCCTAAAAAGAATGGAGGTAAAGGAAATGGACGAGGAGGAGATGGGAGGAGTTAATGCATTACTTACTGATGATGCATTAGACGATCTTTTTTATACATGATAATGTACTGATTTGAACGTCTTATAGACCTGGCGGTCTCACAGACGTAATAATACAATTTCATTTCATTTCATTTCATTTTCTCTCTCTCTCTCTCTCTCTCTCTCTCTCTCTCTCTCTCTCTCTCGGCAAAAAACCCTAGGCGCTAGCTGTGTGCACTCCAAAAACTCTATTCTATGCAAAAATTATGTTCAATGTCGTTTGCTCTGTCCTCTGTTTGATTTGGACAAGGTGCTGATTAGGGCTGTAATAAGCCATGTGGGGCTCTGCAATCGTTGCATCCATCAGCATTTGCCGATTCTTTCGCATTTCGTGGTCTACGTAAAATAAGGCTATGTAATAATGACGATGAAGCGTGAAGCTCAGACAGTCCATACAGCTCCATCTGCAGCCAGTTGCTACATTTTGCAAGTCAATCTCTCTAGGGTTTCTATGGCACAGGGCAAACCGACAAAAAAGAGCAGGTCGACCTCTGATCAGAACGTTAAGAACAACAAAATCGATGGGTTAGTCTCTGGGATCGATGGGCCTACTTCTGTTTCTGGGCCCGATGGCACAGGAACAGGGTCGGGTCTATCAGCCCCTTTAAAAAATAAAAAAGAAAGGGACAGGGAAGCAAATCTGGACTCCGCCAAATCGGGCTTTGCCAAATCTAAATCTAAAGAAAACAAAGGCAAAGGAGTAGATGAATCGGCTGACTCAGATTTCGATACCTCTAATACCTGAAACAGCTCTTGGAAACCTGCACTTGGGTCGATGGGAGGGGGCAAAAAAAAATTTTAACCTATAACAAAAACCATTACATTACACGTCTTTATATTAAATCCCCCTTCAAACCCCCTTTGGTTTGGGTGCATATTCACACGGGGGGTGACTCCGGGCAACGAGAGTTGTTGGATAGGCATATTCACCCCTAATTCCTTAATCTACACCGTACATAAAGTTCCTCGTTTGTGGGGTATGGATGTATGAAATTTGCGATACTGTATAACAAGAGTTGCAAAATACTATAAGATTTCAGGCATTATATTATATGGTGTTGATTTTGTACGTACAAAACATAATTATAAGGGCTCTCGCTGCCCGGAGTCACCCCGTGTGAATATGCACCCAAACCAAAGGGGGTTTGAAGGGGATTTAATATAAAGGCGTGTAATGTAATGGTTTTTGTTATAGGTTAAAAATTTTTTTTGCCCCTTCGGGGCTAAAAACAAACAATGTTACTTCAAACTTGGATGAGTTGATGTTATATTTTGTAATTAATAATATGTCGGATGTAAAACATGTAGCAATATCCAATATGTAGCATTATAAAGAAAAAAAACAAATAATAATATGAAGCCTAAGATACAATGTATAATAAGCAAGTACATCAAAAAATTAAAGTCATTTTGAGCCTTGTGCTTTAGGCATCATGATTTTTACCCAGGCCATTCATCGGCCATTCAATCGCCACTTTTTCATAGCAATAACATTATGGTATAATCGTATATAAAACTATGATACGTGAGCTAAGTTAAAGTAATAAAAGCCATTCATCGGCCATTCAATCTGGCACTTTTTATAGCAATAACATTATGGTGTAATCTGTATATAAAACTATGATAACTGCACCATCACTTCTAATTATATCTTTAACATCGATCACCCTGATCACCCTTCTTGGAAAGGCTTGACTGTTGGAGTGTCTAATCTTCTCAAACGCAGCATTTTGAAAATGAACAAACTGTGAGTAAGATTAAAAATGAAACTCACATAAGCTCAATCAAAATACCTTTGAAAACTGGGTAAAGTCGACTTTGGAATGATGGTAGACATCTGGGAGTATTTGAATGGATACAACTCGACAATAGTGAAAGTTAAAAGTTAAGCGGTGTCTTAAAAAACAAGCAAAGCACCTAAATGAGTATTGTACCCGAGTTGCCTTCTATTATCTCAGCTCAGGCTACATGTTACTGCCGGTTGTAACAGATCAACACAAGTTTCTCCACTGGTTACAATTCAAGGCCTGCAGCGAAACTGATTTTTCCAAGCTTTATATTCCGGCCAACACCCTGCAGAAGCCAATCCCTCTTGCTAGTGCAAAAACCCTGCAGAATTATTCGTTCCTTGAACTATCTTATCAGACATGAAATGCACGTGAAATACCTTTCTTTCCAGATAGTAATGCACTTTTCCATGCATATTCTGGCAGCAGAATTGGCAAACAATTAAGCTTTGACTTCTCAATTACCTCCTCGCGATGCTCCGATGTCTGTGCTGCTTCTCTTAGTATATTTTCTGCAGGTATGGAAATTATTCCTTGCTTAAACTAAATCATAAAATGCTCTTGAGCTACCTGATAATGCACTTCCCCATGCATATTCTGGCAGCAGAATTGGTAAGCAATTAAGTGTTGATTTCTCAGTCACCTCCTCTTGACACTCTGATGTCTGTGTTTGACAATTAATTTCGGACTTCTCCATTACATCCTCCTGATGCCCTGACGCCTGTGCTTCTTCCTTTGGTATGTTGACTTCTGCAGGTGTGATGATGCTGCAAATTATTCCCTTCTTTAAACAACAAATGATTATAAAATGACTTGAACTACCTTACTTTCCAGCTGTGTTTCCCCATGTACATTCTGGGAATCGGATGGGCAAACCATTGAGTTTTGATTTCTCAAAAACTTCCCCTTGGTACTCTGATTTCTCTGGTTCTTCCTTTCAGATGCTGACCTCTGCAGGAGCAAGGTACAGGAATTATTTCTTTCTCTATACTAACAAAACGTTCGGAACATGCACTTGAGCTACCTTTCTTTCCAGATAAAAATGCACTTCCCCATGCATATTTTGGCAGCAGAATTGGAGCCAATCCTGTTTCAAATCCGGCAGTGCAAAACCTTGCAGAAGCCAATCCTGTGGCAAATCCGGCAGTGCAAAAATCCTACAGAAGCCAATCCCTACTGCAAATCTGGAGTAACTGTGGATCTTCGTCTTCGGATTTCACGAAGCTGGCTTGAAGAAAATGCAAGGAATCGAAAGCTTTTTGTCCCAAGAAGTACGCCATTGTTCAAAACTTAATTAATACGAACAGGAATGGCTTCAAGGGCGCTCCATGGTTCTGAAGAAGTGGCGACTACTTCAAGATTGCAAGCATATCGGCCCTGTAAAGCCCGGCCCTGCCCGGGCCAATCTGCCCTGTTGCTTTCCAAAAATGCTCCCGAGCTCCTTTTCCAAACTTACCAAGCTAAAAAAACCCTAAAAAAACCCTAAAAATAATGCACACCCCCACAAAAAGCCTCCACCACAGAATTTGCCCCTTTTTCTAAAATCAACGGCTAAGAAAAGGGTGCACTCTAGAAATACTATTTAGTACACCTGGATGAATACGGCCACCAAATCATATGAAAACCTTAGAGAAAACAGTACAAAAACAGAAAAAAAACCCCCTGTTATAATGCTACATATTGACATGAAGAAAGATTTGATAACAACGGCTCCATGAATCGATGCAATCAGCCATGAGTAGTATTGTAGAGAACCTGCAGAAAACTTGCCTCACCCAATTACAACAGGGAATTGATAAGTTCAAACAGGAAATTCGCTCTGAAATTGATGAGTTTAAACAACAATGGAAGCTTGAAATGCAAAAAGACAGCAGCGATGAAGACAGCGAAGATGGAGGCTTTGATATCATTACTGACAGAGAGGATGTAGTTGAGGTTGAACGAAAGCTTAACAGTTTTATTGAGGAGCAGGAGAGACATAATTGAGCATTGAATATTCGCCTCGTGGGTCTTCCAGAAGAACATAATGAAGATATGATGACTAAGGTACGAGATTTATTTGCTGTCAGATTAGATTCACCAAATAGCGGGATTGTAGAAGCCTTTAGAGTTGGAAAACCCACAGGAGCAGCAAGGCATGTTGTCGTCAAATTTGTGAACCGAGATTGTAAAATGAGTATACTTAAAAAGCAAACACTGTTAAAAGGTAAAAAAGTGTGGATAAACAATGATCTTAGTAAAGATCAGTTCCAGCAACATAAAAAAGAGCTTCAGAAACTGAAAGATGCCAGAAAAAATGGGCAGAAGGCTTTTTGAAGAAGAGGATGTGTTGTTGTAGAGGATGCGAACGATACAGCTCCATTAGCATAGTAAATATCAAGCGTCAGGATGGCATGCTGGAATATTAACACGCTGATACAGGATAAAGCAATTATGATGATGGATATTCTAGAAAATGTAGATGTGGTCTTTTTTCTTGAGATATGTGAACATGAAGAAAGGGAATTACCTGATATACTTGGTTTCGTGCTAATGCACTCAACTTGGGCCCCTAAAAAGAAAAACAGAGGATATGGTGGTATCGCAAGTTATGTAAAAAATGAATTTGTTCATTTGATTTCAATTATGCATAGAAAAGCAACGTTACAGTGATCTGGATCGGGATGACCCCTTTGTTGCTCTTGAGCAGGGGTCCACTGCACAGAAACAGGCATCTATTCTTAGCTCAAATGGGAAACCTGAATGGTTTGAAATGCTAGATGATATGGAACATGGCTGGAACAGGCACTAAGAAGATAAGATGCGATATCCCATGCCCCAAGGCCACCATCTTTTAAATTTCTGTAGCAGGCTTTAGTTATTTATAATGGCACTTCGAGATATCCAGGAACATGAAAGGTTACCTGTAGAAATGCCAGTGTAGTAGATTATATGCTAACCTTCTTTCTCTAGATTAATCGCAAACTTCAATGGTGGAGATAGCACAGTAGAATCCGATCATATTCCAATATTTGTTGAAAGCTTGCTATGAGATATGAGAAGGCGGATGTTTATAAGTAGATTTGTGACTAGAAGATTGCTTTGATATCTTGGCCACAAAAAGCAACTGAAATTAGCAGTATACTCACACGGTTAGCATTGAATAGCGCAGAAGAATGCTTTATCTCAGCTAGACAGAGGAAAGGATTGCCTTGCAATGGCTGGTTTGATTCTGAATGCAAGCAATAGAGACTGAAATTTAAGAATGCTAGGGGACAAGAAAAGAATAAAGAAAGAAAGAGATATATTAGGTTGATCAAGGGGGAAAAAAGGAGGTATTTACATCAAAAACATATGCAAATGGTCACAGAATTGCTTGCATACCCAAAGAGGTTTTGGAATAGAATCAGAACTCCACAGAATATTAGAACCACTTTTGAGGTAGAAGACCTATTGGCAGCAGTTAAGAAGCTTTATTATTTTCCAGGAGCTGAAACTTGCTTGGATCACATATATGAACCTGAGTATTGACCATCACACATAATGACAGAGTTGGGGGGCTTCAGAAATTATGCAACAACAAAGCTGTTGATGCTAATGGCCTAGTTGCAGAGATGTTTAAGTGGGCAGGAGATGGAGTGGCAGATGTGCTACTAAACTTGTTCAATATTGTAATGAGAGAGGGATTTCCAGAGGAGTGGCAGCTTAATAGAGTAGTTCCACTTTATAAGACAAGTGAGGAATCAGATTTGCATAACTATCGGATGATTTTGATTGGTGGCTTTTATGCTAAGCTTTTTGCTACTATCCTGGACTCTAAAATTAGTGCATGGGCAGAGGAGATGAATGTTAGAGCAATGGGGCAAGCAGACTAAGAAATCCACCCTTGATCATTTGTTGACAGTGCGTGCTATGATAGACTCCGTTATTGGGAAAAAGAAACCATTGTACGCTGTGTTTGTAGATTTTAGCAAAGCCTTTGATACGGTGAGCAGAGAACATTTATGGAATCGGCTGGTTGAGTTAAATGTACCCAAAGAGCTAAGACATGCGGTAGGGAATCTCTATGAAAAAGTACTTATTCAGCTTTCATTTCCATATATTAGCAGTGAAGCAGGGGTGTCCCCTCTCGCCTATATTGTTTGGACTTTTCATAGACCAACTTGAAAACTGGATTGAACTGCATGGTGGGGATGGCACACCGCTATCTAGGTATGTGGTTTTGCTCTTGTTGTATGCAGATGATGTGGTTTTGCTCTCACAGCGTAAATGGATTGCAGAAGCATCTAGATGCATTGTCCTCTTTCTCGGATGTCAAAACCATGCATGTAAATCGGGCTAAAACAAAAGTCGTAGTTTTTGGAACATCCAAAGTTGATCATCTTAAGTTGTATTATAAAGATGAATTAGTGGAAGTTACGGATCATTATAAATATCTCGGTTTGGTGGTAGATAAAAGCCCCAATTGGAATCAGGTAGTAGACCAGAAAATTAATGTAGGGCTTAAAGCGTTATATGCAATGCAGCGTCACTGTGTAAGGGCTAAAATTTGGAATTTTAGCATGAAAAAGATGCTATATAGTACATTGGTAAGATCTGTCATATTGTACGGTTGTGAAATTTGGGGGCCAGGGTTAGCTTCTGATACGTGGAAGAAGGTAGAAAAAGTACAAAAGAGGTTTCTCAGAACAGAGCTAGGGGCCAAGGTGCAAACGCCATATGATATGATGTTAGTTGAGTTTGGAATGTTAACACTTGAAGCAGAGGCCTTGTGTAGAACACACAAGTATGTCCATAAAATTCTATACACCTTGCCAAGTAATAGTTTGCCCAACATGGCTCTGGAGGAGACTTGTGCTAAAGGTTGGTTTGCAGAGGTGGAATTATGGATGGCAAAATGGGGGGTGCATAGGCAGCACTTACTATCAAATAAAGATGACATAAAAAAGTGGGTGTCAGGAAGCTTTTTTTGTTGCAGCTGGAGAGATGGGGGAGTAAAGAAAGAATTTTATAGGACTCAGATCAACCCTAGTATGCAGGCAGATAAATATCTGAAAGATGACATAAATACCAGACATAGACATGCTATTTGCAGAATTAGGTTGAGCTCACACAGACTTGGGGTCGAGGTTGGCAGTTGAAATAATATTCCACATGAATTACGCCTTTGCCAGCTCTGTGGAAGTACTAAGCTTGAAGATGAATTGCATGTCCTGTTGGACTGCCCCACGTATATAAATGTCAGAGAGAAGCATCAGATTTCTGTGCATACACTTATAGAGTTTTTTAGCCTTCCAGGCATAACTATGGGACGATATATAGGGGATGTAATGGATTGCAGAGAGAAAAAACTTAAGATATTGAATATAGCTGAACTGGAAGAGTTGAATGAGGGAGGGACTAATGCATTTCCATCTGAGGATGCATTAGATGAATGGTTGTATGGATGATTATTTATCTCTTTACTTTAAAGGTTTCTGGGGTCACTTATTTGTACCCATGTGCATATTTGCTAATGTAGCTCGATATCGCCGCACCATTGCTTTGTGCATATATCACCATGTATAGCCCCATGAAACATTTTGACATGACTGACCCTGAGCAACAAACATAAGGAGGAAATGTTCACGGCTAGTATTACTCTGCACAAGTGAGAAGCCTGCCAAAGAAGAGGACGATACATATGGTCAATATTCTCTTGCCATTATCATATATCCCACGCATAGAAGAATACTATAAGTAAAAAATCAAAAGATCACATTTGAAGGTATCAACTGGCCAACATGAAGAAAATTAACGTGTTACAATGATTTTAAAAGACATAGCCTATAGATGATACATTATCCATCCTATTGCCCAAAGTGCGGACATGGTCTACTCTTGAATTCTGTTCCCACACTATTTGACACTTCTATTTTGATTGAGAAGGCATACTTTTGGGTATTCAAACCATTATCTTGGAACTTTATTTAAATTATATATTAGTACCTTAAAGCCCAAATGTCCCATGGTGCCAAAGGGTAGAAACAAAAGTCCATAAGAAAATTGAAACTGAGATGTAAACAAACAAACGAATTCAACTCCCACATGTTTTCAATTGGCACAAAAAAACTTCTTGTGATCCTTACTATAATCATGGGTCCAAACCAACAAGTACTTGTGGCTAATCCTATATATTACGAACCCAATTTGAAAAACAAAGGAACTCCAATATTAAAGTAATAATCATCCTATTAAATTGACAGAAATAAAGCTCTTCAATTACACATGTCTCAAAGAAGATATTTTGCTATGATCGTATTTAGGTCCATATAATTTATATATGACCTTTCTATTTTCAACTGCTTACATTGTGTCTGGAAGACACAAAAGGTGTGCAAATCTTTTCTAGAAAAATCCACTAGTCAACTATAAAATGGCGCGCTTATGGATGGGCTTATCTTCTTTATTAAAAAGGGAAGGTCTTGGTTTTTGTGCGGGAACGCCTCATGTGCAGACGCATGCGGCGTTCCCTCTCCTCTCCCCCCTTGCGGGACGCTGCAATGCCAATTTTGAACTCTCTACGGCCCATCTATATCTACATTTTGGCATTTTGCCTCAGAGGAGCGACTGCAACCATGGCAGATTGGCATAGAACCCCTGCCTGGCGACCGGCGAAACTCCTTCTGCTTGGCAATGGTGGCCCAGGCTCCTCCAGTTGGTGGCTCCAGCTTCTACCTAGGTCCTGGGTTCGTCTCCGGTGAAGAGAAGGGCCAAGATTTATCGTAGGTTTTGTTTCCTGCAGATTAAGTCGTTGCCTCATTCCATTTACAGCAAGCTTCAAATTATGGTGATTTATGAAACATGCTGAAGGCATTAGGTTGAATGCGGCAAGGACGTGGGCCTTCAAAGATGGAGGCTACAATGCTACGAAGAGTTGCTTGGGAGTCTATGATGAACGAATCATGCAGGTCTGTTTTCTGCATCCAGAAACGAAAAGGAGCAACAGGTTTGCACTTTTGGAATATTTACTAACTTAGGTAACTTGGATTTGATGTTGTACAGGGCTTGGATTTCGTGGTTTATAAAGCTTCTAACAATGGCATCAAGCTCATCCTTATCTTTGTTATCAATTACGGCAACTTGGGTTGCAGATCTGAGTGGCAAGTATGCAGCTTTTCCTTGGATTTGATTTTTTGTGCATCTCTTAATGTGGATATATTTATGCTGCCCAGCATCAGAATTGCTATAGCTGGCTTTAAACCTCAGTTTTTGCTATGATTTTCTATTGTTCTTTTGGTTTTAGATTGAACTCTGTTTATCTCATTCTAAGTTTCATGCTTTTGACCAGATAACTTATGCGTTTGTAAAATGTAGAGGGTCTACTTGCATTAATTTAATATGTTTCTGCAGCAAGAGAAAATGAGATGTAGAAGGAAGCCAGATTGAATTCTAGGTTCTATGGAATCTTTAACATACAGGTGCCAGATGATTGTGGTGGTAAAGACACATTCAAGGGCAACATAAGTCTACCAGACCAGAAAAATTGTTTGTTATTGTAGAGATGCATGTGGACCTTGATAATATCAGAACATTGCTACCTTAGAAACATAACGCAATTATATTGTTAAAACATCCACAAACAGAGTTTTGGCAGCGAGCATTTTGCCTGTCCCATTATAATTAATCCCTGAAAAATGCTGTAAAATGCTCTATTTGGAGTTAAAGAATATACCAATTGCTAGCATTTGGTATCATTATTTCTATCTGCAACATACGCTTGTTTGAGATATAAGTTTGTTCCTTTTTTGTTTTGTCATATTTAACTTTTTTTTGTTCTTATTACTTATGCTCATAATATTATTTGTTTTTTGCAGGATATAGGCACAATAGTTCTAGGTAACATGGGGCAGGGGGCAGCTGCAAGTAGATTCAACTTTCTAATGGCATAGCACCATACTGTTGTGAAAATACGTAGTGATTCTAACTTGAGACATGAGACAACATTGCTAAAATTGTGTTTCCTTCCTACACATGATTTTACAAGGTTAGCATGAAAGAGGATTCTGCTTTGCAACAGAGCTGCATGCACTACGAGATTTGGGTTATGGCAGAAGACTTAGACGCTGTTGCTAGCCATTAGATTACAGGACATTCAAACAAAGAATGGTATATAAAAAGCCACAACAATGCTTAGAGTTCTTCCAATATTTGGCCATGGCAGATTGGCATAGAACTCCTGTCTGGAGACCAGTGGAACTCCTTCTGCTTGGCAATGGTGGCCCAGCCTCCTCCAATTGGTGGCTCTAGCTTCTATCTAGGTCCTGGGTTCGTCTCCGGTGAAGAGAAGGGCCAAGATTTATCGTAGGTTTTGTTTCCTGCAGATTAAGTCGTTGCCTCCTCATTCCATTTACAGCAAGCTTCAGATTATGGTGATTTATGAAACATGCTGAAGGCATTGGGTTGAATGCGGCAAGGACGTGCGGGTTGAATGCGGAGGCTACAATGCTACGAAGAGCAGCTTGGGAGTCTATGATAAACGAGTCCTGCAGGTCTGTTTTCTGCATCCAGAAACAAAAAGGAGTAACAGGTTTGCACTTTCGGAATATTTACTATTTGATGTTGTATAGGGCTTGGATTTCGTGGTTTATAAAGCTTCCAACAATGGCATCAAGCTCATCCTTATCTTTATCATCAATTACGACAACCTGGGTGGCAGATCTGAGTGGCAAGTATGCAGTTTTTCCTTGGATTTGATTTTTTGTGCATCTCTTAATGTGGATATATTTATCTTTGCTTGCCCAAAGCCGGAATTGCCATAGCCAGCTTTAAACCTCAGTTTTTGCTTTGATTTTCTATTGTTCTTTTGGTTCTAGATTGAACTCTGTTTACCTCATTCTAAGTTAAATGCTTTTGACCAGATAACTTATGCCTATGTAAAATGTAGGATCTGCTTGCATTATTTTAATATATTTCTGCAGCAAGAGAAAATGAGATCTAGAAGGAAGCCAGATTAAATTCTAGGTTCTATGGAATCTTTAACATCCAGGTGCCAGATGATTGTGGTCCAGAAAGCATGAGTTCTATTTGTCGCACATCACTGCTCCCTTGCTATCCTGAACTTTGCAATCCCAGCTTCCATAGCGTGGCCTTGGCAATTCTGTCTGTCTTTAAGCTCTGCCTTTCGAGTTTTTTTAAGAAATCTATGGCATGGCAATAATCGTGCTTGCAAAAGAGGTTTTCTTATTTCTGATTTAATTTTTTCCTCTCTATTGTTCCATGGCGGCGAACCAAGTGGTTTAACCAGAGTTGAGAGGTTGCTTCACAATCGTGTATCTACTACAAAGGTCGGTTTTTTTCTTCATTCCAGGTCTTATATTGCTCTTGCAGGCATGTGATAGCCTCTGCAACATTTTTCCAGTTTTTTTGCGATTTAAAAATCCTACGGGTTGCATTTTAGTCAGCGTTAATAGCAAACATCCGTTTGCATGAAATAGCTGCAAGGTGGATGAAATGCATTCATATGCAGAGCTTTGTATGACAATCTATTCTTTTGTTGTAAACGTCTTCGGATTTTGCAAGTGCATGGGTCAATCATGAAACTATGGCTATTTAAGCACAGGCCAGAGACTGATTTCTCTTACTTCAAGCAATATTTCATACATTAAAGAGATGGGTTCATGGCTGGAATGAATCTGTGTTGTCCAGGCCCTCAGGGTATGGTCTCATACTCCTTTCCTTTCAGACATAGTGAAGGTACTAATATTATTTCCTTTACTAGATATGGCAGCAGCAGACTCTTTGAAGACCAATCAAGTATGAAAATAATAGAGGATGATCTTAAACAGCTAATGGAATGCTTGGATGAGACACACAAGTAATCCACACAATTAATCCAGGACAGTTAATGGTAGACACAAGTTATACAGGCAATATGCATCAAGAACAACAAGCTACTGTTGCAACCCCTTAGGGGTTCTAAATAAAAGCAGAATATCATCTGCATATAAGAAACCGGACTCGAATAGACAAAAGGATCTTATTGACAAACATCTGGAAATATGGATAATATCCTCTCATATAATAGCATCTGAACTCAATATAGACAAAGGGATCCTGCTAACAAAGATCTGGATGTTTGTAAATGATTGCTGACAGAGGTGCAAAGTTCCAAATGAAGACATTATGGTGAAAGCTTATTTCATACTGTGAGCAATCACAGACCTTAGCTATCTGAATGTCTGCAACAGATTTAACTTCGCATGCCAATCTACCCTATCCTTAGCACCTGTCAATGTTGTTTTTTATTTCATACATAAACTCATATCCTCTTAGAATGGCAGGATATTGCCTCATGACCCCAAGTTTCTAGCAAATTAACTTTTGGAATAAGTTGGTTGTAAACCTTCCAATATTCCATGTACAAAACTGCAGGGTCTTGAATTCCTAATCATAGCGAGGTGCATATTTGCGGTTTGTAAGGCCACATCATCATTCAAAAAAATAAAAAATGTTCAGAAACCATTTTCCTCACTTTAAGCCATTCCCTTCTTCTTGCTTCAAGCTGAGCTGGTGTTAGATTATGATCTAACCATATCCCACGATGTCCTTTTAAACGTGAGCAATGCTCAGGAACGTGCTCAGGAACCTACATATCTTATTATGTCTATCCATTCCACACGTCCACGAGTAATGCCCGGCATCGCCGGGCACACGTTTCTAGTAAATGAATATAAAGTCTAATTGAATTTATGAAACTGATCGTAAAATCATGGTAGATGGTCTAATTGAACTTAGATAATTGATTGTACACATATGGTAGGGGTTTGGAGTAATTTATAGAACAAAATGTACGTAAATGGTAGGGGTATATATAGAGTTTCTAAAAATTTTCATATAAGGGTGTTTTTTTGTAGTTTTTTAACCGTATAAGGGCCTTTTTCTTTAACGCTGCGCACGCATATGCCATATAGACTTTACATAGCTGCACCCCCCGGGAGTTGGATGAGGTCATGGTCCACATACAATGAGGTGCCTTTCAACTTCACTCCTTGAACAATTGTGTTCTATTTGATGATGATCTGGAGAATTTGTGGTGTTTTAAGGCACAACAAACTGAAGATTGTTGAAGTTGAAACATTTGACTCATTAAATTAATAGGATTTGGAATATTGTGGTTCATGCATTATAGATTAGCAGAGTAGATGCTATGCTAGCAAATTGGAGGAGCATGACATGTGGAGCAAGATCCAGTGCTTGTGAGCAACCAGCTTCTCGGATATGATTTCAAATTATTAATTCATTGGATATGATTGGGTCCAATTCCCAAGAAGCTACACTTTTATATGTTGTACATTATTTTCTGATTTTATAATAATATCGAATTATAGATGATTCAAATCCTCATGATTTATAAAACCATTGTGTATTGTGCATGAAAATTCTAAGTTTTACAATGTACTCTATATGAAACATATTCCATTTTGAGAAAATTTACCAAAAAAACCTTAATTATTGAGTTAACTGCCAAAAAGCCCTTCTTATTTTTGAAATTCCCAAAATGCCCTTAATTCTTGAGTATTTTCCCAAATAGCCTTTGTATGTTAAAAATCACCAAAAAGTATGTTTTCACAATAGATAGTCATTCTTTACACAGGGAAGTGTTTTTTTATAGATCACAACAATTTGAAACCAATCCAGGTTACTTGTTGAGCTCATTTTGCTATTCATATGCTAGAGCTATTTATCCACCAAATATTGAACTTCTTGAAAATAATAAAATGCAACCTTCTACAACACGTCATCCACCTAGCAAGCCTAAAAAGAAACAAGATAAGGATGTGTACAAGTGCACACATTGTGGTAATGGTGGCCATAATGAACACGGTTGCAGAAATCCTATTTGATATTTCCATTGCATATTTTGTCTTAATATGGTGTTCTAAAATTTATTTTCCAAATTGTTGTGATCTGTAAGAAATACTTCCTTGTGTAAAGAATGATTATCTGTTGTGAAAACGTGCTTTTAAAATACAAAGGGCTATTTGAAAAAATACTTAAGAGTTAAGTGTATTTTGGGAATTTTAAAGGAAGGAAGGAAGGAAGGAAGTATATTTTAATGTCCACGGAGGCCAACTGGCCTATGAGACGGTGATACAATAGCGCAGTGTGGGAATTTGACACCCCAGAGGGTGTCAAAAGCAAAAACAAGTGTCAAAGAGACATTTTCCGTAGAGAAAATGTGTCAAAAGAGAATTTATAGTTTGATAAAATGCGTCAAAAGAGACTTTAAAAAATTTTAAATGTGTCATTTGACACACTTAAAAATATTAAGCATGTCAAAAAAAAATTAGAGCCCCAAATACACAAGAGTTATCTGTACAAGGCTTAATGTATGTGTATACTTAATAATGCAAGAAGAATTAATATTCAATAGAATTTTCCATTTTCCTTATATTTATATAAATTTATCTTTCATAGGAAAATTCATATTGTAATCTTTTTGTTGTAGAATTTCAAATTATTTTCTTCATTTGATAACATAAAAAAAAAATGTGTCAATATTGTTCACAACCCGTCAAATGAGACACAAAAAATTTGGAAGTGTGTCAATTGACACATTCAATTTTAAAAAGCGTGTCATAAGAAATACAATAAATAAGTTGAATTTCCCACACTGCAATAGCGGAAAGTTTCCAAACACAAAAGAAAACCACAGAAACCCTGTACAATGTGTCTCTACCACTGGGATGAAAAACCCCATGTGGGAGGAAAAACCCTTGTAGTAGGCGTTGAGAGGCCCTGTCTGGGCGCTCAAATTTTAAAAATATGTTAAGGTTACTTTGGTAAATTTCCAGTGATCCAGAGGGGTGAGGTTTGATCTCATCTACAATATTGCCAAGTGATCCTGGCTCGAAGGACCAAGATTTAGATATCTGCAATTGTTCAAATCCAAAATCATTTTACGTTGCTCCCACCGAGCTTGGAGATAAGATCCTAGTTATGCATAGAGATTGAATAACGTCTGGTATCTCTGCAAGTCTAGAGCACTAAAAAAAGCATGACGATCATCTTCATCTGTAGGTTCCCTGCAGCATGGGCAAAACCTCAGCTTCCGTAGAAATCACATGGACACGCACCACCTCAAAGGTGTGAGCTTGGCAAATAAGCTTACGTCATTTTAGTCTCATAGTGCATAAATGACTTTTTAGCAATTCTCAGGTATATTTCCAGAATGTCTCTAAATAGTTTCTTAAACCACAAGGTAAAAAAAACAGAGATTGAATTTGAGCTCCAGCAGCCTCGGACTGCCAAGATATTACTGCCTCAACCGTTATAAATTCGTATCACAAACAGTAGAATACTCCCCAGGAGACACAATTAGGTCGGAAAGCAAAGGGCACTAATTGGCAGTGCTGAATAGAATAGAGTATTGCTGTGGGGTATATGGATCAGTTATGCTATGTGTTTAAATCCGGCAATGCATAAACTGCAGCAAAATGTTATATATTCTGCATCCTTATGCAGAATCAGGCTGGCAAAGAATTGATGACCCCGCAGGGCCAGTGCATTATATATCCTTAGAACTTTTGCTAATATTTGTTTCTCATGTACCATTTTCGTTAAATAGAATTTCTTTACAAGAATAGATCACACCAATTTGAAGATGGCATTGTATAATCAAGTCTATTAGAAAGATAGATCGCCTCCTCACCTTACTTGATGTACATTGGGCCGTTCATTTAGGTGTATGCTGTACCTTCTCTAAAAGTGTTTAGCAATGCTTTTTAATGGCAAATACAAAATTCTACTCGTCATTGGTTCAGAAAAACCACTGAGCATTTTTTCTCCCATGTTTGGGCTCAGGATGTGGAAGAGTTAAGCTCCTCGCAACTTTTTCTTCATATTTCTTCTCTTCCGTTTGCCCACCTGCCATCAGAAGAGTTATTAACTAACGAGCAAACACACATTGCTAGAAGAAAGCTAACCCTCAAAGTCGCTTTGTTTCTGTTGTTTGGCTGCAACAGAGGCTGCATGTTTGCCCCTCATTTGTCCTTCCAATGCTTGGCATAGATCTTGCTTAGACTGCATAACCATAACAGATTAGCAAAGAATAACGGAGTTTATTCTTGTCAACAGAAGCTTTACTTCGAAGTGACAAAGATTTTAACCACCATACAAACATGATAGAAACACATGTTGATGCCTGATATGGTTTTATATTCTATGGTTTCATGGACGTACCATCTGAGCCTCCAATGCAATTCTTTCACGTTCCAATTCCATTGCTTGTAAATCGGCATTGATTTTTTCAAGCTCTTCACGTTTAGCTGCTTCTGCTGCTTCCCTTATGCTTTCTGATACGTGCAGAGAAGTAACTAATTATCATACAGTTGATACGTGCAGAGAAGGCAGAGAAGTATCTAATTATCATACAGTTGATACGTGCAGAGAAGTCGTTAATTATCACACAGAGAAGTTATGATCTCGACATAAATTTGATGCATATACCTTTGTACCGTAACTGTTCCAACCTTTCTTCATTAACTCGATTTAGGAGGCGCTGTCTCTTTTCTTCTTGGCACTGTGTCTCTTCATCCTTTCTCTTCCATTCAGCTTCCATTTCTCTTTTGACCATTGCTTCAATTTCTTGCTCGTTAGACACCTGCCTTGCCATCAGCTTCTTCAAATATTCTGCATAACGCATTGCTTCCTGCCGATGAGCTTCTTTCAGTTCTCTCTCTTCTTGTTCTTCCATAGCTTCACGTTGTGTTGCCATAACAACTAAATGAGCATCAAACTCTTTCTCTTGGTCAACTTCTTTTCTCTTTTCAGCCTCGCACAATTCATTATATTCAAGCATCTCTTGGGCTTTTTGCTGATCTAAACATCTTTGGTGGTACTGTTGCTCCCTAAGCTCATCTTCTTCCATCTGCCATTTTCTTACTAGTTGGCGCATTTCTTCTTCTGCAACCCGTCTTTCATCATCTCGCAAAACTTGTACCATACATATCTGTTCCTTTAATATGTCCATTGCCTCCTGCTTCATAAGTGCCTTCTTTGCTATTTCCTGTAACCGTTCTTCCTCTTCCCTTTTCCATTCCATCTCCAACAACTCTTTTTCAGTCTTCTGGTTTGCAGCTTCCTGCATCTTCCTCTTTACGTTCTCCTCTCTTTGTTTCTTCCTGATTTCTTCTGCTCTCAAGACTGCCATCCTAGAGTTGTGCAACCGGACATCGTCACAACTCTCTTCAAACAGACGCTCAAGTTGCTCTTCAGAATATGTCTTATCCCTGTTCTGTCTTCTTTGCTTCAATGCCCTCGCCCTTGCCTCTAACCATGCCCTTCTTTCTGCAAGATTCATAGTGGTAGTTCTCAACTCTGTTTGAAGAAGAGATTGTTCTTCCTCCAACAGTGCTGCCAGGCGTCTCCTTTTTTCAGCTAATTCTCTTTCCTTCTGCTTTCTAAGTGCTTCTTCCCTCTCATTATATGACCTATATTTGATTCTAGGTTCATTGGCCTGTTCAAATTCAGCACAAAGCATTAAATGTGCATATTGGTCCACTGATTCTTGTTGAACTCGCCGTGCATCTTCATATTGGCGTTGTTTATAAATACGATCTTCATTTGAAGGAAGTCTTTTAGGATGGTAATACATTTTGATTTACAAATGTATAGCAACGTTCACTTCCTCACTGTTTGAGATGCCAAAGTGTTGGCATACTGCAGATAGCAAAAGGCGAATTAACAGAACTGGTAAACAAAAAGAAAAATCGCAAACGATGTTATTCTATGCAGTTAGTAAAATAGGCAACATGAGTTCCAGCAGAGGAGTGATAAACCATCATGGAACGGCTTCTTCCATGCTATGCTGCTATGGATCGTCAAATCCATATGCCAAAATTATGTATAAGGTACAAATGAACAGTAGAGTGGACAAATGGTATACAAGTTCTCGTATGGGACAAACTGATTGTAATTGTAGAATGGACAATTTTGAAACTTCTTACACATTAACTTCCTACTAGAAGTTGCCAAATCTTGAAGGATCTTACTGTGGTGACAGTCGTTTTCCTGCTGATCGTCATTCAGGGCTTTGTTTACCTCCTCTATCAAGAGAGACTTCTGGCTTCTGGCTTTTGTTACATGTATTAGATGGGAATGTCTTTGAGTGTAAAAGTAAAAGATTAGTAAAAGAAACTCAATGCCAATGTGAGAGTAAGTCGTAATGGACCTCTTGTTTTTTGCGGACAACCCTTAGATTGCAAGAGACTTTCCACATCCAAGGCCAACGTTTTTTGTTTTTCAGTAACACATGCCCAAACTAATGGTGCAAAACCACCATTAGTACACAACCAAAAAATTTAAAGGAACAAACGGGAGAACCCAACATCAACAGTGCCACAGAAATTCCAACAAGGCTGTCTGCCTCGTAACTTATTCCACGGCAGGGATGAAGGGCCTACAAAATCCCTGTTCCGACAATAAGCAGGAATAGTAGATATGGGCTGAAGGATTCTAATTTCCAGCCCAAATCCTATGAAAAATCGGATTTGGATGCATATGCTACAACTGCACCGACTTTGCCAATTTGGAGCTCTTCAAAAAGGCAGGATCTCCAACTGTTGATGCTAATTCTATTCCATGCCAGCCATATCCTCCATAACCGACACTGAAGACAAGAGCATAGAAAGAGGTTAAGAATTCCAAAAGAGAAAAGGTTAAGATGCGCAGTCAAATCCAACAGTGCTGTGCTAAACAGCGGGCTGCAGATCTGATTAATTGGCTGATGCTGCCTTCACAGGTAGCTTCTCAACAAAATTTGAAAGGAGAAGAATTACACCTACACTGAACAAATTGACAAATGGAAGAATTCATGCGGGATTTGAACCCACAAGAAAGCTTATGCCATGGCTTAAAGCTTTACTTCTCCAGATCCCTCTGATAACCACTCCCAGGCCACTGTGGAGCTGAAAAAACAAAAGAACAAGAAATACTACATGCAGATTTCTTCTGCAGAGTACGACATGCTCATCGTAGCCTTTTCCAAAGCAAATTGGAAACCCCATTTTCTACCCCCAAAAAGAAACAAGCATGCAATCTTATCTTGCCAAAAACGACCTTACCTTAAAATGATCTTGCTTTATCTTGCAAAAAAGAAAGAACAAAATTCCTGCCAAATGTAAGGGGGCGTGTTTTCAAAATATATGGTCTGCACGTTAGGTCAGCTTATCTAGGTGCATACAGATATAATTGACCCCTTCAAAATAATTTATATGATAACTGATCTCGGTCATGCTGATGCCATTATCAGTTCCAGAGGAAATACTTGCCACAAAAGACACAACAGAACCAATTCAAGGACACAGTCAAGGATCACATACCCTACAGTCCAAGAAAAGTTAGGAGTCTGAACATAATATGACAAATACATTATGATGCAATTGCCAGAAGAGATAATGTAATAACGGAAATGAGATGTTTCTTGCTGAGCATGCAAATAACAAAGCAACAAGACAATGAAGAAATAAATGCAATAAATCCTTCTTTGAATTTTAAGAGGCTGCTTTCTACGTTGCCTCCATTGACATCTTGCCTCCATTGACATCTGATATGTGTCCACATTCTCCTCAAGAGATGACTTAGACAAAGCTCAAGTAGTTGATTCAAAGTATCTAAAAATATAGTGCTTGGATAATGTGCCAGGCGAGCTTACATGCATCTTCCGATAATTTAGCTGTAATTGATCAGGTGGTTATAAATGGTGTAAAACATTTCTTATTCCTCATACTTCATTGCCATTGCAAAGAGGTAAAAACATGCTGAAATCAAAGAAAAGGAGTATTTGCAGCAGTTCAACTGATATGTGGCAAAGGCGGCTCAGTTTTGCAGGGCACATTGAGCACGGTTTTGCTCGAAATGTTTTGAGCAGATGAACATGGCAGATACATAAAATTTAATTGCAGCTTCAGCAATTGTGGCGCAATGGGATTCATGCATAAGAGAAGGGGTTTGCGTCTCTAAAGCCGGAGGTTAAAAAGAAATTGAAAAACATCTATTTTCACTAAGATAACAGGCTGAAAAGAATTAGTTCTTACCTCTTACTCTTAAGTTTCGGTAAGCTTTCAGCAATAGCAAGTCACTGCGGGCTCAAGATCTGGAAAAAAACAATATGCATCATCATAAATCCAAATGAAACAAGCTAAGGAAGATCATTTTATTTTGCACTGGAGAACATTAGTCTGTATAGGATAATCTGGGTAAAAACAAGTACAGATACTGGTTTTTGAAAGAAACAAGCTAAGAAAGACATTCCAATGAGTTCATATGTATTTCCAGCAAGCATTCTGCTTGGAAAAGACAACAATCTACAATCGTAAAACAAATACCTTTATTTATCTCTATTCTTGAAGAACAAAGATTGTAACAAAGGCTTACCTTCAGCCAGGGTACCTTCCAGCCAAGTTATATGACCATCTAGCTCTATTCTGTAAATATTGAGATACTGGGAGATTAACCATTGTATGCTGTGCTGGGATCTAGTTGTAAACCCATGATGATCCAAATTTGGAGGTCTATGGTGGCTATTGGTAAATAATTACAGGTACCGGCGATTTTGTGAGGAAAGAGAAAGAAATAAGCTAAGGAAGGCTCAGCTCTATATATTCTTGCAATCAATGGAATGCAAGTTAGAGCTTTGGTACTGCTCCACAAAACAGATGACAGATACTGGTGATTTTGTTGGAAAACCGAAAGAATTAAGCTAAAGTACGCATTCAGCTCTATATACACTTCCTGCAAAGATTCGACTTGAAAAATACATCAATCTACAATAGCAAAACAAACATTTTTACTTACCCCTATTCTTGAAGCGTAAAAGCGCCGGTGTTGGAGACAAGGGAACGATGTTTTAGGGCTGCGTAGTGTCGAGGCGACGGTTCCATAATAATAGCAACGAAAAAGCTAATTTTCCGATTTTATAGTAAAAAATATGCCGGCAATTGTTTTGAACAAAAGTTTTGTGTTAATTTGGTTCACAGTGCCCCTTTTTTTTTTGGGTTGCCCTGACTCGCGTGGGTACATGTATGATGGTATATTCCTGAATATTCCTTACGACTCCTAAACTTCTTGTTGCAGGTAATTTGCCCGTAGATATCTCGTGGCTACTACTATGGCCACGACTGCGAGGAAGAAACAACTTTTTGGATGCAATGAACACAGAGTTATTGTTCTACTCAGTTTGCTTTGAGCAAAGAAGGAGGCAGAGACTATTACTGATGTTGTTGGTAAAATAGGGAAATAGGAATGATATCCTTGCTCAAAATCACAGATCAACTGCACCTATAACATTTAGGTTACTGGATGAGCTTGTTGTCGAGGCTCATTGTTTTCAGACCAACATAAGGTAAATTTATGGATCATCATATATAGTGAATCTTGTCCAGCTTTCTCATTTCAGTATTTTTCTGTCTTGTGATTCCTGTAAAATTGATGCGGGCATCCTCTGGAATACCTCCTTTTTCCATTAGCATTGTTCCGACACAAATAGCAGTAACTCAGAATTTGAACATACAACTTTCGGCCAGAAATGGTGAAATGTTGTTTATGTTTGGAGCTTATTCATTGGCTATGCTTGACCTTAAACCATTTAGAATGCATTGACGATGATATTGGTTCAAAGTTTGCTTTTATGTGTAACATTCATCTTCAAAATATCTATCTCTGCAGATTGACAATAAAAAAGTGGGAGTCTTAGTTGGATCAGGAATGGGAGGGCTTAGTGTCTTTTCAGATCTTTTCAGATGGAGTGCAATCCCTTATTATTCTATTACAAACATGGGCTTTGCTCTTGCTTGGAATAGGCCTAGGGCAAGCGAGTCCTAATTAATATCCACGGCTTGTGTGACTTCTAATTATGGCTTCTACTAGGCGAGGCGAAGCAGATATTATCACAATCTGATATCAGAAACTAGTGTTGTATTTTGGCCTTAAATTCTTGCTTCCCTTGTGCAGAAGACTCTTGCACTCTATGAAGCTGATCCTCTAAAGCTCCACTTGGATGCAAAATGTACATATCATTGTAGATGAATGGCATTTGAGCGAGGGAACACCACATATACATGTCAAAATAGATGACATTACAAACACACTTAGATGGCATAATGCATGTCACTTAGTAGCACATGAATGGCAGAACCATGTCATATGGATGTCACTTAAAGGGCAATTGAATGCCACAAACATGTCGGATGAATGGCACTTGAGCGAGATGAACACCACACATGCATGCCAAAACATGTGTCATTTCAGAGGAACTTGGATGGCACAATTCATTTCATTTAGTAGCACATGAATGACAAAACCGTGTCACTTAAATGTCAATTAAATGGCTATTGAATGAAAAAAAATATCAATTCAACGACATTAAATAGCAAATCTTTTACCACACTTAAGTGACACAAAAAAGGCGGAGCATATAAATCACAAATATGCACAAATGGCACATGGAAAAAATGCCATTTATATAGGGCAAAAATGGCACATATTTGTGTCATTTATACCTATTTTTGTAGTAGTATCAGTAGCTCATATATTTTAGAAATTATATTATGTGTCCATGATATTTTTGATACCTACAAAATAAAAAATAGAATAGAGTTTTATCGTCCACGCAATCAATGTATGAGACCAAATAAGATAAGATAAGATAAGATAAGAGAATGCAGCAGATTTATTACTGTCCGGATTAAAAAAACCCACCCCGAAAGGTTTTCAAGGGAAAGATCTTGACAATAATACGAATGTTGTCAAAATGTACCAATATATATATCATGTAACACACAAGTCAGGCGAGTGTCCAGAGACATAACTTATCCCCCACATCCATGACCTACTATGCTCCTAGCATCTTTACTGAAGTCGTGCTCAATATCATATGTAGTGGCTGGCCGTCTGACCAACTCAGGATAGCGAGCCTGGATTTGCTCATGCACCAGACAGCTGAAGGATATGGCACTCATCCTCAAATGGCTCCCATTCGACAGCATCTACAAAGCCCGTCCTACCATGGCTCCTCAATCCATCTGCCTGTCTCGATTCGAAGACAGTGTGCACCTATGCGAATCGAGGCAATGAGTAGCCACCTTTTCATAGGTAGGTGTAGCGTTGCAGGCCCCTTTCTAATGTGGGGCTTATGTGGCATTGGTAGTGTGTTGTCTTGACCTGTTAAAGAGTGGTGGCATCATAGAGCTTGCTGAGAAAGCAAGCATCAAGGTACTACCTCAAATCGTAGTGATCTGCCTCTGTTTGCACCTGCATGCACTTATGCTCCTATACATTGTATCCGGCAAACCACGAGCTTGCTTCTCTTTCTGTGATGAGCCTGCCAAGTTGACCCTCCTGGCAGCTCGGGATCTTGTCAAAACTAGCAAAGACTCTTGCTAGATTGGTGTGACAACAATTGAATATGGTGAAGAATTGAATCTTCTTACTTGATATATTCAAAGTTCAATATCCATTATTAGATACAATAATATATAGCGGAAACATTATCCTCAATACATTCACAACTGAGCAAATCAAGCAGAAGCATCTACTATAGAATTCAACCACAGTCTCCACAACCACAGTGTCGCCATTCGCTTGATTATTGCCTTGCGGATTCACAGCACATACACTCAATGGGGTTAGTCCTCGTGACTAAGTGGGGATCCCTGGCTGCCACGACATTGAAAATACTCTGGAAATCTTGGATATAAGAACATAAGCATAAGCAGAGACACAATATCCATCTTCATAAATTTATTAACAAATATTACCTTTTTCTTAGCTTACTTTTCATATTTGGTTCTTGTGTTTGGTGACGGGGCCTAGTCCCCAGGTTTTAGATGGGTTGTTGCCCTTGCATGTGCCGTCCCATAACCCGTTGGGTTCCAGTGGACGTAAAAATTCATCTTATCTTATCTTTATTGCTTTAAGAAACATAACAAGAAAATAATGTGCGCAATGAACTAAGCAACAACAAAAGCAATACATATCAAACAAATCTTGTAGATCAAACCTCTTCCAAAAGCCATTCTTGTTTTAATCTCTAATATATATCTAATTCTGGCCTTCTTCTGATCAATCTTTTGCATCATAACCTATGTATCTCAAATTAAATCAATTCACCTTAAAATTTCTTCATCTATAGACCTCTGGATCCATTGCAATTGCATGCACCTCAAAAGATCGGCTTCTCACTCCAAGAATCAAAATGTAGAAGAAGACAGTCAATTATGACCTAGTATTACTATTTCTGTCATCGCTCTCTCCACCAAAAAGGGATCTCTGGTTGCCGAGATATGATGCTCCAAAATTCAGGCTACAAAGCTGTCCAGAATTGCTCCTTCTGCTTTCATGTTCTGCAAAAGCTCTTGCAAAAATTATTTTCCATAAAGGTAGTCCCTTTCTTACGTATTCTCCATTCTCCATGCATTCCATGCATGTGTACATACATACATAAGTACGTATACTTGCCCATCAAGTGGCCAGGTCTATTACAGTCGCCCCTTCTAAAATTTAACCCATGTCCTCATGGTTCGATTGTAGATTTGGTGAAGCATTCCTCCAGCCAATTAGAATCAATATGCAATGCCAACTTATTCACTAATCCATATCTCCAATATCATCAAAAGTTGCTCTCGTTACTTATATGGAGACTTCTCCCTTGACATACTTCCATGGTAACCACAAAACATCTAGATACTGCTCCTCCTCCTGAGGACACCATCTTCCGTTGTCTCTGAAAGAAGAACCATTAGCATCATAATTCCACAACCTCAATTAATCTCTGATTTGCTAAGTCAACTCCCAAGGATCTAACATTGCTCTAAACTTGCAAAGACACTTGCTGGGTTGGTGTGACAACAATTGAATATGATGAAGAATTGAATCTTCTTACTTGTAATATTAAAAGATCAATATCCATTATTAGATACAATAATATCTAGAGGAAACATTACCCTCAATACATTCACAATTGAGCAAATCAAATAGAAGCATCTTCTATAGAACTCGGTCTCCCATAACTACACCGCCATTCCCTTGATTATTGCCTTGGATTCATCGACATGCACTCAATGGGGTTAGCCCCGTGGACTAATTGGGAATTCATGAAAATACCTCGAAATCTTGGATACAAGTGAAATTAAATATGATGCATATGACAAAAACAAGAATCTTATATAATCATACAAAATTGAATAGATAATAAAATCATATATTCATACAAGTTTTTTAATCGATCGTGGGATGTATGTTCTAGTTTGTGCATGTTTTGGTTGTGCTGTGAATTTTGTTAAGTGTGGTAGATATTACCTCTTACAAATCGATGGTGTTGATTTTGATGTGTGAAAGCTTATGGAAAGATATCCTTAGGTTTTTTTATTACATCATTTTCTTATTGTTATGATGGGGGTTCATTTTCTTATTGCATGGTAATAGGATTGTGTTTCAATGACTAAGATTGTAATGGTAGGAAAGGATTTGTAAAGTTATAAGGTATTTAGACATGCACCCTTTACAAATTGATGTTGCTGACATGTTCCTGCAAGGTGGGAGATTGTTTGGGATTTCTTGAGTCTTATACCAAGGATTTATTATAATTATGGGTCAACACATATTGAGCATGCATATAAGAAATTACATTTAGGAATTATTTAGGAAGGAAATATGTTCATTCCATATAAGTTTTTTTGGGTATAATTTATGTTGACATTATTTGGAAACGAAATATGTCCCATAGACATTCAGAAGCATTTTAGAGCATAACACAAAAGTAGATAAAAGATTATTTGGAGATGATTCATAAATAAAAATATCTATTTAGTTGTAAATTCTAGATACAAAGAAGTCCAAAGGTACACAAGGATATTTCATATGTGTGGTTCGAATGATGGTTGTCTCCCATAAATGTCAAGTTGTCTTGACAATGAATAAATGTAGAGCATCTCTTATATTTATGCATATGCAATTATTTATCTATTTTCTACAATCTTCACATTTCCAGAGAGGCATTTGCTTGAAAGGCATTTGTAAAGTAGGGATAGATTATGGCATTACACCAAAAAATTGCCTTTGGGAATTGGCATGTGCAGAATTGAGACAAATTGATTTGCATGCATTTAAATACAGCCGTCATTCACCTTTCTTGAGGCACCAGTTGTATTGCTAGATGAGACGAATCTCATCGATTTTTTAGGGGCTTTATTTACATGCCCATAACTAGTAATCAAAGGATTTCATGAAACAACATTTGGGTAAGGCAGTTGCTCAAAAATGTCAAATGTTAAGTCCAAGTAACCCCGTTGGGTAGCAAGGTTCCTAGATATCTGTCAAGAAGCATGCAAATTAGAAGAAGATGTTCCAACTTATATTCACTTATAATTTCCAAGGCAGTAAATGCCAACGAGTTAAGATATTTTGCTAAAAGAACTAGAAGATGCAAAAAGACAAATGTAAGCCTGCCAAAAGGGGTGTGAAGATATGCATAGGCAATATCAATCTGCCTAAGCTGGCCATGATACACAAGTGTTTGTACCCAAAAGGTGCTCCCTTATCTAATATTGTTCTGAATGCAGCTCCTGTATGCCTAACGCTAGCTTTGGGTTGCTGGTTTAAAGACTTTGCAAGAAAATTTCCCTCCCTCTCTACAACCTGTGCATAATCTCCGTTAACCTGGGCTAATGTTGGTAACATATTTTTCCTAGTGCTCTTCAAATAGAAAAAAGACTTAAGAAAGAATTAGGGATCTTATAAAATACAGGAAATTATAAACCACGGGGACCTTGCCCACAACAACATTGAGAAACATGAAGCATAACAAAGAAAACACTTAAAATATTGTGCCCAAGTATTATCCATTAGATTTGCATCTACAAAAACATATAGTGCATATCTCAACATATGCCTCCAATCTGAAATCCATGGTAGTTCAAAGTAACAAAAGTGGTAAGATCATGTCCACGAGCTGCACGAAGGATTTTTACATCATAATTTTTCATCTCAAACATCAAGCTAAAAGTAACTATGTCATCTTCTATCTTTTACATACTGCAGCAAAGAGCAAAGTGTCGACATCTAAAATTGGCATAAACAAAGTACCTTCCTTTTTAAAGCTATATAGCGTGTTGTCAAAAGCTAATCCACGCTTCCAAATGGGTTCAGATCCTACAAATAATCTGCCAAGGGCGGTATTTAAGTGCATAACTCTTTGCCATGCCATGTCAATAAAAACCTAGATCCCACATTACTTTTGAACTTACCGGAATGGCTATAGTACTCAACCTCGGACCAAGATAACATACGTGCATGCAAGTTACATAGCCGTAATGGAATTTTGATAGCCATCAGCATGTTTTGTTTATCTTACGCATTGAAGCCTCGGAGGAATAAATTCTCTCTTTTTTTTTTTTGTTTGACACCTAGATAATATTCTCAACCCGCACAAATGATCAAAATGTCATCAGATAGAGCTCAGCTCCTTCTCATTCTTTAAAGTTCCGACAATACCGCTTTGTTTTTGGCAGCATTTTGCAACCTCGCATCTCTCAAGTTTTGTTAGCATTACAACATCGCAGAAAGGAACCAAGATATGAAGCAAAAACGAATCAAAAACTTTCAAAAGTATTTCATGTGCCCAAGTTCAAGATGCCGTAACGCCGCCATCCACAGAAAGTGCCAAAATGTATTTAAAGATTTATGAAGAGAAAGAAGGACGTGATGTCCACGCTTTCAATTTTTTAAGGAAAACATGAAAACTTGATTTATTTGTTTAAACTCACCATAGCCTTTGAATTTGGCACGCCCAAAGAATAAATGCCAAAACTAGATTCAAAAGATATTCCAATCTCACCGGCAAGGATTTCAAACATGTACGTATCACTTGAAGGATGGTTAAGAACATGCACTTAAACATTAACTGAACTTTTTCTATCTATTGCAAAAAGATATGAGAGCAAATGAAAGCAAAGAAGAAAGATATTTTCAGATTAGAAGTAAGGCAAAGGGGCCTTTATCAGCTTTGATAATTTTAGCACTCATCTTTTTGTTTGAAGCCAACGATTGAGCCACCACATCCGGGAAGAAGGGGAAATATGAGGAAGCAAAGCTTTCGGAGGCCCCAGCCCTCGACCTTTGTATTCCCTGCGGTTTGCTATATCCGCGTGTTTCCCGCAGAAATGCTCCATCGGGTTCTACAACAAAGCCCTCGAGAAATATAACCGCTTTTGTGCAAGGGCCGGATTCATTCACCAATAGCTTATCTTGCCGGTGGGCAATAAGTAGTAAAAACGGACACTTGACGAAGATCTCACCTCAACCATAGCCCTCGGCTTTTCAGACTGCTCAGAGCTCTCCCAGAAACTATATAGCATGCATGCCTTTGTCCTTCTTTGGACCAAAGGCCCTCTTTGGACAAAAGGGGACGGGTCTTTGGGCTTTTGGTCCAAAGAGGGCCTTTTGGTCCAAAGAGGGGCCTTTGGTCCAAAAGAAGGACCAAAGGGGCGCATGCATGCGGCAGCAGTCGAGCCTCTGGGAGAGCCAAAAGTCGTCTTGGCGAGGGCTCGCGGGTTGGGTGGTGAGATAGCTGTACACGCCAAGTGTCTCCGCTTTAGTGGTATCGTGAGCGCTAGGGTTTCGATATAGGGTGTTCCATTAGAGATGGGATTGGTGCTTACACAAGTAATTCCAAGCAAGGCATACCATGGTTGTTCTTTGTGGATTTTGTGGATCCCGATTTGTGTTTGGCAAAAAGTATGAATTCTAGTATGGCTAAGCTATGCTTTGTAGCCGGTTCGCTTGGCAAGCATAGAGCTATGCATGTAAGATAATGAGGTTTTTGTCTTTAAAGTACTTAAAATATGTCCCTTGGTTTATGACCTTGTGGCGATATTCTTAAAAAAGGCAATAATCTTAAGGAATGTGTGGATGTTAATGGTATAGATAAGGAACGCCAAGGCCAAGGCCAAGTCCGTGGTCATATCTCATTTAGACGCACACACTTTAGAACAAGTATATGCCATGAAAGTTACCTCATGACATAAAGAAAAAAGTTACGCCGCTATGAATAAAGCAGAAAAGATTGTCCACAAAGGGGAGCCTCTATTGGGTTTTAAAACACAAAAAAAAGAACAAAAAACTTAAGGGCACGACATTCCTTTTTTGGTGGCAAAGTATTTTTTTTATGGCAAAGGGGTAGACTAATTCATAAGGAATAGTCTAGGCCAAAGACGCCTTTTACGGAGTGTTCAAAGCTAACACTAGAACTTGCCATATCAAAGTTAAAAAGATATGACATGAAGATAAAAATTAAAAAGATAGGCACATAAAGGATGTCAATAAAGGGGGCCTTTATTGTACAAAAGACAATAATAGCTCGCGGTATTGCTTGTGGTGCTTTATATACCAAAGGGGGCCTTCTTGCCTACAAAAAGACAATAATAGCACGCCTATATTAAGGTCAAGCATGTTGGTTGACTTACAACTCAAAAGCCCATGCTTAAAGGAGGACATGATAGTTGGTACCAATTTTTGGACTATTCTCTCACACCAAAGACCCTTATGTTTCCCTTTGATGCTCCCTTTGAGACATAGAACATATATATGTCTATTCTCAAGGAAAAGGGGACAAAAGTGGCATGAGCATAGGGTCCGCATTAAACTCTTCATGATAGAAGTAGCAACGTAAAAATCATTCGCTAAGTAGAAGATTTGGGTTCTGATTGCCTAAGTTATCTCTTAGATCCACAATATCCTCAAGGTCGTAAGAGGGATTTAGTTGTCTTGGTATTTTATTTTGTCTTGTAATGCAGGCGCCTCCTCCGTGTGCGCTTGTGGTTGGTGATGCTTAGGTTGTCACCAAGGAATGGGTGTTACGAAGTTTAATCCTTTTAGTTGATTGGGTTACTGCACTTTGCTAGCCTTGGCTAGCGGGAGTGAGAACCTTTGACGCTGGTTGAAAAAAAAAAATTATTCTAAACCCATTCCAATAGTTTAAAAACGCTTTGGCAATGAAAACTCGCTATGTGTAGTTGGTGGTTTTGTGTCCTAAGTCTAGTGCATCTCCATTGAATGAGTGTCAAACCGTCTTTTTGCAATATTTTGTCTTCTTCCCCGACCAGACTTGCCTAATCAAGCTCTTCCTTGAGAATGCATGGCCAACAAACAAAGATTCTGGGCGCCAACTTGAGGAGTTCCTTCAAGCCGGATTGATCCGCTATAGTTTTTTCACCTTTTGGTGCTCCCCGCCTTGTTGGTCAAGAGAAAAGATAGTTCTTGGCTTCAAAGTTCCAAGGTGCCAAATTTTTTAGTCGGCTTTGATCTTAAGTCGGGTGTTGGTAACTTAAAGTTGCACCAAAGATGCATAAGACTGCGTTTTCGCATACAACATTTGACATTATGAGTTTTTGGTCATGCCATTTGACTTACAAATGCGCCAGCCTTTCTTTTGCGAGGCTAATGGGGCGACTATTTGAAGATGTGCATGGCGTTTATGTTGTCGTATTCTTTGATGACATATTAGGTTTTAGTAAGTCCGAGGAAGATCATTACTTGCATTTGCGGGAGGTTTTCCGTCGGTTAAGGGAGGAGTCTATTACTCTTAATCCTAAGAAAAGTATCTTTTTCCAATCAGAAATTGAATATTTGGGTCATATTGTTTGCGCTAAGGGTCTTAAAGTTGATCCCAGTAAGGTCCAAGCAATTGTGGATTGGCCTGTACCTACTTCTTGCTTGTCGCATGGCATGCTCTTTTTCTCGGGTTTATGCAGTTATTATAGGAAGTTTGTACAGAATTTTGCTCGTTTAGCTTCAGATTTGTATTTGTTGCTACGAAAAGATGTTCCTTTCCACTGGCATCATAATCATCAGTTTGCTTTCCAAGTTTTAAAGGATGCCATAGTTCATCCTCCTGTTCTGCGTTTGACAAAGTTTGGTCTACCTTTCTTGTTATGTGTTGATGCAAGTGGTATGGCTTTGGGTGCAGTTTTTGATGCAGGATGGTCATCCTATTGCTTATGAAAGTTGGAAGTTTTCTGACAAGGAAAGTAGATCTAGTATTTATGATAAAGCATTTCTGGCTGTCATTTATGCTTTGAAAGTGTGGCGACACTATCTTTTAGGGTCGACGATTCATATTTTGACTGACCATCAAAGCATTAGACGCTCGGAAAGGAAAGTGAACTGGGTTGTTTTTATGCAACAATATGATTTCTCCAACGACTATCGTTTTGGTAAAGAGAATGTTGTATCGGACGCTTTAAGCTGACATTTTGTTGTTTGTTCTCTCTCTCTATAGTACAATCCATCCATTGGGAAGAGCCATTGTATGCCACCGACCATGGTTATACGGAGATGTGGTTATTGGTTCAAAGTGGAAATGCTTAGGGGTATAAGATCGTTAATGGGTTCTTATACAAAGGTCCAAAGCTATGCATTGTTCGTGACCTTAGACCATTTGTTCTTAGGAAGGTCCATGATATGCCTATTGTTGGGCATTGTGGCATGGGGGAGTGATCTCGGCAAAGATTAAACCATATGTTGTGTGGTCTGGATTGTAAAGAGATGTCTTCCTTCCTATTAGTCATTGTGTGACTTGCCAATGGATAAAGAAAGCGAGCTAGAAGCCTCTTGGTGTTCATTTATCCTTACGTATTCAGGAAGCGAAGTGGACGCCGATTACTATAGATGTTATTGCCGGGTTTTTCCACACGCCCCTCGCAAGAATATTGGCAATTGGATGGTTGTTTGGACAATTTGAATAAGTTGACAACTTATATCGGTAGCCTATGCTCTTTATCAAGAAGATGTTTAGGCTACATAGGTTGCCTAAAGGTATTGTATCTAATTATAATACAAAGTATACCAAGAAATTTTGTAAGGCATTACTTATGCAATTTGAGAACTAAGTTAAGGTTCTTTTATTATAAACCGATGGACAACCCGAGGTGGTGAACAAGGTTATTTGTTCCATCATAAGAGGGTTTGTCAAGGAACATCAAGGTCATTCAAAGAGTATTTGCTTATAACTGAACTTGTATACAATAATGCCTATCAGTCTACCATAAAGATGACACATATTCAGACCATCTATGGTTAGCCTGTGCGGAACACACTTTTTGGAGCGTGTAAGGATGTTCCAGATGCTGATGATTTAGTTATTGAGCATAAGGATCTCATGGACTTGCTGAGAGCTCGTATTGAAGATGCTCGGATTATTTTGCCAAGAAATCATCTAAGTGGTAGCTGCCAATGGTTTTAAGAAAGGAGATTGATATGGATGAGGATCCATGAAGGACACTTTAAGAAAGGTGCGCGCAAGAAAGGTCTTAAGTGTTAATCCCATTTCCATGGACTATTTCAACTTATCAGTGGTCGAGGAGAGTGCATATCAATTATGATTGCCTTAATGTTAGAAAATGTATGATATAGTGAATGTATGATTCCTAAAAGCTTATCAAGGTAAAGACTTACTCCAATTGAGAGGTTAAGGAGCTGTAATTGATTGGTATTTCCAAAGTTCAAGAATCGAAACAATTTTGGAAGACAAAATCCACTAGTGGTTCAAGACAATATTTGGTTACGTTCACTCACAAACCTTGGAGGATGCTTCATGGTGCGCAGGCAATGTTTTAGAAGCTTATCCGGATATTCTTAGGGAATATAAAGATCGGAAAGCTAAGGAAGCCGAGACAAGAGGAAGTCCAAGCCATATGCTTCTACAGCGGGCCTAAGCGAGGGCCAAGGGAAGGATTATGCTTTCGGATGGCTAAAGGTATTTAGACACCCTTTTTAAAGCAGAGGACTGCCGCAATGTCAAGAGGGGAATGCTATATGCTAAAGACGAGTCAAAGGGGCCTTTTGGTCCAAAGAGGGCTTTTTGGGTCCAAAGAAGGACCAAAGGGGTGTGCATGCTATAGTAGTAGCTCGGGAGAGCTCTAGGCAACTGTGGTCTTAGCCGAGGGCTCGTGGGTTGGGTGGTGAGATAGCGTGCCACGCCAAGTGTCCGCTTTAAGCAGCTCTGTTATGGAATGTTTTTCTACCTTATTTGATATGCCGGCTCCATCGCCGTGATGTGTCTCCCCGTATCTTCTCTTGCCAATGGGAAAATCACGGTCAAAATAAGGCAAAGGGGGCTGCAGCAACATTCTACACCTTTTAGCACTCATCTTTCATGTTGAATGGTTTCGAAATGAAGAAACCTGTGTTCATCCGTGGGTTCGATATTACAGGGGTAAAGCTCAGACAAGGAAAATTGCATCGATCTATAACAGATATACAAATGGAGTTCAAATCTTCATCCTTCTCTGGGTAGAGCTTCAGGAATTTGATCGCATAGATCAACTCAGAACATCTTAAAACCGTCATTAAATAAAGCTAGAATGCCATTTTATCTGGAAGCTAGACCTCAAAACAGACGGGCTATGGCACGTTGACATCCTTCAAAGCCGCGGGAATAGATACTTAAAACAAGGGGATTTTGGGATAAATTAGTGCCTCTGTGCGCATCGCATGCTATACCCGAAGCATTAGAACCTAGGCCATACCCAAAAGCACTGCAGCATCGACACCAAGCTTGGCGCTCGACAACAGAATCAACACATGGGGAAGCATGTCTAAAAAAAAAAAAAAAATTAACTAAGCCATCACAAATCGGCCCATTGTGCCACCCCCGGCAATTTAGAAGGCCTCGAGGATGGCCCCAATTACTACATCAGCAGCCCTCTATAAGAATATATATAGTTAGATCAGATATGAATTTGAGAATACATATTTTGTCTTGAGAGACAATAGCGCATTGGAAGGCCTCCTCAGTGAAGTTGTGCAATGTTTAAGCTGAAATCAGATTGAAAATATGGAAAATAGGACAATTTATGTAAGTGAAAGGGTATTGAAAGGTCATGAGGGCATGTCTTTGAGGACAATGTATTATTGGAAAGGTATGTCTTTTGGAGACATGGATCAATGAGACGTGGATTACTGAAGCTCTATATGGCTTAAGGGTGACACGCACGAAATGCACGCCGCTTTGTAGCATAGAGCAACATGTCCAATTCGATAAGCAAAAAGAGGGGGAAAAAAAAGTTTTGTTTAAGGTGAATGGTGTAAGACCTATAAAGCAATTGTGGTTCCATGTTTACTCCCTTTTTTTCCTAAGTATATGGACACTTTTAATTAATGGTTGAGAAATAGTTCTTGCTCACTTGCCTAAACTTTTATAAACATAGTTAAAGTTCAATCTCCTCCTCATTGAGATGTCAAATAATGTCCCTTAGCATGTTACCCAGATGCATGGGTCCAATCTATGAAGAAGGCATTTAATCTTGGGTCTAGTTGGCTCTTATGGCCAATGTACGAGCGTCGAAAGCTCCATGTTTTCCATTGCATTTACTCATCCATGTGTTATTGATATAATTCTTACTATATTACTGATGGTTTATAAATATTGAGAGGCATCTTCTTGTGCTTATATAGCTAGTTGAGACACTTCCTGGAATTCCTACTTTTGATTAATAGAAAAAGATTGCACCATTGTCCTTTAAGGTCATTCAAGATTGTGTAGAAAACTATGCAAAGTCACATCAGTTAGACTTGAATAAGTCTAAATTTTGCTAAATATGTCATATTGCAGTGCTTTTATGATTGAACCTTTATTATAGTACTAAGTATGATGGTATGGCAAATGGCTAGGATAGGTTTAGAGTGTGCGGTGGTATGCAGGGGAGAGTGCTTTGTTTATTTTAGAGCATCTATGTATTCTCCATTGTTACCTCATCTGTGCCATTCTTAGCTATGTTCCGTATTATTTTTGTTACCCAAGCTTTGTCGTTGGCATGGGTAGCTTAGGGGCATTTCCCAAGGCTCTATGGTTTGGGATTCAAACCATTGGTGTCGGTACGAGTCCGCCTATGTATGTGCTTGTTGTTCCTTTTGTAGGTACAACTTGGCATAGTGGTATGAGTTTATCATCTTAGAATGCATTAGAATAGTTTGTACTTCTCCATGGTGGAAGTATAGAATGTACTAGAATAGTTTGTATCTCTCCATGATGGAGGTATGAGTTCCATATTATTTTTGTTAGCCAACCTTTGTGGTTGTCACAAGTAGCCTTGTGGCGTTTCTCAAGGCTCTATGGTTTGGGGTTCAAACCCTTGGTGTTGGTACGAGTCTTCTATTTATGTGCTCGTTGTTCTCTTTGTAGGTACAGCTTGGCATGAGGATGGAGGGTAGAGTGGTTTGAGTTTATCCACTTAGAATGCACTAGAATAGTTTGTATTTCTCCATGGTGGAGGTATGAGTTCCCAATGAGTGTGGTGCTTAGCTATGTTTTATTCCCATGTGGTAAACAATTTTCTTAGTTGTGGCATTGCAGGTACAACTTGGCATGAGGATGGAGGGTAGAGTGTTCACATTGCTGAAACATATTCAACACTAGTTGGGGATGGCAACTAGTTTGAGAAAAGCCGCATCGACACTAGAATTCAAAAAATGGTCCACAAATTTAGGTTTTGTCCAAATATAACGAAACAATGCTTAAACTAAACTAAATCATACGTGTGACCATCATGAGGAATAAAGAAGGTGAGAGCCATACGTCGCAGAGGATTGCTACAAAAAACATACTGAGAGCCAAACCTCGCAAATGATTGGTACAATGAGAGCATTACCTCGCATATCATTGCTACAAAAACATGCATAAATCCAGTAAGAAGGGCGTGGAGTTGCAGGAAACGGACCGGATCAGGAAAAATTGCAGGAAAGAGATTGGAAAGAAAGATTGGATTATCGTATAAGTCGTTGGAAAAGGATTGGAAAGAAAGATTGGAAGGTCGAACCAAATGGCAATAAGGAATGCTGTTGTGGGAAGATCCGATAACAAGCTAATTGAAATGACAACACATATATACTGCTCCCCAGAATGACGATCCGACAGCTCGGTCGGTGCAACCAAAGTGAAATGGCTATAGGGCCGCCGCTGCCACGGGTTGGCTTTAGTTCTTGGAAAGGAGTGGAAAGGGAAGAGAAGCTTGAAGGGTAGATGAAAGAACACGACGACACAGAAGAAGAAATTTGAGGGAAATAATAGGAGGAAAGATGGGGTATTGTAAGTTGTACAATAGGAAGATGAGGCAAATTAGAGCACAAAATGTCTTTGCATCTGCATGCCCAGTACATCGCTAATCAAGCTTGCTTTAGCAATACCAATGTGCAACCTGAGGTCTTAGGCTACTATTGCACTCATACTAAAAGAATTTAGTTGTTTCAGGTCAAGTAAAATAAATTTATGCTATATTTTTCATGATATTAAGTTGGATATACAATTTTGTGCCCACTTATATTATTTTGAATACAGCTAACCAGCTTATATTAGTCTGAGTTATACGATTCTACTCGGAATTATAGAATGACTCACTTATCATTCGTTGGATGACTCGTAGGCATCTGCTCTTAACCCCTCATAGTATTAAGCTTGCCAACATGAAAAGCATGAGCACAATACATATTTTATTTGATATAAATTTGTTGATATTGTATTGCTAAAGCACATGATGTCGAATTCTAGAATGGGGCTCGCATGAAACCAACAAACCGCCCGAATACCAGAGAACTTCCTTGTCAAACTAGAATGAGAACGAAGGTCACAAGGGATGAAGGCTAAAAAGAAGGGGCGAGGCGAAAAAGGACATGCCAATAGGCCAAACCAAGCGGGGAAGAAGCCCCCTCCCCGCCCGGAAACAAATCAAAGAGAATAAGATGCTCTTTGAGAGAAGAGATAGATAGGCTTCTCATCATCAACAGATTTTCTAATGGTGGGCGATTATTGGCAGCCGCACACATGTGAACTACCCACTAAAAATAAAAGGAAAATCAATTATATCATTTGGACCCCAAAAAATACAATGCTAATAGATGAGTGGGATGTATGTACGAAGCTTATCCAAGGGATTAAAACCCGCCCTTTCGGGTTTCGAGTGAAAACCCACGGTGATAAGCCGGCAGGGGCATGGACAACAAAGGCATAGAAATCGCTCCCAAAACCCCGCGATGGAGAAGTCGAAACAGATGCGGCCACACCTGCACGCACATCACCAACACAACAAGCGAGACAACACAACATACCGGAGGATAGCATCACCCAGGTGGAAAAAAGCATCACCCGGGCGGTGGAAGAAAAACATGATAAACAATACAATAAACAAAGAAGGGGGGGAGGGTGTGTTCAAAGAGAATAAGGTGCTCACGGTGAGAAGAGGAAGCGCCGATGAGGCGTTGATGCAGAACCGCGCCCTAAAATAGCGAAACCCCAACGGGAAGGGCATCGCCGCGATGCATGCATGCAAGACATGCATGCTCGCCCCATTCTAGAATGTCGATCCGATGTCTCGGATCGATGCGATTATTGTGCATCTTCCATAGCATGTCATCACCCTATGTCCTTATGTTTGCCAACATGGAAAGCCATAAATATACATCAATGTTTTGTTTGCAAATGAAGACGTTGATAAGGAATGCTACTGTGAGAAGACGACGATAACCGGCTAATTGAAATGAAAAAACATACATAGTGCTCGTCCTTTTTCAAAATGATGATTCGATGGCTCGGATCGATGCAACTAAGTGAATAGCTACAGGCATGCTTGCCCTAGAAGCTTGGCTTTAGTTTTTGAAAAGGAGCGAGAAGGGAAGAGAAGCTTGAAGGGTAGATGAAAGAAGAGACGACGAAGGAGAAAAAGATTTGAGGGAAATAATAGGAGACAAAATGTATTTGCATCTCCATGCCCGTACATCATTAATCAAGTTTGCGTTAGAAAAACCAAAGTGCAACGTAAGGCTGTAGGCTATTTTTACACATAAATTTAATTGTATTTTCAGGTCAAGTTAAAAGGAACATTTTGTGCTGTGTTAGTTTGATATACCATTCTGTGCTAACTTATATTATTTTGAGTTATGTAATTGTAATCAGGAATGTTTTTTCCATGATGTTAAAAATTTGAATATATACGATTGTATGGCGGCTTATATTATCTCGAGCTATACAAGAAATTTATCGCGAGCTGCCCAAGGCCGCTAACATTTTTCTTCCCCGGCTCCCCCGTATTTGAAGGTGCGAGTTTAAGAAGGGAATACTCTCGAAAGGAAAAATTTCTCTACTGATCCATCTCGGTAATAGTGGATGCCCATGGGGCCTAGGAATAACCAAGATTGGGAGCTATGCTAGTGTCTCATGTCTATAGAATACATATTCATTTTTCATAACCTATCTTGAGATCATTATGTTCCAAGAAATGACATTTATAGAATACAATTCATTTTGCATAACCACCATCTTGAGATCATTATGGTCCAAGAAATGACATTTTATTCTACCATTACTCAATTACATAAACATGGTAGGCATCCACGATATCCTCACATTTATATTCTACGGTTCAAAGTCTATAAGTTGAAAATGCATCTCCTCAAATTCTAAAGCTTCTATTGAATCATTAGTGCTTGTCATGTTGACTTTATCACTCGATAGAAGTCGATGTATGGACATATATTAACATTTTAACAATTAGAGCCACATGCTTCAAACACTAGCATCCGCTTTTGCATTTGCGAGTAAAACAATTGTATAACCGATATCGGCCATATCGAGCATATCGGATACCAGCACATTCCATGAACAATTGTTATGAAACATGCTTAACTATATCAAATACATAATATGCGAGTGAAGATTGTTGAGTTTCTGATACATGTAAACTGGGCCGTATTACGTATAAAAAATCTCTTCTAAATCCAAATTCTAGAATGTAGCTCAATATACTTAGACCCATTCTAGACTACTACACGCCACCATATATTAAGTCTTTAAACTAAAACGAAGCTGATGTATTTTTATCATCATGTTGTTCACTTTGTGACAGGTCCCACACTGCATATCCATGAATTAATGCATTCCATGAAATGAAATTTCATGTTTTGCATATGTTGGCAAAAAACATGCTACATATCCATGAATTAATGCATTCCATGAAATGAAATCTCATGTTTGCGTATGTTGGCAAAAAAAACATGCTATGAATCATACGATCTTGAATTTGGCATACATCATGGGGCATTTTGCACAATGATATATGTTCCGAAAAATATGAAAACCTCTTATTGTGGATAACCGTAGAAAGCAAAATGTTCCAAAAACATATCTTATGCATGCTTTCGCCGTTAGAATGCAGCCGAATCCCCACCTACAAGTGGACATAGAAGTGGCCAATTAGCTGGGTGTATGAAACAATTAGTGAAATCTTGTACATATAAATCTCTATAGATCTCAGCCCATAGTCCTATTCGTGATTTTGATTTGCCAATCTACATT
Organism: Isoetes taiwanensis; assembly: GCA_021234155.1. NCBI lineage: Eukaryota > Viridiplantae > Streptophyta > Lycopodiopsida > Isoetales > Isoetaceae > Isoetes > Isoetes taiwanensis. The sequence continues at coordinate 2,131,127 of JAJEKV010000116.1, read as the reverse complement.
AGCCCCCGCTTAGTTGGGTATTATACTTGAATCATGTTGAACAGATCTCATCTTGATGACCGCAAGCCGGTAAGAGGAGATGTATTATGTGCCGAAGTGCTTTAAGAAGGAAAGTGCTCAAAGGGCTGTAGACATCATCATGTTGCACCTTTTGGCATTGCTTGTTAGATCGAGTTTTGGTCACGGGTAGTATTAGCGGATAAGCACACATTTTGCTAGTTTCTTGATTACAACCACTATCATAAACCCTCAATAAAACTAGCATGTTAAAAGGGAATATGCAAGCCAAAAGGATTTTGATCTAATACCAAAAAAAAGGGACATTCAAGACCGTAAATGCATCCCGATTACATGCTTATATAACCTTCTTGTGCAACTATATGGTAGCGTGGATGTTTAAAGGATGCAACATTTGCATTCGACAAATCCATGATTACAATAAGTTCTCATGGAATATAGTACACGATTTTTTATCACCTCAAAGCTAAAGCAGCCTAATTGATCGTAGAACTTTTAAGTCAATACAATTTACCATTATATAAGGGGACTTAATGTAATGAATCAAGGATGCTCCCCTGAAATCGAGGAATTGTTTTAGCTAGAATCCAACATAAAAATTGACTTGATTGATTGAAAGTACCAAGCATCAGCAATAATTATCGATCATCTAACATCCTAGGTTTGTGCTTCCATTTCAAGCTCCCTCGATGCCTCCATGATCCTATCCATTGATGTCTTCTCCAAATCAAGAATTTTTTTAAAAGCTTGACATCCTTGACATTTCAACGATTTTCCTCCGCCATTATTTCTTCATTTGCAAGATCAATTCGAGAGCTTGAGCATGGCAAAAACCGCTTGCATAGACAAAGATCACGAGGTCCATTAGCTAATCGTGACTATCATCTAACTTCAAGAATAGTATAGGCTTGCTCACGCTCCTCCTTCACTTTCCCCGGTCGAAAATAAAGTTCCCGTGCAAGTTGCTAGAATTGCTTTCTCACCATATACCTCACCCCGATCTTCGTGAGCACAGAAAAAGTTCATACAAAGCAGAAAAGCGATGAAATGGCAGGATATGGGAGATCAATAATCATACCATTGCATTTTCTTCTCTTTAAACTTAAAATCATTGCTTTCAATTCTTCCACCTTTAGCAAGTATTTCTAAACCTCCTTTTCTTTGCTTCTAACTTTGGCTTTCTAACCGGCTTTCGAAGGCCTTTGCCCTTAAAATCTCATCTCGCTTTATGTCGCAATGTCTTAATCTCATTGAGCATATCAACCAAAATTCCTAGGTGACAACTACCATGTAGTTTTGCCAGTGAGAAACAACAATAACAAAACACAAAAAGTTAAATCACCTTCTCTTTAGATTAGATTGTTAAATAAATTGATCAAACAACAAGTCCTTATCGGTTAAAAGCATTGAACTATTTGTAGCGCCGCGGAGGACTTGGTGGCGGTAGCATTATTTTCTTGGCTTTTACATGCGAGATTCCTCAAGTTTGTATTCATCATTGCAAACTTGGTTAGCATCAGGACCTCTGTATTAGATTAGAAGGATGGCCGGACCTAAGAATAGTGCAGTCATCAACAGTCTTTGGTACCATCATGTCAGAGTGATGTCGGCCTCCTTGAACTCCGTTGTGATGTTTGTTGATGTTATATAGGTATTATAGACATTGTTTTCTTCATCTCTTTTTGTACTTTATCCGATTCTCGAGATATCAATAAGGCAATCATGAAATGAGGGACTGTGTTTCATCTTGAAGAATGTGCAAAGGTAAGATTGGAGAGCATGAATCAGGCATTTACCATCCAATGCCGGATGTTGACATCATCTGTAGATGAGTCAAGTTTCCATCACCCGTCAAAAATATTCTATGGAACTCCACAGCACATAGTTATAGGTTCAGAAATCCGAAATTTATTTGGCAGCCATGGATTTGCCCATAAAATCCGGAATTCATACGTAAAACACATTAATGGAGCCGGAATCCACATGTTTATTCAGAAAGCCTACAAACAAACAACTGAATATAATGCTTTGGTCCTCCGTTTGAAGCTTAATCAGCCTGAATCAAGCATTTGCACGCCATTTTTACGTGCTCCCGCGATGGAGATAAATCGGCGATGGGTTTTACCTAGACGGCTCAGGCTCTAAACTGCTCTTTTTGGAACTTACATCCACATGCCATGCCATCATAACTTCTTGGCTTTGGGTTCTCCTCCTCTTTTATATGAAGATAAAGGTGTGTCCAGATCTCTCTGGAACCCAAAATCGAGATCTCCAGAATCTATGGATGCCTCTAAAAGAGGCGGACATTCGCCAGGAGCTTCTACAAAAACTTGCATTCTTCCAAATTATTCTGATGCTTTATATTTTAATCATTCTATATTTAAGCTACCCCTTATCCTCCATAGTACAATTATATATTAGAGATAATTGTACTCGGTACGCACTTATCATTCATTGGATGTCGTAGCCTCATAGTATTAAGCTTGCCAACATGAAAAGCCAAAATCACAATACATGGTTTATTTGATACAAAGTTGTTGATATTTTCTTGGCAAAGCAAATGAAGATGTTAACTTGGTTGTGCATCTTCCATTGTTTTAATGAAGCACATCATCACCACGTCATCACCCTATTTACATGGAAAGCCATAAAAATTTCGTTTGCAAATGAAGACGAAGAAGCCATATGTTTTGTTTGCAAATGAATTGTTGAAAATTAGAAGTTCAAATTCTCTATAAACTCAACAAGCAAAGGGACAACCTGCTTGTAAAACAGACTCAGCGAAAAGATATAAGTACATAGGGTACATGCCTCAACCGAGCAACAAGGTGCAGCAGGCTAAGGGCATGTTACGTAGGAAAAACAGACGGGATATGGTAAAACTGTACAAGAATGCTGGGCAGAGCATTGGCTTGAGGTTTAGTGATGGCCACCATAGCCACCACCATGGTGACCTCCGTAGCCACCACCATGGCCTCCACCGTAGCCACCATGGCCACCACCGTAGCCACCATGGCCTCCACCGTAGCCACCATGGCGGCCACCACCGTACCCACCATGGCCTCCACCACCGTAGCCACCATGGCCTCCACCGTAGCCACCATGACCACCACCACCGTAGCCACCATGGCATGGCCTCCATGGTAGCCACCACCGTATCCTCCCCATATATTGAGCAGCAACCTGCCCAGGTTTAGGCGTGGTTTGTTCAGCGAGCTCGCGGGCCTCCAGTGTTGAGGCACTTACTAGCACCACTAAAAAAATCGCCATCGCCCATTTCCCGTCCATGCTTGCTCCCAGTCCCACTATACGAACGCCCCCTTGGTTCCTCCTTTTATACCTCAGCCTGCCCTGTTGACCTCCCTCGCTCGCCCCGTCTTCCTCGCCCCACCTTTGACAAATCTCATACTTTCTATTTTCGTCTTAGGCGGTGCTAAATCTGACCCTCCCCTACATTTGCCACGTTATGTCAATCTTATTATTGACCCATATGGCTAACATAAATGTCAAGGAACCACATTGAATGAACGTTGACCACCACCCTTGCTGGTGCAACAATGAGTTTTTGGTTAACAGAAGACTTAGCAAATAATATCTTGCTTGAAGTTAGAATTGGGTATGTGTTATGTGCATTGTGCTTGAAGTTAGAATTGGGTATGTGTGTATGCGCATTGCTGGCTCTTTTTTCCCAGAGACTGCTATTTCTTCTAATTACTAGCCCCAACAACACGATTATATTGTTTCTAATTCAGAGTGTATACTTCTTTTGCATCCAAATGATAAGCAATTCAACACTAGTGTAACAAGTTGCAATGTACGCAATACTTGGGGGATGCACCTATGCATGCCTATAGGGCATGCATAAGTTTAGATTAAAATCCTCCTATAAATGTTTTTTCTTCTTGGCCTCATAAGTCTACAAATGTTACATCCCTCCAAATCACATGCATTTTTTACCAATAAAATATACCGCTCCCGTGCTACATTGCCGTCTAGCCTCATACGTTGATAACCAAATTTCATTTAGGTTGATAAAGCATGGGAGAAGACTGGTATGTTGATGGTCAGTTGGCGCCTTGGCAATTATTTCGTGACAGATTTCAAAGGAGTCGAGTGGCTAATAATCTCCCACTCCATCCCCCATAAGGCACAGGACCTATATGGCACTATAACCCAAAGATTGGTTCTACGAACTTTGTGAAGTGTTATGAGCTTCTGGCCATTCAGAATGAGTTACCTCTCTCGGAGGGGTGGGCTTTACAGGTCCAAGGATATGCTTGACCCGATTGTGCCACCTAAGATTCACACTCTATGGCAAATAGTACACTGGTCCCTAGGGGTTAACACTTGGGTTCACAAGATAAAGCCTTGTATTAGTGACTTATGTCCAATATGTGGCCTATTCCTTGGGATCCTAGAGCACTTTATGTTTCTACGCATAGAGATTCAACCTATATGGAGTTGGGTCCAGGGATTATTCCACACTACATTCCGCAATCAAGAGGTCCTTCTAGGCATATATCCTTCTAGGTTGTGCGCGTAAAGAAGTTAGCCTTCCATCTCTATAAATTGCTATGGTTCATCTGGAATAGGCGGCGCAAGGAATCGAGAGATGCAATCTGAACCTTTGATTCCTCAGTTGAGGTCCAAATTGTATCTCTCATACTAGGCATCCACTTGGAAAGAACAGTTCAAAACAACTATTTGGGAAAAGACCCTCCATATATAGACAGTTTAGGTATATTCTTGCTACGAGAAGAAATATAAAGCATGCTTATGCGATATTTGGTCTATCGTGTGAGCAAGAAATATAAATGTTCTACTATATCGCTCTTCATGTGCTTTAAGTCATTTTAATTAAATCTTATCCTTCAAAGAAAAAAAAAAGCTCTTCCTATCTCTTTGCTAAATATGGCCGGAAGCAAAAATTTTAAAGGGAACTTAGACGATGTACTCAATAAGTTTGCACACTTGCAGACTGTAAGCCATCCAACATTATATCATGAAAGTAGACCTATTATCAATACCCCCTCTCATTGCTCCCATGATAGCTCACATATTTCTATCAATCAAAACTAATCCAAAATGTCATACTTTTTCCATTCATATATGTATAAATACCCCTTAAAAATATCCCACTTTCATGTAATTGGTTTATAACACTAAATCTTGCTATATCACTTAATCTTGGGCCAAGATCACCTGGGAATGTGATGAACTGCCCTAAAAATGGAATACGCTTTATATAAAATGGATTATAAAACCTAGGATTTTTATGCACAATACACCAGTTGTATAATCTGTAATTTTACACATCATTAAAGATCCAGAAATAAATGTAAAGCATAGAAAATTATTGCTCCTTCAGATGCAAGTACATCCAATGAGCTAGAGAATTGAAATCATACATGGGGAAATGGTTGCCCAAGCATTGCATCTCGATCCATGCATAACGCTCCTCCAGTTTGCTAGCATAACCTCGAATCTACTAACCTGTAAGGTATATAAAGATTACAATATTCCAAATCCTATCAATCTAATAAGTCCACTGTCTCAACTTCAACAATCTCCAATTTGTCATGTCTTAAAATATCAATCATCATCTGAAAGAGAACATAATTGTTATAGTGTCATCAATCTTCTACACAGATTACAATAGAGAAACAATTATGATGGCCTCGTCATACTAGTTTAAAACACATTACAAAAAAAAAAAAAAAAAAAACCCCAAAATCTGATCCAGACTTCCAAACTTAATATTTCCCTTTGAAAATATTAAATCTGCCTTTAGCAGTCCTAGATAAATGACAGGAACATTTTACTAGGCCAAGAAAAGGACATTAAATAATTTTAACCATTATACACATAATTATGACAAAACTTCCATTCAATCATTTTAAAGATTCATATATTTACATAAGAGAAGTTGGTAGTCAACTGTTTTCTGAAATAAATATAAGAGCATCATAGGACAGTTATAAAACAAATATATGAGTTCCAGATACAACACTTGTTATCCCATAGGAATAATTTTACTTGAAAACTCGTATTGCTTGAACCGTCAGCTTAGACAAATAGATACATCAAAGCATGGAGCAAGAAACCTTGTTACCTGCAGTAAACCAGCCAAAAATTAGCCTAAGAAGGGCAATAATAACAGCACTGACAGGTAAGCATTAGGTTTCTTGGGTTATCCCCTTCACCATGTTTATAACAGATGTACCATAGCAAAAAAGCATGTCATAGCAAAATAGAGGTTAGAATAAAGCAACTTATAATGGCAGCATAATTAATATCCCTGTTTTTAAGCTGGAGTACATCGATTCCATACTCCTATATGTCAACCAGACCATAATCATTTAGACACCAGCATTATTATGCATGATATTAGTCCTTAGTATTTCCCACTTAACTGCAGTCAGTATATTAAGGATCACACAATTGTTAGTATACATTCTCTAGAGATCTACAAACAACAATTGATTCAGATTCTCCATAAGTATTACTCCTGGTGTATATATGTAACTTAATAAGATAACCTCATGTCCTGATGTTTAGTATTTTTTAACCACAAGAGCAAATCCAGTAAGAGGAATCAAATAATCAGTTATTGTGGCAGATGTAACATCCGATCTACTATTGCATCCCTACATATCCCAGAATACATCCGAAATGTAATCTTATACCAACTAGAACAAAACATGAACAAGATCTGCACTCCTAAGGGAGGTGTACATAACCACACTAGGTCTGGTCCAATAAACAAATCAGCAATACTGACCCAAAGTACAGAAAGTAGATACCATAGAACTACATTTACTTGTTTAGCATAGTAGCAAGATGAAACATCTAAACTACTAGGAACAGCATAATCGAATAATGTAAATACATTCTGGGCCATATAGTCATAGGTATTAGTTCATATACAGGCCTGTTCAGACCAACTTAAAAGCACTTAATAAACTCTAACTGCTGTCTAAAATTTCTTACGAAGTACATCAAATTGGTAAGCAAATGCATACAAGCAATCCAAATAACCTGAATATTTGACGCTCCAGAGGAAACTCCTTTGTGTTGTGGGGCAAATGCAGCAGATCCAGCTTCATGAATGGGCTCACATCCCTTATTGCTATCATTTCCACAAATCTTCTCATCTTGTGCAAGCTTTTCTGCAGCTACACTGCTACTATCTTTACCTTTAGCAGCCTTATCCACATCTGCCTTAGGCACATCACTGATCTTAACTGGTAGAGCACTTTTGGCAGCTTTCCGAAATTCCCATACCTTCTTTCTTTGGGGGCCAGACTTGCCTCCAGATCTAATTTCCTCCTGGTGGCCATATTCAAATCCCCTTTCTTCCTACCCATGCTAGAAGATAGGATAGCCCCCAGGCAGCATAATTCCGGCACAGACACATGCATTGTGAATCTGCCCACCTCTATTTAACCTTGGCTTAGTCCTTAGCAAGGTTCGTGCTGCTCAGCCGTGTTCTTAAGCCATCATAAATCATGTACCTGTAAATTTCAAGATAAAGAAATAACTTCTAAATTTCCAGCTAACGCCAGTGACGGATTGAGGTACAGCCATCTCCAACGACACCCATCACACGGCTGTGCCATTTGTATATCACAGTAACCCTAAATCTGCTGTAGCCAACCACAATACTTGTATTTTTTCAAATATTGCAATGTTGCAATGTTTAACTCGTATGCCAACAACCAACATGAAGTTCCAAAATATGAACCCATGGTAATAATGCCCTAGCCCAACAAAATTCACAACATTCTACAGAACATGTCATATAATAAAAAAACCTACCTCCGACCTTTGCTCGGGGGGCAATTGCTAGTTATGTCAAAATAGAACATAGATAACAGCAATGCATACAGCAAGGAGTGCAGGGCCTTGCTGTAGCCAAGGCCCTACCCTCACAATGCTTTTTTAATTTTATATCAGCACAATATTATTGCCCTTATATCATACCTTTAAGGGCATGAACCATGTCCCCACAGTTATATAGTAGACCTGGAAACTGTTCCTCCTGTAAATAAGTCAGGACTGTTTTGCAAACTTCTTTCCTGCCAAACCCATTCTTAGCAAAAGTGTTGATCAGGTGACATATATCTTTAGCAGCACATTCAAAATCCGAGTGTGCATATACACATATGGAAGAATTTGTGATATAATGACCTTTAATGCATGCCAGTATGGTCTACAACTATCAGCATTTATAAATTTGTAGACCTCAAAGGGTAGTTTGTTTCTCTTGTCATATCTTGAGATGTCGAAGAGCCCTCGATTTCTATCAGTAACCTGTATGCAGACATTAAGGAAATTAATGGAGCACCCATGCTTACCCATTCCATCTATCACATATTCAGTTTCATCTTTAATCCCAAGATGTTACATGTTATAAATCGTGCAATCAGCATCATTATCGAAGTACTCATCAATGTCACCTGCATTTAGAATGCTAAGATCATCAATATATCTAGCAGCATACTCAAATTTCTTAATGTCTTTAAATCTGCCATTGTGTGCAAGTTTCAGCATAAACCTTAGTTCGTGCCAAGCAAGGTATAAATTACACCAAGCAGGACTACACGAAAATCCCATAGGGATACCTTTCATCTGCTGCCATGTTTCGTTCCCTGATTGTAAAAAACAGTGCGATAGTAACCAACTATTGATAGCTTTAAACTTATCTTTTTCCACTATTGTCCAGCATGTTTTATTCAAATCTTTTTTTACATGTCTTTCCCATCTTATTTCAAAGCCACCAGCCTTCTCTTTTATAAGCATGTGCATAAGTTGTTGATCCTTTCTCATGTGTTCCCAGGCCAATTCTATTACATCATTCATAATTTCAATAATACCATCATCACCAAAAATTGGTATATTCTCGTAGCACTTTGTTATATCAGCTGCAAATACACTGCTGATTTTGTAGGGTAGATTGAGAACTACCTCATAAGCAGAATTTACCATCCAAGAGGCATTGACCTTATTTCTGTTAAATAACCTGTATGGAGCAGTTTGTCTAAGACATAATAGAGGCCAAATCTGCATAATATTATTCAGTATAGCAGTAATCCACTGAGCCATAACCGAAAAGATGGAATTACTTGCATTTGTTAGCCATCTATATTCAGCCTTATGGGCCTTATAACTGGCCATAAGGTAAGGTAATTTACCAACCAAGTCTTGTTCCAAACATAGTGCATGTTGTATATATTGTCTGCACTCCTCCATTATTTGATCAGGAGGGCACTGTGTTGGCAGAAAATCAGGCCCACCAAGTCTTGCTCTTGCCATCTCATGGATATGTTTCTGGCATATGAAGCATGGGTTGTTATTAGCTTTGTCCAATCTTGAAATGAAGAGGTTCTGTGTTAACCATTCCACATTCTTTTTAACCTGCTGGTCATCCCATAAAAATCTTTTATTGGGTAGACTTTCCTTCACCTGTATTATTTCCATGTGTGCATATTGTAATAGCATTTCATTGATGTTTCTAATGTCAAAATCATTGAGATCCAAAGTATCATACTTGTGGACTTCCCAAAATTGTTGGCACAGCTTTAGAAATTCCTCTCTAAATCTCTGTATGCTCAGACTGCAATCTGGTATATGGTTTAAACCTTTGGCGAATGCCTTTCTCAACTTAATGCAGTGGACAATTCCCAGGTCAGTGGTTCTCACATGCCCAATTCTAGGGTCAATGAATTTGGCCAGGTTAGGATTTGAACATGGGCATTTAATATCCCCTCCTTCAGCAAAAATAGCAAAAGGTTTATACACTTTGTCTTTTATTTGTTCCACGTATCTCCATGCGAAAATGGTGCTATTAACCAGCTCCCTGCCTTTTTTTTGTAAAGTCTCTTCCAATACCAGACTGAATATTTTCCTGATATCAATCTTATCCAAAGCTTTGGAAATAAAAGTGAAGTGCACTATTTTTCTATCATTTGTATCTTTATTATTAATCAGATGTCTTTTCCCAGTAGCATCTTTGGTGATAATTCTGTTATGCACCTACATAATACAGTGCATTAGTGTCATCCATTTAGACAGAAATAATTAACATACACTAAAATCAAGTAAACAACTTAAGAACCAGTCATTAAACCAAGTAAACAATTAAAGAAGCAACATTAAATATTGCAGAGATCAGCAAAAGCTGTTTATGACAAATGTCTTATACTACACAGTAGTATATTATTCTTGGGATTCAGGAACAGACTCAATGTCTGCAGGAGTATTTTCATCAAGCATGATAATATTATTACCACCTTTGGGGATTGTACCCATGCTTTGCCTGCCAGCAAGTACTTCTTCACTTTGCATATTATGCCCTTTGGTTAAAGCAGGGTCAATAGTGACTCTTGGAGCCAATCTAGCTGTAAGTTTGGGTACAGATTTGCTATATTTAGCTTTAAACATATTCTGTTTCTTGGAGCCATGGTTCTTTCCACTGTGCTCAGCATTTTCCAGCAAAAAAGAGACAGGTTTAATTGTTTTCTCAATAATATCCGCCATCCTGCTATTACCATACATATTCTTCAGATTGGCATTAGAATCTTCAGCATACTTTAAAGTCATATTATGTAACCAATCACAGCAGGCTTCAGTTCCTTATTTAAAAGTTTTGAAATGGTCACCATCTTCATAATTGGGGTGACTTCGGGCAACGAGAGCTGTTGGATAGGCATATCCATCCCTTATTCCTTAATCTACACCGTACGTAAAGTTCCTCGTTTGTGGGGTATGCAAGTACAAAATTTGCTATACTGTATAACAAGATTTGTAAAATACTATAAGATTTCAAGCAAAATACCATATGGTGTTGATTTTGTACATGCAAAATATAATTATAAGGGCTCTCGCTGCCCCTACGTCACCCCGATGTGAATATGCACCCAAACCAAAGGGGGTCTAAGGGGATTTTAATTTAAATGTGTTGGACTCAATGGTTGTGTTCATTAATGTTAATGGTAGTTAATGTTATGTGTTGGTTGTTATACTAAAAAAATTTTGGGCCCCTTCGGCCCTAAAAACCCAAACATCGTAAAACATGTGAAACATGCAAAACTCCTATGATTTTCTTTCTAACCTTCAACCTCTCTCACTCTTGCAACAATGCTATATAACCTTCAACTCTCTCACTCTTGCAACAATGTATAAGGTCTAACTCCCGCAACTATATGTAGCAATCTAGAAACATATACCATGGAATTAAAAGAGAATATTTTGTTATGCAAGCCATGAGAACACCTTGGACAACCCAAGCCACTCACATTGCGAGAATGTGACATGTGAATCCACTGCGGTAACACCATACACAAAGAACTCGAGTAACATTAAGCAATAAACCCATTCGATCATTGGTACATAAATGACTCAATTTATAGTGCTTCTAAATAAAATGCAAAGAATGGAGCATTAAATCTTATAGAGGCTATATTGTGCAAAGGCCAATATAAAGCCTACAATTTACAAACAAAGGAATGATAGTTCATTTAATAACAAAACGAGAAATGCCCATTCCTTGCATTTGCTTTTCAACAACAAAGCTTCAAATTCTAGAAGCTCAAATGCAATCACGGCCGCATTACGTGCCACAACCTATAAAAGGGCTGTCATGTTTATAAATCATGCTCTTAAAGAGTTATCTTGTTGCCAAATTTTTGTTCATGCCCAGTCATGGCCGAATATGTGCTCTTGCAATCAATGCTAACCTAACCTAGTGAATGAATGGCGCAAGGCTGCAATTGAGTTCCCATCGATTCATCGTGCGGTTTGTTAGTGGGAAACTCCGCAAATGAGCTAATGAATTAGGCCAAGTAATTTTACGAATGATGGCATATTTCATATTAATCAAATTTCTCAATGTCAAACTTTTGATAATGGTGCACTATCCGTGAGAAAGGCTTGATAAATAATAACCCACGAACACAATGCCTTTCATCGAGATCACGCTGTTTGGAACCATATGACTAGATACTCATTTCCTAATTTTATGGTTGCATCATATAATTCTTGGGACCACAATCCTTCATATCTTCCCATCTCGGTAGGAGCAATAATAACATAACCGACTCACGGTTACCCAAACAAACCGCACCAGACTCTTTATTAACATGTGTTCCAAAACTTTGCAATGAGCATCTAATATCGGTAAAACTAGAATCTATATACAATCCAAGTAACAGTTGTCTTGTCGGCCTTGAATTCGTGGAAGAGTATGTTCCAAAAGATACTCTCATCTTTTTTCAGAGTCGGCAAGATTACTTTGTTTTTATATTAATGATGAGATTTGAGCACGGATAAGTTTTTGAACACCGCAAAAGCGGGGAATTTACTCCACGTGAACATGCGCTTAACTTTCTCATGATTATCTTTCACCATGCGTATGCAAAGGAATTACCACACTTTTCATGCGTAAGGCTTTAACTCTAAGTGAACCACTTTGATGTGTTTCTCTAGATTCGATTTCGAGGGAAAAAAAAAACCCCACCATCAGCAAAGACAAAGACAAAAACAAAATCATATACCCTAGAAAACCTCTTCCTTGAATGCTGCTATTGTATGAAAGGTCTCAAAATCTTTTTGCCTTGCTTCCTTAAGAAGGTTACACCACGGCTTTCACAATGTGTATATTTGTGAGAAACCCCCATATATGATCTTGTAGGTCGTGGGGGGCTATCAAAGGTGCAGCAACACCCATCAACTCCACGGATAATAACTTCATGTTTACACTCAAACACAAAGTAAAAAAGAAGTTAACTAGTTGATATATCTCCCAAAACATCAGTCACATTTCAAAAGCGGGCCCTTGCGGTGCTGTCTGAGAAAAACCAAGCTAACCTGGATTGCAACACCGGGACTTCTTGAGGTCTCACGGGATCCCGGACTTTTGCTGCACCCCTACTTCGATCTTTGCACTTCCTTGATGGGTGTGGCTGGCCTTTCATGAAATGACTTTTCAAATGACGTTCAAAATTCGGGCTTAGAAGATTTTTCTAGCTTTACGGCTTTGGTCGATGGCACTTAAACCTGCGCCTTCATGTTTTGCCTCACCCAAAGCCCATCAATGTTGCTTCATGACGTTTCAAATGACGTTCAAAATCGACTTTAGAAGATTTTTTGAAAATTTCTATACGGCCCGGATGGCACTTAAACACACCGCCTTGCCTTCATGTTTTGCCTCACCCAAAGCCCTGTCAATGTTTGCCGTGATGACAAAAAAATTGGATCTCTTGCTGAAAGTGTGAGCCCCATGTAATTCGTTATTATACATGAGATGAATTATCGCCCCGCACGCAAACATGAACATAACCTAAACGCCATAAACCCTAAAATGGGTTATCTCGAGCCTTGCATGTCGAAAGCGAGAATGTGATAAGAAAATCTGGGTTAAAAAAAAAGGAAGTGATAAGAAAATAAACAGGTTTAAAAAAAAAAAGGAAATATATGACATGTGGGTCTAAACCATTGGATATAGGCATAAAAATTAGTTCCGCAAGCACTCTAGATATACTAATTAGTATGCCTCATCAAATACATCCATGAAATCATATAAAAACCTTAGGGAAAAAAAGTACAAAAATACAAAAGAAACCCCTATTATTATGCTACATATTCATACACATTATCCAAATGGTTTAAAACCATATTCCTCGATCTAGCGGATAATACCACAATGGCGGTTAGAGTTTTTGCTCTTGAAGCACTTGCATTTGAAATAGGGGCAATTGAGTGCTAAAGATCCTTTTGAGGAAGAAATCATCCCTTGTTTCATTAGGGTAAGCCATATGGCCTTCGCAAACTGAGAATAGCATTTTTTAATGCATACCTACGTCGAAGAAGGACATATCAAATTAAGATCGGGATTAATATAAGAAAAACTCTTTTCAAGTTTGGTGGTCAGATTCTTAGCCAAAAGCAATCTCATCTTTGTTTACACCAGCCAATGCAATCCAAGTCTCCACGTTGATAGGTGCTAGAGCGCCAAAATTTTGGCTCTTCCATATGGCATGATCATATGCAGAGCAAGGCCTTCCACAGATTGTTCATGAATAATAGGGAAGCATGAAGAATTTCCTAAGGTAAGGTTCGGGACCTCCTCATGTTCGTGCACCGCATTCGCAATTCATTGTTGGATGTGTCTTGATTGGTCAGCACGGCTATTGAAAATTCGGGATCTACCAGATCCTTATCAGAGAATAAACAGATATCATCCTCAATGGATGGCGTGTCGACATTATCATTGGTTGGACCAAAGGAAGGATAGATTTCATTACCTTCTTTCTAGGGCAAAGAAGGCCAATCATGAAGTTCGGGCTATATCATCCTCTTGGCACGTTCTATGGTAGAGAATATTGTTCATATCATTGTAGACATCCGAATTGCCCTTTACATTTGTTGAACTCAAAATTATTCTTCTTCATAGTGTGGAGCGGGTTTAAACCATCCGTTGAAGCCAAGAAATGTGATAGGTGATCTTGATTTGTCCACCAAGTTTGTCTCTTTGAATGTAATGTATTCATGGATTTCCTTGTTCACGATACAAGCCACAATGGTGCGAGCGGCCCGATTTGGGCTATCAATTCCACATTCGCGGATACTTGAATAAAATGAGCTCTTTGATCCAATAATTATTTTCATCAACTCCTCTGACATCAGCCCATAGTCACAAGCAAAATGCATTAGAAAATGTTTTAATCAGTAGAAATAGTCCTAATCTTGGTTTCTAGTATAACTAGAAAGTCGGAAGTTTAACAAAAAACCCAAAAATCTGGAAAACCGGACTTGAAACTTAATATTTCCCTTTGAAAATATTAAAATGCCTTTTTAGTCCCTAGATAAATGGCGGGAACATTTTACTAGGCCAAAAGAAAAGGACATTAAATAATTTTAACCATTATACACATAATTATGACAAAACTTCCATTCAATCATTTTAAAGATTCATATATTTACATAAGAGAATTTGGTAGTCAAACTGTTTTACGAAATAAATATAAGAACATCATGGGACAGGTTATAAAACAAATATATGAGTTCGGATACAACACTTGTTATCCCATAGGAATAATCTTACTTGAGCTTCGTATTGCTTGAACCATCGCCTAGACAAATAGATACATCAAAGCATGGAGCAAGAAACCTTGTTACCTACAAAAAACCTGACCAAAAATTAGCCTAAGAAGGGTAATAATGACAAAGACATGGCGAATTAAGCATTAGGTTTCTTGGTTATCCCCTTCACCATGTTTATACCGGATGTACCATAGCAAAAACATGTCATAGCAAAATAGAGGTTAGAATAAAGCAACTTATAATGGCGATAATTAATATCCCTCGTTTTTAAGTTGGAGTACATCGATTCCATACTCCTATATGTCAACTTGCGGACCATAATCATTTTAGACACCAACATTATTATGCATGATATTAGTCCTTAGTATTTCCCTTAACTGCCCGGTATATTAAGGATCACACAATTGTTAGTATACATTCTTTAGAGATCTACAAACAACAATTGATTGATTCTCCATAAGTATTACTCCTGGTGTATATATGTAACTTAATAAGATAACCTCATGTCCTGATGTTTAGTATTTTTTAACCACAAGAGCAAATCCAATGAAGAGGAATCAAATAATCAGTTATTGTGGCGGTATGTAACATCCAGATCTACTATTGCATCCCTACATATCGAAATACATCCAGAAATGTAATCTTATACCAACTAGAACAAAACATGAACAAGATCTGCACTCCTAAGGGGAGGTGTACATAACCACACTAGGTCTGGTCCAATAAACAAATCAGCAATACTGACCCAAAGTACAGAAAGTAGATACCATAGAACTACATTTACTTGTTTAGCATAGTAGCAAGATGAAACATCTAAACTACTAGGAACAGCATAATCGAATAATGTAAATACATTCTGGGCCATATAGTCATAGGTATTAGTTCATATACAGAACTGTTCGGACCAACTTAAAAGCACTTAATAAACTCTAGCTAGCGTCTAAAATTTCACGGTACATCAAATTGGTAAGCAAATGCATACAAGCAATCAAATAACTTTTGAATATTTGGCGCTCAGGAGGAAACTCCTTTGTGTTGTGGGGCAAATGCAGCAGATCCAGCTTCATGAATGGGCTCACATCCCTTATTGCTATCATTTCCACAAATCTTCTCATCTTGTGCAAGCTTTTCTGCAGCTACATTGCTACTATCTTTACCTTTAGCAGCCTTATCCACATCGCTTAAGGCATCATCGATCTTAGCGGTAGAGCACTTTTTTGGCGACTTTCCAGAAATTCCCATACCTTCTTTCTTTTGGGGCCCGGACTTGCCTCGGATCTAATTTCCTCCACGGTGGCCATATTCAAATCCTTTCTTCCTACCCATGCTAGAAGATAGGATAGCCCAGGCGACATTCCCAAGACGCGGAACACATGCATTGTGAATCGCCCATCTCTATTTAACCTTGGCTTAGTCCTTAGCAAAGGTTAGGTCTTCCTTTAAGTGTCCTTAAACCATCATAAATCATGTACACTGTAAATTTCAAGATAAAATAACTTCTAAATTTCAATACTTGCTTGATGTGGATTGAGATAACCATCTCCAGCGACACCCATCACCGCATTTGGCCATTTTGTATATCACAAGAACCCCCTAAATCTGCGTAGCCAACCACAATACTTGTATTTTTCAAATATTGCAATGTTGCAATGTTTAACTCATATGCCAACAACCAACATGAAGTTCCAAAATATGAACCCATGGTAATAATGCCCTAGCCCAACAAAATTCACAACATTCTACAAAAAAAATAAAAAAAATAAAAATAAGAGTCTATATTTTTCTGATCAGTGATTCAAAGCATGTATGTTCATCCTGGAATGCTAGAGCATATCATAACGATGCATATTCCTATTGCCCTACTAAGGGCAGCTCTACTTATGATCACCTGGCTAATAGATGGCACGTAGCTGCCAACATCCATATAGGTTAGCCATAACTTCTTGCATGTGCTCCCAAGGGCATAGCCGGAATCGGGCCCTTGACGGACGTCCATGAGCACGGGGGTACTATTGGTCGCAATTGAGGGCTCGATTCCGGCTATGCCCTTGGGAGCACCTGTAACATTACTCTATGCATCAATTGATATGTTACTCATCGTGTCTCCCGAAGGATTCATCTATCATGTTGCACGGCCCTGTAAAGTATATCCTACATATCTGGTGCTCGTAATATACCCATTAACTTATGAACAAGGAGGCAATTTATGCCCTAAAAACTTATTAAACATATAGATCGTCAGTTTATCATATCCTACTAAAGTCTATTTATAAGAACACTATTCCAATATATGGTAAGCAGATAATATAAATACGACAACGCCCCCATAAAATACCCTTAACTTAATTAGAAGTTAGTCCAAGCTTTCCATACATTGCTTGTCAATAATTTGACACTCAATGCACCTTCTCTGGATGTAATGGCATGGACTGTGGCATCTATGTTATTAATATTGTGAAGCATTTTCTTGCTGACCTACAGAATAAAACACTGCAGAATCTTAGTATCTCAATCGCAATTTAGCATCAGTTGCGCATTACAGATTCAAACTAATAAAATGATTCACTTGTTGTAGATTGTCATTGGCAAGGTCTGGTGTAGCCTTGCAGAAGAACAAGGAGACTTTCCACCTCGAGGGGGGCACAACTAGATGCAAAACCGGTTCTGATGCGACGACGAGGGAGAAAACCAGATTGTGTTAATGAGATAGAATCAGCTAGAATGTCTCAAACTTCTTTTGCCAATGTCTATGCGCTATTCGTCCATGAAGCTATTACTGCGAGTCCGCCAGCATATTGAGAATAGATAGTGCCAACTTTGATGACAGTGCCTCCCTATCGTGAAGTGCAGTAGTTCAAGGGCTACATACATGGCTTTGGCATTCCAATAGTCCATATATAATAAAATAGTCAAGAACTCTCTGGTTACGGATCTTCAATCCTAGAAACTTGTCACACATGGCATTATCCGGGTCCATAATTTTTTATTTTTTATTTTTTTTTTTGAGGGAAAGGAAGGATTATATTAATCATAACTTAAGTACATACAAAATAAGGCTCAAAAGCCCATACATCGGAAAATTAAATATAAACAAAAAACAACCAATTGTCCATTGGCAGCGGAAAAGTCTGTCAAACAGGATCACCTTTCATGACCATATGCCGGGGAATGGAGGGGACGTATTTTTTGGGAAGCGGAAGGGGAAGGGAGAACATGGGGTAGGGGATAAGTTCATGAGAGAACAGGGATAGTAGGAAGATCAGGGAAAAGTGTGTAGCATTAAGGGGCATTGAAAAGCAAGGGGGCCATCCAATTAATCTGGCCCAGGAGGGGTCGCAGCGATAGTTCATCAATGGGTACTGGATAATATCCAATAACACACCACCGCACCCTCGCAGATCTGCCTTTATGGTAGCATAGACCATAAACAAGAGAACTGGTTTTTCAAGAAGCGGTTGTTGGCTCCAATGAACTTGTGGAGAATGTGTGCATTGTATGCTTCCTTCGTAAGAATTTAAGCGAAACGTGAGCTCCTCGGCCTTGAAACGGCGAAGGCCCTCGAATGGTGGATAGGAACATCATCGGTAGGATTGATCCCACGAATACTGAACCACACTGTTCAAAAAATGTTGCAATCCACAAAGGCATTCAAGTCAATCGGAGAGTCGAATGAATAGTAAAGAAATTAGACTTGAAGGAGCCCCAATTCAACCAATCCATTATCAAACTTCTCCAATTTAAGGGCCTTATGAGCCATAGCACATCTAATAAGTTCAAATTGGAAATTGAGCTTCATCAATTAAGGTCACACTTCTGTTTGCCGAGCCACATTATTTCTATGTTTCCGGACAATCCTGAGGCTAGTTGTAGGGACCGTACAATTGTGCTTGGAATTTCGAGCCTGAAAGAATTGAGAAATGCGGTTATGGAATCGAAATCGGGGATTTTCAGGCCCGGCCGAGGTCAACCATCTCCAAAAAGTCCAATCCTTTGGCAAGTGAAAATGTAGCTTGCCAATTCATCATGATTGTTCTGAGCTGGCAGAGGGCACTATGGGGATCTTAAAGTTTCTCTTGATCATGTTAGTGTTACCGGGATAGCGTGGGGATGAGCCAAGAGAACACTTTTATCTTAGGGCGTGCATAGGATTTCAAGCTAAAATGGAGAATTTTCTTTGAAATTCTTGGAAGATAAGCCTCGAGAGAGGCATGCTGCGCTTTTGGGAAGACATGCATGGTAAATCTTAGATACTTTGTAGCTCCTCTTAACCTTGAAAAACGATTCGGGGGAGTGACTCTCCCCCTTGCCATCTTTGCCTAAGAAAGGGAGTAGGTGAGCACCACTTTCTTATAAATCGATCTGTGAGTAGCACCACCTCCAACTTTCCTCTTGATCACTTCCCAAGGAATCCAATTTTCCTCATCATCAATGAGGAGTCTCGACATGCAAAATATTAGCAGAGTGCCATTTTTTGTAACATGTAGGGTGACAGATAGCCATAGCGTAGTAGGAGGGAGGGGCCATCAGGGAGACGAGAATATGGAAGTATCTCTCCTTGGAATTGGACAATTTGTCATGAGTAAGTTAACCCCTTTCTCCCATGCTTTAAAGATACTTCTAAGGAGAGGAGAAGTATTATTGCACATTTGAACTCATAGAAAGCGAGAATCTGGGAGCTGGTGCTTTAGGGGGAGGGACTTCCTAAGGGTTTACTTTTATTAATCGAGAACCTAATAAAATCCATAGCGGAGATTGGAAGCAGAGAGATGATAACTTTCCACATTTTTGGCCCCAAGCACTTGGGCCTGGAGAAATAAGGATTTACATCCCAAACCCTCTGACTTTTTGCTATGAGTCAGTTGATCCCAAGCAGAAAGGTGTGTACCTTGCCAAATATACTCTTTAATACATTGCTCAATTTTGTTATAGGAAGCCTTGTCAGCAATCAAAGCGGAAGAGAAATAGACATGGCTACTAGCAAGGACAGAGTTGGCAATCAAAATCCTCGGCCGAGAGGCAGAGGGAACCTTTAAGGAGGATAAAGCTTTTTCCCCGATCCTATTAATCGTAGGCGCAAGCAATCTTATGGGCAATGTTGTCCCGTACGTGATACGTTCCGTACGTTTCGGACGTATTTTTTGAAAAAATACGTATTTTATACAATACGTTCTTAAAGTGCTTAAAATACGTTTTTTAAAAAAATTGAAAAAAAGCTTAAATATAACAAATTATGCAATATAAACACAAAGCGGTATTTGAAAGTTGGTTAGCATGTTTGTTTGCTATCTGGAAGGCCCAGTTTGAATCCCACGGGTGCGGATTGAGTCTGTTTTGAGAAAATATGTCATTTTTTGAAAAAAGCATTAAGCGTATTTTTAAAAATACGTGTATAAATTTGACGGAGGGTGCGTGATGCATTTTTAAAATCTGTGATATTTGAACAACTTCGCTTATGGGACATATGAACTGCAAGGGGAGGCCTAAAAGAGTCGTCTAACGCCATTAGGAACAAATTTGATGCCATGTGTATTAAGGTCCGGATACGAGCCATCGCCTAGATAGGATAGAACATTTGGCATAATTGAGATTGGATCGAGGCAAGCACTAAATTTAGAGTCGGATCCATAAAATTCTTCATATTGTCATTCTCAGCTCTAAGCATGGTAAAGGTATCATCAAAGATATTGAAGAATGGAAAAGTCATTTATTGGAATCGGGGCATTTGAAGGCCATGGAGCGACCCTTATCTTGGTAAGAGAGGACCATTTTGGTGAGAATTTCCGAACAATTATAAAGAGGTAGGGAGCCGGGGGGCAGCCTTGTCTCACCCTCTTTGAATGTGGAAAAAACCGTAGGAGTCCCATTGACAATAACACATGAAGTGGCTTTTGGTTTAATCCCATAATGAGCTTAGTGAGGGCGGGATGAATGCCAATATGAACCATGGCTTTCTCTAAGAATTTCCAAGAAATCTGATCATAGGCCCTTCCTCAAGTCCGGCTTGAGGAGGATGGCAGTTTTGTTTGGTCAATCTATTCCGGTCGCGAGCCTCATTTGCGGCTTATATAGTTATCCAAAATGGATCTGTTTGGGAAGAAATGCAGATTGATGAGGCATTCACTTTTCATGGAGGTGAACGAGAATTCTACCAGCTATAATCTTAGCTACAAGCTTGTATAAAGTTGTAGTCAAGGAGATGGGGCCATTCATTGGTTTTAGAAGGGGATTCAGTCTTAGGGATGAGGGAGATGACTCCAACATTGAAGGTTGGATAAATAGTGTGCCTCTCCAAACCCCCCGAAGAAATTGGATGATGTCCTCCTTCATAATAGCCAAAAATTCCATAAAAGAATTCAGGTTGAAAACCATCTATACGGGACTCTTTCCATGCTTCATTTTCTTAAGAGTTTCATAGATACTTCGGTAAATTCATCATCCATCATATCATTAGAGGGCCAATGATATCAAAAGACTTCCTGAATTTTACGGTCTTCTATCAATTCGTCTTTTAAAAGATTAGTGTAAAATCAAGGGAAGGCTGAGGCAATTCCTTTTTCCGTAAGAGTGGAACCTTTGTTGATTCGGTCGGTAATGGAGTTATTAACCAGCCACGTTTCATGATCCAATTGATTGTACATCTTAACTTTACTCTTAAGGGCCATCCCTTAACACGGTGTTCTTCAAAGAGCTTTGATCTGAATTTCTAATTGTTCCTCTCTCAAAATGAAGAGAGTCATCCCTAGGATTGCCTTCAAGATCGATCTAATATTCTTGATTTGTTCCAACAGGCCGAACATTATAGCTTTCCTTTTTCGAGCAAGGTCTTTTTCCCCATTGTTTCACCCAATCTTTGACTTTCTTCATTTTATCATTGAAGCACTTCATGGATTGGTGTTGGCCAATCTTGGGCAGAGAGAGGTAGAAAGAGGTGAACTCTTGACAAAAACTTCATTTGGAGCAGTAGAGGTGTTAAACTTGAAAGGAGTGTTCTTGCTTCTAGGGCCGATTTCAGATCTTTAGTGTCAAGGAAGTGTGGTTAGTGATCTGAGATGGTGCTAGCAATATCTCCGGTAATAATATCTGAGTTGTTCAACCAGCTAGCAGAATTATGGATATAAAATCTGGTCCAAAGCATACAGTAAAGTCTGATCACCTCTCTTGTTGTCCGGAGAAATTTAGTGTTAGAAGATGGGACATAGATAAGGTCTTGGTTGGACATCCAATTGTCCCAGGAATATCTTTCATTAATGGACATGTTGATTTTGTTGCCAAGCTTCATATCACTATGAGGGGTGTTATTGAAATCCTAGTAACCACCAGTTCTCAATATTGCCCAGGAGGTGCTGGCTCATAAGGATTGTTGATTTCAATTGGGCAGGGCTCTCTTTCATGGGGGTGCCAAGGTTGAGGCATAAATATTAATGAAGGCAACTTGGCAATCCTTAATTTGAGGGTGACAGCACAAAAGCCATCATTTGGAAGGGGTGATATAGGTATCTTGATTAACTGGTTGTACCCGTAGGTGGCAATCCCCTTTAGTGCCATCACCGGGATATAGGTCAGAAGCCATCCTTGGATCTATCCACTACTTGATTTGTTGAGTCAAATTTGGGGAGTCTATGTTCTTGAATCATAATGATATCAGCCCCAAATCTCTCTCAAAGTGGCAATAAACCTTCTCCTTTGGTGGGGCCTTTGATACCCCTCAAGTTCCAGGTTAAGATCCTCATGTAGGAGGGTAGGAGAAAAAAACCTGGGAGGAGCTTAATAAATAAGACTTCTGAGACCATGAGGTGAGGCCTTACTTCGAGTATTATAAGTGTGAAGATTCTCAGTGCTCCCAGGGGACTTAGTTATGGTCCTGCCTTTCATTTTCCTTTTTAAAGATCTAAGAGATGTATTGGTGATATCATGTAAGGGACTGCTACTCATATCTTCCTCTGAATCAGGCACAATTAGATCTGGTTGACTCTGGTCAAGGTTATCCAAGGTGTCAAGGTTCAATTGCAGAGCTTGCAGGCCATATTCAATACTCTCTTTTCAAGATTATGGTAGGTGGATTGGACAGAATCACGGTCGTAAGAGGTAGGACTATCTTGTGTTGAGGGGATAAAGTCCTTTTGTTGGTCCTGTGTTTGACTTATCACGGGAGTCAAGGCGTGTGCTCGGCAAAGAGGGAGTGCTCACTTACGGATTCGCTCCATCTCCTTATCTTCAATGCGCTTGTTTGTCAAAGACACTTTTCATCCACGGCAGGAGAGACAATCCGCTCATCAGGTCCATGGAGACTTTCCATATTTTTTATAGAGTTCAGGCAAAGGGATATGGTGAGAGGGGGGAATGAGTTGACCAATGCAGACTGTGGTATGATTGAATGGATCTACTGAGAGATCAACAAAGATAGACCTGGAGGGGGAGGTGGGAGAGGTGGGAAAGGTGGGGGTAGCCTGGTGTATGGGAGGTTGGAGAAAGTAATCCTGTTCCCTGGATGTGCAGTGGTATCTGAGCCAGACTTTGTATGTATCCATCCTTTCCTTGTGGTGTGAAGAGATCATTGAACTCCTCATCAAGATGATTGAAGAATCTGTAGAATTTTGAATCTTATCGCAAAGGAGAGGGGAGCTTAATCCCCTTATCGCGAGTTGACCGGTCTCACAGGGGAGGGACACACTCCACGCAAATTGTGTTGCATATCTTCTGTAGCATCATTGACCAGGTGTTCCTTATCAACAGATTGTGTAGGTTGAGAGGGAGATGGAACTTCATCTTGTATACCACCCCCTCACCTACAATTATCATATTGCACTGCTCGGAGGGTTTGTGCTTATCAAAGGTTTTAACCATGGTCGAGGGGTTGAATGAGACACCTTTAATGGTGACCCCTTTGTTTAAAACCTTCACACAACCTTTAGCAGAAAGAATTCAAATCATGGGATTTGAGAGTTTCTTCAAGTTCCTTATTGGCTAAGGCAATCTTCTTCTCCTTAATGATTTGTCTCCTTGAATTCGTCTAGCACTACTGGTTAATGTTATCAACGATTTGCGGCGTTGTCGTGTGTTCTACACTTGGGGTAGCTTGCTCCACACCAATTGGTTGGACAGCGATGGGGAGCACTTTCCTCCTCCATGCAAACGTTTCCTGCCGGATCGGACAAGCAGGAGGCAACCCATTCCATCTTAAGAGCAAGGATTGGTGGGTCCCAAACATATCTGAGAGAAAGTCAATTCAAGGCGGGATAGGTTTGAGAAGATCCAATTGTATGAATACCGTGGGAGGCCTGTCAGTTCGTGCGTTGATATGAAGGAGCCAATAGGAGAAAAGATAGTTTTTAAGCATTGGGGCTCCCAAACGACTGGATTTAGATCATGCAGGTGAACATATGCTGTATGCATGAGAGTTGATGGCTTTAGAGGGTTAAAATGATAGGACCACTTCTGGAATTTAATTCTAAAGCCAAGATGAGTGAGGTGCCCCATCTTTAAGATGTGTTCAGCAGCCTGTTCCGAACAGAATTCTATCATGAAATATGGGAAACGAGTCCAGTAGATAGCAGAGATTTGGATCGATTTAGATAAAGCACAAATTTGCTTGGACACGTTCCCTAAAACAATACCTTCCTTTTCGGCCCAGCAAATGACAGCATGCGAAGAGAGAAATTCAAACCTTGAATGACAAAGCTCAGGATTCAATTCAGTACCTCTGGAGTGGCGGTAAGTCGGTGGATAAAGTCGGGTCCATAAAGTATATAAAAGTCTTCCTTGCAGATATGGCATCACTTGAGTGTAAGGTTTCACATTCGAGATGAATTAAAGTATATTTGGTCGTCGTCTTCTTTCATCTACCCGTGAAGCTTCTCTTCCCTTCCCACTCCTTTCCAAGAACTAAAACCAAGCTTCTGTGGCAAGCATGTCCTATAACTATTCACTTTAGTTGAATTGATCCGAGCCATCAAATCATCATTCTGGGGAGGGACGAGCACTATATATGTGTTATCATCTCAATTACTGGTTATTGGCGTCTTCTCATAGTAGCAGCATTCCTTATTGCCCTTTGATATCCGGTCCGGTCCGTTTCCTGGATTTTCACGTGCTTCTTACTGGATTTCTGCATGTTTCTGTAGCAATGATCTGCGAGATATGGCTCTCAGCATGTTTTTTGTAGCAATCATCTGCGATGTTTGGCTCTCAGCATATTTTTTATAGCAATCCTTTGCGATGTATGGCGCTCACCTTCTTTATTCGTCATGATGCTTACACGTATGATTTAGTTTGGTTTAGACATTGTTTTATTATATTTGGACAAAACTTGAATTTGTGGACCATTTTTTGAATTCTAGCTCGATGGGCTTTTCTTAAACTAGTTGCCATCCCCAACTAGTGTTGAATATTAACGAGCACATAAATCTTGACAGTGTTGGGAAGCTTCTTCTTATTCGATGGAGACTAAGCAAAGTCGATTGACTCTATATCAACAGCAATTGTTGGCCTCCAACGCTTCTTTTAAAAAATGACATAGTTCCTCGCAAGGACTAGCTCCCACCAAGTGATCTGAATGATCTCAAAATTCTCCTTCCTATTGTTCATTTGAGGGTCTTCAGTAGCATATCCCAATCAAATAGGACATAATATATTGTTCAAGTGCGTTAAAACAAACAATGGGGCTTGCCAACACAGCATATCCTAACCAAGTACGGCATCTTCGTTCTAATTCAATTAGTCAACTTCTCATCACCATCAGCCGATATATTCCTCCATGAATCCTTTCAATCTAGAACCTTAACAATGACGTAGAAAACATATTTCTTGAAGGTAAAAAAATATGAAAACATACTTCGACGAGGGAGAAAGCTAGATTGTGTTGACGTGATAGAGAAAGCCAGAATGCCTAACTCTGCCAATGTCTATGCGCTATTCATCCTTGAAGTTATTACCGCGAGTCTGCCCGCATACTGAGAATAGATAGTGCCAATTTTGATCAAAGTACCTCCCTATCGTGAAGTGCAGTAATTCAAGGGTTACGCATATGGCTTTGGCATTACAATAGTCCATGTATAATAAAATAGTCAGGAACCCTTTGGTCATGGATCTTCAGTCCTAGGAACTAGTCATACATGGCATTATCCCGATCCATAAAGTATATAAAAGTCTTCCCTGTAGGTATGACATCACAAAAGTGCGAGATTTCACATTCTAGATGAATTAAAGTATATCTAGTCGTCATCTTCTTTCATCTATTCTTCAAGCTTCTCTTTCCTTCCCACTCCTTTCCAAGAACTAAAGCCAAGGTTCTGTGTCAAGCATGCACTATAACTAATCACTTTGGTTGCATTGATCCGAGCCATCAGATCATCATTCTGGAGAGAGACGAGCACTATATATGTGTTGTCATTATCGGTATCTTCCCATAGCAGCAGCATTCCTTATTGCCCTTTGGTTCGACCTTCCCAATCTTCCTTTACAATCCTCTTCTAGTGACTATATGATGATCCAATCCTCCTTTCCAATTTCTTTCCTGCGATTTTACCTGGTCCGATCCATTTCCTGCAACTCCACGTGCCATTTCCTGCAACTCCACGTGCTTCTTACCGAATTTCATGCTTTTGTAGCAATAGTCTGCGAGGTATGGCTCTCAGAATGTTTTTTGTAGCAATGATCTGCGAGGTTTGGCTCTCAGCATTTTTTGTAGCAATCTGCGAGGTTTGGTCTCAGCATGTTTTTTGTAGCAATCCTCTACGATGGAGATCAAGCAAAGCCGATGGACTCTATGTTAGCAGCAATTGTTGGCCTCCAATGCTTCTTCTAACAAATGACATCAGTAGAAGGATATTAGTTCCTCGCAGGGACTGGCTTCCACCAAGTGATCTAAATGATCTCGAAATTCTCCTTCCTATTGTTCATTTGAGGGTCTTCAGTAGCATATCTTACTCAAATAGGGCATAAGATATTTTTCGGGTGCATTAAAACAAACAATTAAACTTTTCAACAGCATATTAAGTAGGGTATCTTCATTCTAATTCAATTGGTCAACATTTCATCACCATCAGGGATATATCCCTCCATGAATCCTTTCAATCTAGAACCTTAACAATGACGTAGGATTGAAGATAATAGAAGATATAGAAACACATCATTACTGCCATCATATTGAGAATAGATAGTGCCAACTTTGATGAAAGTGCCTCCCTATCGTGAAGTGCAATAGTCCAAGGGTTACATATACGACTTGGGCATTGCAATAGTCCATATATAATGAAATAGCCAGGAATGCTTTGGTTACGGATCTTCAATACTAGGAACTGGTCATACATTGCATTATATATCTAGGTCCATAAAGTATATGAAAGTGTCCCTCGGTATCGCATAGAGTGCAAGATTTTCACATTCTAGATAAATTAAAATATATCTGATCGTTGTCTTCTTTCATCTACACTTCAAGCTTCTCTTCCCTTCCCACTCCTTTCCAAGAACTAGCCAAGCTTATGTGGCAAACATGCCCTATAACTATTCAATTTGGTTGCATTGATCTGAGCCATCAGATCGTCATCCTGGGGAGGGACGAGCACTATATATGGGTTGTCATTTCAACTATCCAGTTATCGACGTCGTCTCACCTCAGCAGCATTCCTCATTGCCCTTTAGTTGCCCTTCTCAATCTTCCTTTCCAATCCCTTTTTAGCGACCATACGATGCTCCAATCTTTTTTCTGCAATTCTGGGTCTGTTTCCTGCAACTCCATGCCCTTCTTGCTAACTTTATGCATGTTTTTGTATCAATCATCTGTGAGGCATAGCTCTCAGCATGTTTTTTGTAGCAATCATCTGCACCATATGGCTCTCAGCATATTTTTTAAGAAATCATCTACGATGTATGCCTCTCACCTTCTTTATTCCTCATGATGGTCACACACGTATGATTTAGTTTATCTAGTTTCTAGTTAGATTGGAATTTATTTGGGATGACTGAGGTGCATTTTTTCTATGGGATGCATTGGCATGATTTTTTAACTAATAAGTGGTCGTAATTGCTACTGTATGTTCCAAATATACAGCTATGAAGTGAATTGAGTCATTTGTGTCATGTTGATCCATTCTACTTATAATGGGTATTTATTGAACTTTATCATGATCAATCGTTCAATATAATTTTGGTTGTGAATTCTTTTTTTCTTTTTCTTTTTGGCCCAATGAAGTTTTCTTATCCTGGATCACTCCTCTATGATGCATCTTCTCCTATTTATATCGCCCTACCTTCTAGAGCTATATCGGTTCTATGCCAAGGAATTTTGGTAGATAATTGCACCACGATGTCTAATACATGTTGGCGTCTGGAACTCCGATAGATGTATTTAGATAGATGTGTTCATCATTTTCGAACTGATAGATGGTAGTGGAGATGCAGCCCAGTTCTCAAATTTTTTGATAATTTTTTAGAAGTTTAATTATAGCCAACACGGAATACATTACAAGGAATACATAAACCCCACACCGGACCGCGGTCCACAATCTAATTCACATACGCCTATATGAAAAGCGACGGGTCATCGCCTCCATTTGCACAGGTACCCACTATCTCTGCATTGAGATAGGCAGGTGGATTGGGGAACCACCCCATGATACACTTTGTCAGTGCTGCCAGATGGGAGCCATTGAGGATGAAAGTCACACTTTTCAGAGTTGTCCGGCATATCATCAGATCTAAGCACGCTACACTCTCTTGGTCAGGCCATACCAACCGTTACACATGATATTGAGCATGACCTCGGTGCGCTCACTAGGATCATGCATTCAAGGGATAATGGATCTGAGGGCTCGCATATGCCCCCGGACAACCACTTGATGGGCAGGAACTACTCCATCATGTGTTTATGTACACTTGTACAGCTTGTCAGCAGTCTTATTGCTGCCACAGTTTTTCCCTCGAAAACCCTTCGGGGGAGGGGGGTGGGGGGTGAACCCGGCAGCAATACGCTTGTGATGCTCTTGTATTGGTTCCCCATAGACCGATTAGTCTCCATGGATGATAAAAGTCATTTATTTCAATTCAATTCAATTATATCATCATCGCGACAAAACTTATCTCATAAGTTATAAGATTCTAATGAAATGCATTAAATGTACAAGAAATTTATCGCGGCGGCCAAGGCCGCCACGAACATTTCTCTTTCCCAACCCCCTCTTTGTACCCAACTGAGTGAAACAAAAAAAAATTGTTTGCAGTGCCCAAGATCTTCTACCGACTCACTTATTGGGTAGAATTTTGTCTGGTAGCAGAATAGTTATAGATGATCTAGTTGTGTGCGTTGTGTTATAGTTTAAATGAGACGGGAATTTAAATGTGCCATGTGCACAGTTAGAATGGTATTTGACTTACTTTCCAAATTTAAATGCTTTGTGTGCACAGTTACAATGGTATTTGATCTACTTTACAAAGGTCTTCAAAGAAATCAATCTAGCTAATGCCTCAATTCATGGGAATTTCTCATAAATCCTAAGAAAGGTGTTACTATAAGGACCCATTTAACTTTAGGCCCCCCTAACTTGGAAATAACAAGCCTTTGATCACTCTAAGTGCATGCGTGTATTGAGTAGCTTTTTATAGAATCATCTAAATGTCTAATGGCTAAAGGAAACATTAGAACTATGGTCCAAATGTGAACCAGACTTACATGTTGGAGCTACATAGAGGTTTCTAGGTGGATTAAGAGGATTGCCTAGACTGTTATATAGGAACAAGATGCAATTCATAACAATCAATTTCTTGAGAGCTTTTAAAAGAAGTGTGCAACTTGGATACCAAGAGCACAAATCCATTAATAAGCAAGCATTGTATTGTTAAATGTTGGACATTAATAGTGCATTTAGCTTTTGCACAAGTTTGAACAAAAATATTCGCAATGGCGTGAAAGGTGATGCATAATAAATTTCATGTGATGATAGTTTAGATACTTAACCTGTGTTCAGCAGAGAGTATAGGCACATCCCAAGGCATGCCCGAGTGTCGGACTTATACATGGCCCACACGGTGACCAGGCTATAAGCCTAGCATTAATTGTAGGAATCAGTAGCCACCGCTCAGGCAAGACCCCACCCCGATTCACCATCATACTCGTTATCGGTCTTTGAACCACATCATAGCATCCCACACCGGGGTTGGCTCTTGTGTACAGAGCCGCATTTATTGGGTGATAATGGGTCTAACTAGAGACATCTCTACTGCTAAGAGGGTTTTAGGTCTCTACCCTTCCCTTAATTCCCAATACATGGAAGAAGCGGAAGAAAGAATATAACACCATCTAAGTATCCAGAACAACATACAAAAGAGAAGTTAATCATTCCATCTATTCAAAGAAGTGTTAACAGAATAGAACTATCTAAGGACTAACCAATCTCTTGGCTGGAGCCGTTGTCACAGAAGGCATTCATAGCTCGAGGTTGTTGGTAGGTGTTGGCAAGGACGGATTTAAGCTGGTGGCTGCTGCTCCTCTTCACTCTCCTATTCGAATTTGGGATGGAATGGGGGGTAGGATCCTTATTTCTCCAACCAAAATAGCAAGTCCTCTGGGCCAATCAATTTGGGCCAGGTGGCACCCCGTCATTGGTAATAATTAATTAATTAATAAAATCCATAGTTATCCATTGGTTTTATTAGCATAGCTAATAAAATCCATTGTATGTGAACCTCACTTGGGCGCTTAGGCCCACTACACCATGGTGATGTGTCATGGTATGCATCACGATATACCATATAAATACCGAACGCGTCACATTCTCCCCCCTTGGATTAATGATGTCCTCATCATTAGAGTTAGTGGAGAGTCAATATGGAAAAGATAAGTTTCATTTATTGAAAGCGTCAAATGGTTACATATGGAGGTAGCGGGACAAAAGTCCTTTTTCACAAAATAGCAAGAATTAACATTCAAAAGTACATTCAAAATATAAAATTTCAAAAACACAAGTTGGCTCTGACGTGAGGCCGGGTTCTTCTAGCGACTTATCGAAGTATGCTCTCTTGGCCTGCAAAGTGAATGCATTAAGTTTAAGAAATAAGTTATGTAGTATGGTTGAAGGGACCACCCCTTTAAATAAATAAAAATATGAATGCAAAGGCCCTATCATGGCTAAGGCTTGGCATGTCATCTCGGCATAAGGAATGGCAATATTCCCATAATAGCCGAGAGCGAATCGTCCTATCATGAATGCCTATATGCCCAATTCCCCATTTAAGATGCATGTAACCCAACCCCTAGAATGATCCCTACCGGATCTCACTCATATGACCCCTATCGCACTAAAAAAACTCTATGCTTACCATCCGGTTGGAGATGATTGCATCTTGAATGGTTTGGCCCTGGCATTCCTTCATAAAGTCCCGGTAAGGTCTTATCCAACCGCTTTAAGAACCCATGTTGCGCGTCCTCTATGGGTAAGTGTTTCCACTTGACCAAGTATTGCAAAATTTGAGTTCGACGGGTTTTGCTTATATGCACGATCAAGGAGAGCAATTGATCCTTACTATCTCCATTGGCGTGTGAAAGATCCATGGAAGACTTTATCATCTCAAGAAGTGTTGGTGTGTCAAGCACCTATCTTTTCCGGATGCGGATGATGCTTCTTGAGAAGATTTACATGGAAGTTTCACTTTTCATGGATTTTTAAATCACCAACCCGAAGATCTCGGGGTGTGGATGTCGAGAACCAAGACCTTTTCGGAGCCCTTATATCAAAATGCTTGAACCTCGCCCATCTGCAGGTGTATCTAAGCTTCTTGAAACTTCCACCAATTTTGGATTTGGCTTGCTTGAAGGCATTGATAGCCATAATTTTCATGAAAGGAGATATCCTTGAGGACTCACCGACTATAGGCAAATCCACCAAATGGATGTAGATTGAGATTGTTTGTTCGGACATAGTTCGTAGCATATCCTCAATTATGCAACTCTTTTATTTGACCATCGATCTGCGCGAGTGATAAAGTAGGTCATATGCTGAGCTTAGTTTGAATAGTCTTTGAAGAAATCTTTCCAGAATGCACTAACAAACTTAGGATCCCGACCGATATAATGGTTGAGAATCCCATCCACCTTATCTTCTTAGTGAAGAGGGTGTCCAATGCAAATTGTCCGGTGACATGTGAAATGTGCCATTTTGGAAAGATAGCCCACCACCACCATTTAATCATGAAATTCATGGTAATATCTTCCCATTTTGCATTGGGGACATTGAGGGGTTACAACTCCAGGTATGCAACCGCTGCCTTTGTTTGCCGACAGTCGGCATTGCCCATTGCAATGTGTTTGTTCATCAGAAATAGTTATGATTTTTGAAATATGTCTTCATAAATCCTCAATTATGTGTTTGTGTCATGGAGATGGACGTTTGACCATCACACATAACTTATCTTTGTAATAAAAGTTCAACTTCCTTCTTATGGAAGGTCTCCCTCTCCTTATCCAATCGCTTCCTTAGATACACTTTGCCATATCTCGAATGGATGTCTATGGAAGGGCATCGAATCAACAACATTATGTGTTTGGGATTTTAATTTATAAATGCCCTCAAAAATGCTTCATAAATTCCTCAAAATCATAAGGAACTCCATCCATCGTCTTTTGTTCAAATTGAGATGAGGTTGTGTGAAGATGTATTGGAGGCTTTGGTGATCCGTATCTAAATGGAATCGCCTTCAAGCAAATAATGCCTCCAAATGTCAAGTCAAGCACAACCGCGAGCAACTCTTGGTCATCGTGGGGTATCAATGTTCTTCATCATTCATCTTTCGAGAATCATAGGCGATAACCCGACCTTCTTGCATTTAAACTCCCACGGTAGCTATTTTACTAGCATGCGTGGCAACCCACTTATCCTTTTGAGGATGTGGCATTGTAAGAACAGGAAATTTGTTGTCAAGGCATCTTTTAATGCTTGAAATCCGGCCTGAACCTTGTTTTTCAATGTGCCATCCAATCTCTAACCTTTCATGCTTGGTCAGGGGGTCAAAGGTGCGGTGAGCTTGGCAAAGTCTTTGACAAATTTCGGTAATAACCCGCCAAGCCCAAAAAGCTGCATGGACCTCAGACACATTGGTTGGAATTGGCCATTCCTTGATTTGCCTCAATTTTAGCTGGGTCGGTAGCTATCCCTTCCGGCTCAATATGTCCCAGGTAATCAACCTTAGTGGTAGCAAAGCGACACTTAGAGAACTTGGCATATAATTGGTGGCATCTCAATTTCTGTAAGGCCAACCAAAGATGCCGTTCATGCTCTCCCAAGGTCTTATCAGATATGAGGATATCATCAAAGAAAATGAATATAATGACAAAAATCATTCATGAGCCTCATGAAGGTGGCGGAGCATTGGTCGGGCCAAATGGCATCACAACGTGAATTCGTAATGCCCATAAGCGGTCCGGAAAAGCGGACTTATGGATGTCATCCTCCTTAATCCTTTTGGTGATATTAGACCAAAGGTCAATCTTTGTAAAATACTTGGCCCTTGCAATTGATCCATAAGAGCATACCGCGGTAAAGCATATCGATTCTTAATAGTATGCTTGTTTAGTTGGCGAATCGATGCACATTCTCAGGGTGCCATCCTTTTTCTTAACAAAAAGTATCCGGGCTCAAAAGGTGAAACACTAGGCCTAATGAAGCCTAATTTGAGGAGCTCCAGAATCGCTTCTCAAGCTCGATCAATTCAGGAATACTCATGATATGGGGCCCTATGTGCTAGACTTAGTGCCTAGTTCAAAGGTGATTTCACATTCCACCCCTCTAAAAAGGTGGTAGCGATGGATTTCATTGGGGAAAAAGGTCATGGTATTCCCAGAAGAACCACGGCTATTGCTTGGAGGCAAAGCATCAAGGACTTCATCTTGTTTGGACTTAGCTTCCACTAAAGCAAGTCGAACCATGCCAATGATCCGAGATCTCGAAGCCCTATGCACCGGGTGTAATGAAATACATTGCATAATGGGATTAAGCTGGCTTACGCTATAGTAATAGTGCTCCATTGGGGCATCAAAGGTAACTTCCCATTTTTCACAATCAGCGTTGGCCTTGGCGGAGCCAAGAATTCCATTCCCCAATGAGATCATAGCGCCAATATCCATTATTTTCGCCTCCTAGAGCAACAGTGCTCCTGGCAATTGAAATATTCAAATTGATGGCCCGCGGGTGTGGCGTATAGCCCCACTAGCCAACGTGAATGGGCGTGGCTAAGACCTCAAAGGGGTGAGGCGTAAGGCCTCCGCCATTCTAGGAGATGCAAAGTTATAGTACTACCAATGTCCATAAGAATAACGAAGGGCTTACAATCTACTTGGCCAACCATGGAAATGACGGAGGGCTGGTGGTTGCTTGACTGTTTCAATGGCGGCATAAATATGAGACTCACCTATTATATAGTCGGTAGCGTCATCCTCGATAGTATCATCCGGATGGTTTGGGTCCCCCGCGTCTTCCCAATCCATATCGCCAGGGCAGCATGCAATTTGTCAGGTGTAATATAGGGGCATTCTTGCATGGTGGTCCGGTGGGAAGCACCGATAGCAAGCCCATCCTTACGTAATTGTTCATGGGTCTCCCTTGGGATGGCTTGGAGGATATCGGGAAGGCTCCCGCTGGTGTTGGTAGACTTCTCTAGTGCGGTAAAGAAAAACCTTCTTCTCAATTTTCCGATATCCGGTGGAGGCGGGAGGACCTCGACTAGGTGAGCGCCCCTAAGGTGTATATCCCTTGTTCTCGAGTGAAGAAGATGGTCATGGTGGCTGGTACTTGGGGGTGTCTTCTTCTAGGCTAAGGGCTTTAGCCTACCAGAGAACGGTCTTAAAGTCTATTCGAACCATTTTCCTTATGGTAGGGGATAAGCCCTCAATATATCCTTCAAGCGCCCTGCGCTCATTTATCCTGGGATATAAGCGTAACCTCATGAACTCATCCATATAAGATTGGGACGGTCATGTTTTTCGCTCCAAGCGGTAGAAGGTTTGGATTTGTTGGCAACGATAGGCCCCGGGCACATAATGTGACTTGAAGGCTTTAGCAAAGACCTTATTCAACCCGTGAGCCCATGAGGCGGGCATATCCTTTCCACCATATCCGTGCGGCCCTATAAGGTTGGTGGTGGCAACTTTGCCGATATCTTTCTCGGTCATTCCATATGACTTTCCAAACTCACGCATTTCATCCAACTATGATTCCGCATCCCTCTCCATTCCTGGTTTTCCCGAGAATTGTCCAAGCTTTTCGGTTCTTCCAAATGCTAGTGATAATAGAATCCCTACTTTTTCGATAGTCCTTTTTTTGGCCTTCATATGGTCGGCCTCATCCGCCGAGGAGTCGATGAGACTCCAAAGACTTCAGGGATCACGAGGAAGAACTAGGATGTGCCCTCTTAGATCGATTAGTTGTGGCGACCACATGTGAGGGTGGGTGGCGGTGGCGGGTTAAGTGGGAGAAGGAATCCACGGTCCATACTCTTGTTGGCATTTGGGGTGGATTTATTTGCAATACATAGGCTTGGAGCTCGGTATATTTGGCGCTTCATAATAGTGAGCTCTTGTTCGGGGGTAAGGCGGCCGGTTATATGGGTGTCGCCGCGGGGGGGGGCGTGCACCGTCTAAGATAAAACAATTCAAGATAAGCATACTATTTCCATTGGTTATGACAAGAAGTTTGCAAAGTAAACACTTTTATTATTAAAAATGAAAACCACGATTACAAAACATTTGGCACACATACAAAAAAAACTAAGGTTGCATTTAGACAGGGGAACCTTAAACAACTAGCTCGGCTGAGAAGGGATATAGGATAGAGTATCGAATACTCTCCCTCATTGCTTTCGGACCATTTTATACCTAGCCCAAGCTTGGATGATGACGTCTTGGAATTCCAAGGTAGGACTGATGATTAGAAGATTTAAAAGATCTCGGGCGCATAATATATGCGCCAAAGATGATCATTAACATCATCAAAAGCTTCTTGCTTAGTGCAGTCCTAATCGACCAAGTTTGACCGGCATTATCTTTGTAAATGTTCAAAAAGCAAATTTGAAGGATGTTAACTATATAGCCCTTGATGGGGAGATTAGTATGGCTCTCCCTCTTAACTAGTTCTTCTTCTTCTTCTCCTTCTTCTTCTTGTTCTTCGGCTTCCTCTTCCTCTTCCTCTTCTTCTTCGTAAGAAGGCAAGAATAGATATACAATAAATGAATTATTCCTTATACTTCCAAACTTTGGAAAAGAGAGACAAGTATTGAAGGAAAAAAAAATTCTTGTATTCAAAAAGGGCATCAAAATATTGATGCAATATTACATATCCTTTTGAGTGGCCAAAGGCCATACTCTATAATGCTTTTACATATATTTAGGAGCTAGGCCCCTGCATCGTGGTCCATTGGTGTAGGAGGGATGGTGGCGGCCGATGACGTAACAGGGTGACCCCGGGTCAGTGATGGTTGCAAGGGAAGCAACCTTCGGAGGATAGGCAACTGCTAAGTGGGCTGCCGTAAGGAGCTTCATGCTCATCCAGGTGCTATGTCTTGCCCAAAGGGGTGGAGGGAGAAGTCCCAATGCACCAACACATAAGTGAGAGGATGCGATAAGGGAAGCTTCTTATGCCCCCGCCAAGGTGGACAAATGCACGAAGGCTCCACCCACGATGCCGGGCTCGGTCTCGAGGCAAAAGGTCCTGCCCACAAAAGGACACGTGAGGTGCCCAATGCTTTCCCTTGTGGTGTCACCGAAGTGGCTACCTCCTTATCCAGGTCCATAGGGACCTCTTCCTCCTTGAGCTCTTCCTTCTCCTCCCTAAGATGTGTGGGGTTATGATAAAGGTCTTCCCCTTCTTCATCTGAATCGGAGGGAATCTCGACTATGTTGATGTTTGGGACATGAGGTCCCATGGCCGTGAAGGCTTCCGGAGGAGGCTGAGATGGAGGATCTTGAAGTACAAGATCTCTAAGCTGCAGGAGAGTATCAGCCGGCTCTATGGTCTCTTGGCGGAACTGGAGCAACTGGTGTACCTCTGGAGGAAGATCCACGGGTGTCAAATCGATGAAGTCATCCATGCAATATTCGGCCAGTTCATAAAGGACTTGTACTTTCTCCGTCCCTTCAAACCGGCCACTACATGGTATGTCCAAAGGATATCATCCAAGAGGAGAAATTCCTGACCTTAGTGATAGACAACTGGGAGAACATCCAACCCAGTTAAGTGTGCTCCCCGCTCCCGGTGTGGCGGCATTTCCTCGACTAATTGCTTCCACCGGACGGTCATCCATCCCCATATGCTCATCCTCCTCCTCATTTCTTGACTCAAGGACCTTGCTTTTCTCTGGCAAGGGGTCTCATCATCCACATATTGATCCATAAGGATGGCCAAAGCAACGACCACTTCAAGGAACTGCTGGCCCTCATGCATGACGACAGGTGGGTTGCGGCCCCACCGGAGTTTGCCCTTAAGCACGTCGTAGGCATGGGTGTCTCCTCCAAGCATCTCCCTCACTATAGCTCTCTCGATGTAAAGCTGTAGGGGTTTTCCCAAAGGGATGCAAAGAGGAAGCATCTCTTGGGTATAGAACTCCAAAAATCCAGCATAGTCAGGGTGACTCTGCATGTTGGCCTTAGGAGGTCGAGGAGGTCGAAGGAACTTGGGGTCCTAGTGCTCCCCATCCTAGTACTATTCAAGAAGGTTGACAGTAGCCATTGGCACTGGAAAGGGTAGAGGAGGAGGGTGAACGAAAGGGTAAGAGATAGGGAGTGAAACCCTAGAATTGTTTAAGTACCCTTTTTACTTTAATGCTGACGTCAGCATTCATATTTTTAAATAATTATTAAAAATTAATTATTTTTTTATTTTTATTTTTTTCAACAGAAGGGACAGAGTAAGCCAAAAATTTGGATTAATATTCATTTTTACAAAATTGATACAATGGCAATGCTTGAAAACAAGCTAAAGATGATCTCCCGATTCTCGGGCAAGGGCCAAATCCTTTAGTCATGATGGTGACCCTCTTTGCGTGAATAGCGCAAAGGTTTGCATCCCCAAAGCAATCAAGGTAGGCTTCAGCCTCCAAAATAGAAGGTAGGCGGATCGGTCTTGAACTCTTGAGCGATCTCTCTAACCAACCTCAGGGAAGGCGGCTTGAGGTTCAGGTGGTCTTCGATTTTTGGATTTGCCGTAAAGCCACGGTGCCCAATTTGAAGCGGTGGGGCTTCCTTGGTCGCCCGATTTCTGCCCCTTCTTGGGCAAGGTCTTACCTGCAGAACCGTGTATGGGGGCCATCGCGGCGTCCACTCGTTCTTGCCGGCGGCTCGAGCTTGTCGCTTCCCTATGCTCCTAACAACCTTTGAGCTTTTCTTTATATTGGCTCCCGGACTTGTGGCGGTGGTTTCCGTGCGTCTCTTAATGGGAGGCTTTGTCAGCTCAGTTTGGGACTCTTGCTTTTTGCCAGATTGGGCGCTGCTGCTGTTGGTCCGGGTTTTGTTGTTGCTCATCTTGCTCCTTTTCTTTATTTGCTCTGCTGGGCTCCTTTCCGCCTGTTCTGGGCCTCATGGGCGGCAGCCATATCGGTTCTTCTATCTGAGCAAGCCGGGCCATGACCTTCAATTAATTCTTGATGGTAGCGGTCCTGGCCGAGCTTGCATGTCCATTTGGACCATTATTAAGTAATCGATTGACATGAGATGGAACCTCACCCCCAAATAAAACTTTGGGTGGCCTCATCATATTCATATGGGGAAGATCAAGAAGGTTCACAATTGATGATGGCTCTCCCATTACCTGGTAGATGTACTCATGGCCCCGAGCGTGGTGTCTCCCCCTCTATCTCCGGGTATCGTCTTGGACCGATTGTCTCTTAATGCGGGTGCCTCTCTCCGAATGCCCTCCTCTTAGGAATATCCCTTTTCGGGTGGGTAAAACTTAACCTAGCTGGTGGGTTGCTGCGACCATGGTGTATGTCGTTGGAGGTTGAGCTTGATCAAAAACGCCGGAGAGGTGGAATATGGGGTGGTATCCTATGGACCATCAATGAAATGTTGCACCAACGGATTTAAAAGGAGCTCGACCATATTCGGTCGGTGGCAAATGCTCCCGAAAGCGGGGAAAAAACTGGTATTATGAGGAGCCGGGGCTCAAAGTACCTTTAGTATGCCATGCCATTGGGCCTAGACAAGGAAAGAAGCAAAGAAAAGGGAAGTGAGGCGCTAAGGGTTGGAGATGGCGGGGTGCAAGCAAAGGCGGGGTTGCAAGCTCGGGTTCCGGTGGCTATGGTGGGTGGTTGAGGATGGGGGGGATGGAGGCGTGAACAAAAAAAAACGGCTCCTTTAGTTTTAAATTTAATGTTTTTTTGAAAACTTTTTTTTTTAAAAAAATTATATCTGACTATAATGCCAAAAATATCACGATTAGGGCACGGATTCGGGTTATCGCGTTTCTCTTTCGAGATTCCGAGGCCAAAACCCGGCGGCCCCGAGTTGGATTTTGGGGCCCTTCCTCGACTTGTTGCTGCCGGATGACAACTCTCCTAGGGTATTTGGACCACGCCCGACGCGGTGGAGCAAAAATCTCGTCGATCCAGAGCTACATGGAAAAGTTATGGCAATTACAAAACTCGAACCTCTAGCTCCCCTTCCGAACCTAACCACTTTTACGGAGAATACTTTCCTTCACAACTAGGTCATTCCTCCCATAACTAGGCCAACTAACATGCTAATTCTGAGTTGGGATGCTTTAACCTAAAAGAAGGTACCATCAACTAGCGAATTAGACTATGGCTAGTGCAATAATTTTGGTCCACCAAAATCATGCTCGTGATACCACTATGGATGCTCCCGAGAATCCATAACGATGCTCCCATTGTATAAATCACGAATTCCCTCCCATGGAGACTACGTCACCATGGCAAGGCCCTCCGTCACACTTTCGGACCACTTGGGATGGCCAAGTGTCGGGCGAGGAACACCGGAGGTGTCATTCGGCCCCCGTCCTCTATGGTGAATCCTATCACCGAAGCATACATATCACGTTAGCATTCAATCATCATGCAAAATAATATACCACCCGCGAAGGGTGGCCCATCCATAATCATCCACCAAAAAGATAGTACAACCATAGTAACATGAAATAAACACCATGACAAGGCACTACCACGGGCTCGACTCCAAGGGATCAACCCGGCGGCCCGGGGCCTCAAGGAATATCAGCGAGGGAAGTATAACATGGCATTGGTCGGCATAAGACAATGGCTAGGGTTATCCACTCCATCCCCCCCTCCTATGCACACTTTGCGGATAGGGCTAAATCATGCTATGGCGTGCTTGTAGCCCTCAGGAGGCATAATCCCAAGGAATCACCCTTTGGGACTACTCCGGGTTACATCTCCTGGGTCCGATGAGGCGGGTCGAGGAGAGGCGTCTCCTCCCCGAGCATGACGGATCCCTGGGTATGCTAGAGAACATGTGCGCATCAGCGATCCGCACCGACTTACTCCCTAATTTTTAAAGGTCGACTCACCAACCCGTTCGAGCCGGGGCGACCATAAGACTCATCCCTCAGGCCGAGAGTGTCAGACCCATACCAGCCCACACTGCGGTGGCCGGCTATAAGCCCTAGCACACTCAGAAGTCCTCAGAGCGCTTAGGCAAGACCCCACCCAGATTCACCCTCATACTTTCGTTTATCCGGTGTTGAAAAACATCATAGCATCCACAGCCGGGTTGGCTCTTGTGCACAGGCGCAATTATTGGGTATTAAGGGATCTAACTAGAGACATCTCTAATGCTAAGAGGCTTTTAGGTCTCTACCTTTCCCTTAATTCCCAATACGAAAGAAGGAAGAAAAGAACTAATGTAAATACCATTCAAGTATCGAACAACTTACAAAAGAGAATTTAATCATTCCATCTATTCAAAGAAGTGTTAGCAGAAAAGAAGCTATCTATTGACTAACAGTGTCTTGGCTAGAGCCATGGTCATGGAGGCATCCATGGTTGAAGGAGGGTGGGTAGGTGTTGGCTTAAAACCGGGTGTAAGGCTGGGTGGCTGGTCCTCTTTACTCCCAATTCGAATTTGGGATGAATGGGGGGGGGGACCCTATTCCTTGCCAAAATGGTAAGTCCCTCGGCCAATCGATTTGGGCCAGGTGGCACCCCCTCATTGGTAACAATTAGTTAATTAGACCATAATGGCTTAATTAGATTAATTATGCCACTATAATCCATAATTATCCATTGGTTTTATTAGCATAGCTAATAAAATCCATTATAGACAAACCCCCACTTGGCCCCTTAGGCCCACTATGTATCGGTGGCGTGTCATGGTATGCATCATTATGCCGTATATAGATACCTGGAACGTCACATTACGGCAAAATTTCTTCCGGAGGAAAGAGTTTCTTCTTCGATTCTAGTTTTTCTAATTGTAAGCGTGGTTAGAAACCCCTCTCACGATTGCCTTCCATCTCGGGTTGTCACCTTAGACCCAGCAAAAATAAGATCATGTCTGACCAAGACAATAGTTAGCTGATGGGGATTAATCTTCTTGTGTCATGTTGCT
This sequence comes from Isoetes taiwanensis, assembly GCA_021234155.1. Classification (NCBI taxonomy): domain Eukaryota; kingdom Viridiplantae; phylum Streptophyta; class Lycopodiopsida; order Isoetales; family Isoetaceae; genus Isoetes; species Isoetes taiwanensis. The sequence goes on along the minus strand of JAJEKV010000116.1, from coordinate 2,089,450 downwards.
GCCAATAGTGTCCACGATGCCTACCATGATGCCTCCACTTAGGCGGCTAAATCATTAGCAATAAAAGAACTTGGGCTGTTGGGGATCCCATAGTGGGCTAGGCCTATGGTCGGTCACTTTTGGTGTGGGCGGGCATGGGTCGACACTCTGGGGGCAATGGTGTCGCCCTGCCTCTCGGGGAGTTGCAAGTGTCGGCTTGGCTCCTGTTTTGGGGGGTTAAGTCGAGTGCAGATCGTGTATCGCCCACGATTCTCTAGTCGCCCGTGGAACCTCTAGACCCCTGGAAGGAGATGCAACCCTTCGCGCCTCGACGGACCCCGGGGAGATGCAGCCTGGAGTAGTCCCGATGGGTGATGCCATGGGATTGCATCTCAGGAAGGCTAGAGTCATGCGAGCCGATCTAGCTCATTACGCAAAGTATGCACGCGAGGGATGGGCGGATGGAGTGTTCAACCCTAGCCATTGTCTATAGCCAGCCCGCCATTGTTATGACTGGAATTACGCTCTATCTTGAGGCCTAGCGGTGGGTCATCCTCCTTATAGAGTCGGAGACCATGGATAGGAGCTCTCATGTTTTATGGCATATGTTTACCTTCTTTGCGATTCTGCGGATATGTGGATGAGCTACCCTTCGAGGTAGTATGATCTGTTGTATTGCTAGTTCGACATTGTTTTATGCTTCGGCTGTGATAGGAGCCCATGGGGGGGGCCAAGACACCTTCTTGTCCCCTTCCCGCACTAAGGTCATCCCAAAGTGGGGATAGGCGGAGGGGCCCCGTGCGGTTGAAGGACCGGATGGGGATTACCTACAGAGTGTCTGACGGGCGGCCAAGATATTTAGTAGGGGCGTCACAATGGTATCGAGCAATGTTCTTGGTTGACCAAGAGCTGGCCCTGACCATATCCCTGAATAGGTAGACTAACTGGCTTAGCTAAGGAATGGAAACCCCTATTATTGTGCTACATATTTGTATGGCACCCATAGTGAATCCTCCTTGATAAGCTCGTTAAGCTTCCCTGAATGTTAAAAATATCTTATCTTAAATCTTATCTTATCTCATCTTATCTTATCTTTAAAAAAAATATGTCCGTATAAACATTGTTCACGCATATATAGGGTGGCGCGCTAGGTTTTTATATGCCCCTAATTTAATTTCCAAGACTCTCTTGATACCAGTGCACCACCTTTCTGGTTACCATAGTAAATCTTTTTGATGGAGCATCTACTGATGGGGGGTTTTTGAGGGCTTTACTAAATTGAAGTGTTCTTTGTCTAAACATGGAAAAACACATCAATCCGAGTTTCCCACAAAAAGTTATGATCAATTTAAAGCAAGTGACCTCTTTTCCCTGTTTTCTAACTCCTGTTCTTTAATGTTCTCCAGAACTCAATTTTAAACCTACTCTGTCCTATCTAATCTTGCTACCAAATTACAATTTAATTTCCTTACTTACTTATTTATCTACTCAACCCTCTATTAGGAATTGTTTCCAATTTAGGGACCTCCAAGACAAGATGTCATTTGCCCATTACTCCTCTGGGACATCCTATGTCGCAGAAGGGTGCATAGATGTTAGCCGCAGGAACAACAATACATATAAATAATATGCCATCTCGAAAATTGACTCATCCATCATCATTGGAATGTTGAGAACAAGGGTTTCTACTCTGGGTTCATACTCAAGAGGTTTGACGGATGGTCAAGGCCTCCAGATAACAATAGATGAAGTCGTGATAATGGCGTTGGCTGGCATAGGACATTGGCTAAGCGTAATCCACTCCATCTCCTCCATCTGCCCCTCTTACGCACTCTTTTGCAAATAGACTGGGACACGTTGAGCAATAACTATAGCCTTCCGATGTTGTGATACCAAAGACATCCAAGAGCACAACAGATTATGGATGAGCTGGATGATCGAGATCATCCGTCCTTACTCAACTTAACCCCCCAAATTCTCTAGACCATGGCTCACCCTATTCAAGGAGTGTGAGACCCATATTCATCCCATACCAGTGACCAATTATAAGCCTAATTCACTATAAGGACCACGGTAATCGTGATCAGACAAGGTCCTACTTCTATAATTCCACCGTCCCCATTGTCTAGTGCTCTGTCACTGCTTAGCATCCACAACTAGGCGTGCTCTTATGCACATGCTGACTTTATTGGGATTTAGAGGGATTCTAGCTAGGATATCATCCATACATCGACTAGCGGCCGAGGGCTGCTTCTTTTTTGGCGCCATCTCACATGCGCTTCTTTGCGGTGACATTTATGAACCTCGGTAGGGAGACCCTGGCCCTGTCTATGGATGGCTGCCCGCCAACCCACAGGCTCGGGCTTTCTACGGCGGCGTGCTTTCGAGCCCGGCCTGGTCGAGCGGGCTTGCTGCTTGATCATTACTCTGAAGAACCCGTAGGCATTAATGCAACATGCTGCGCAGGCGGCCTGCGCTCCCCGTGCCATGGTGGTGGCTTCCTCAACCTCTGACTGAAGCCGAGACGCCGTGACCATCGTCTCATGCATTGCCCGCTCCCTCTCATTGTCATGGTGTCGGTGTTGAATGAACGAGTCTAAGACCCGCATATCAACGAGCTCCTGCTGGCGCATTTGCCGTTCGAGAGTGTGCCGGGGCCAAGGCCATCTTCTACGTGCTGTGTGCGGGTCTCCAGACCTGTGATGCGGTTCTTCTCGACCACCAGTTGCCTTCTGAGCACATGGGGTGCCGAGGACTCCATCTCCACTGCCATGCCAGCCCGGTGAGGGCCTTTGTTAGCCTCAATCACGAGGGCCTTTGTTAGCCTCCACGCCCGCTGGCGTGGCTCCAATTCTCTGCCAAAGGCGGGGAGTTCCTGCGTTAATTGCAGGCAATCAATCCCTTCCGGCCCGGGCTGGCGGTTGTTGAGGCCTTAGCCTTAGCCGAGCCTCCTTCTTCATGGAGGATGACTCTCCCACGTCCATGATGGCTGATCGGGACCGTTTCGCGTGGCGGCCCCTCGCCCGGGCAGCCCATCTTACGTGGCCATGACTTCCAAAGTTTGAGGGGTCTCTGGCTGCGAAAGGGTGCTTAGAATCCAATTTTGGGACTCAAAATCGCGGTCCGAGCACCTTTTGGGGGTTTGGGGTTTGGGGGCTCCAAAGTTTGAGGGTCTCGGTCGAAATGTGGTGCTTTGAATCCAATTTGGGGACTCAAAATCGCGGTCAGAGCACCTTTTGGGGGTTTGGTGCCACCTTAATCAATTTTAATCTCAACTTTCACATATAGTTTACTTGTATGATTCTCTATAGGATAAAATTAATTGATTAGGTCAGCTTGTATAATTTAAGGGTAAGGTTGAAGCACAAAAAATTGAGAATCTATAGTGTATTTATAACCAATTGAACCTACATGGACTTTCACTTACACCTTTCAAAAAGCATCTTCCTACAAGCCTAATTAGCATTGTTAAATGTTAATATGAATATCAAGATAGCTATTAGTTATTAGGTGGTGATTTATCACCTATTTGTACAAATAGCATACAAAGTCTTTGGAATGTTACACTTTCCCCAATTTGAGCAACATTGCCTCGAAAGCTTGAAGATCGGGAGACTTTCCATTGAAGAATCCATGCTCATGACTCTAAAACAATGAGATATAGACTGTCTAAACAGGAAGAGCATGCACTAATGCTCCTCATGAAGCCACTAGCATTAGCCACAAGAATGAGATCTCGGCATATGTAAAACACATTTGCTTTGCAATATAGGCCACTTAAGTACCAAAACTCTAAGAGCCCTGTTACCCACTAGCTCAGCCTATCTAGGATAGATAACTAGCTGATAACAAAAGACCAAGCCTTACCTCATCATCTGTTACATGAAGGAGAGGAATTGATAGCAACGACAATACTTCAACAAAATACCTTATTGTATCAAACCTGAATCAAGGCAAAAATTAGCTCAAGCATGCATTCATGGTCGATCATGAAGACAACAACTTGCCTCAACGCTCTTCTAGCACCATAAGTTAACATTAGAAGAAACAAAGTTGGACGGCAATTTGTTGCCATCTAGTATTTTTTTTGCTCCCTAATCCTTTTCCAAATATTCCATGGAGTTCAGAGTTGTCCAGCATATGATTAAAGTCCGGACATGCTAGGCTGAGTTTGTCAAGCCCGGCTAGCAGCTACACATGACATTGAGCATCATCACGGTTCTTTGGGATTATACCTTCCGGGGAAGGTGATGGATATGCGGGGATCAGCTATGTCCTCAGAGCACTCACGACATGTAAAAACCCGTTCAGGGAGGGGGGTTAATCCGGACATTTATAAGTTTGTTGCGCTCCTTCAGTTGGTTCCTGTAACGTTCTGATCTTTGTAGCGTTCTGGTTCCCATAAACCAATTGGTCTCCATGGATCATAACAAAACCATTTTATTCTATATAACTATTTCCCCATCCAACTCTCTTCTTCCTTGCAAAAGAGGAGATAATAAATAGGCTTGTGGCCTTTTTGTCAAAGACATTTATGCTTTGATGCTAATTACTAGTCTTGATGTTAATTAATGTGTCAATATTCTTTATTCTGTAAAAATAGCTATCTAGATAAGATTCTAGGTGGGATGGATTTGCTACTAGAAAAACCGAATTTTTGATTAAATAGATCGTCTAGAATACAAACTCTGGCAATGCTCACTTTAAACATTGAGAAGTGTACATATGTGCAAAGGCCTTATATGGGAGGGAGCTGATGATCATCCATATTTTGAATCCTCTAACAAAATACAATTTGCCTTTACATAGCAGAGTGTTGCAAAGGTAAGAAACCCATTTTTTAAACAAGGATAGAATATGGCATTGTGGATTTTACTGAAATGCATTCCAAATATGTTCCAATTTATTCCATATATCTTGATTAATGGATAGTCCCTATTACTTCCGCCCTATATAGCAAGGTGGATTCACTAGGGCACCAAATCAATGTGCCAATGTGACCATCATTGCTAACTTTGAATTAATTGACATCATAAAAAATTGCTTTCCAATCTACACCGACACGACGCTCAAGGGACGCATCCCATATAACATATTCAGAGGTGAAGTCAACACCCAAATATTCATAAGATTTAATGACTTCCACCTCCAAAATATGGAGTATTGTGTCGAGATTTGGAACCAACATGATCTTTATTTTCTGTAGGTTTAGCTGCATTCCTGTGACTATAGGTATGTGATGCATCCAAGTGTTGTTGCATACTAGTGGTCGTATAGTTTGAAGTGATATTATCATATTAAAAGTTGTTTGAGAATATGTTCTGCCAAATGTGGACCATCAACCCTATTTATATTGTAGCCAATTCTCTAGTTGATCTATCTATAGGTCAAAGAAAGTAGGAGATTATATACATCATTGCCTAACTCCTACATTGCTAGTTATTTGTTGAGTAGATAGCATCTTTATGGCAGACATTGTTTCATATCGCTGAAAGACTGCATTTGCAATTCAATTGGCACTGCTAATTCTGTAAATGTTTCTAGAGTAACTCCTGTGCACAATATTAAAAGTGATTTTGAAGTCAACAAAACATCAATAAAAATTTAACTGTTGATTGTATTGTCCCAAAGAGTACCTTAAAAGCACAAGTGATCCATGTTGGAAGCTTGAGGATGAAAACACGCTCGTCCAAGAGCCTGAATGCCAACATTCTCTGCCCATAACTCTCTTCCAAGAAGTTTTGCTAGAACAGGAATGACCTTTATCATTTTGTAATTGGAGGCATTATCTTTATCACATGTTTTACATATGGGAATAACAGAGCTCACAGTTCAATTTTGACCATCAAAGCTTGATATAAAGAAATCTCTTCTAAAAGGATTTGGCTGAAAAATTCTAGCAAAATAATAACATGAGTTTTTATCTACCATGTTAACATAATTTGAACCAATATACAGGATAATCAAACCATATATAATCATATATTCAATTTTGGATTTTTATTTTTTCCATACCTAATTTTTCTGGGTTCTGCCTCAGGCGAGGTTGACACGTGTGAACATTCTGGGTATCATTTTCTTCGGCTGCAAGCAAGTCTGAATCTAAATCAACGCCGGACCTCGACAAGGAGTTCTTCTTCTGGCAATCGAAAATGTATCGATGGATCAATCGTGCAAAGGGAATTTAGCAGATCAATCGATCAACTACCGCACAAGCCAAGCTTCTAACGTGGGCTTCGGTTTGAGCAATCTCTCGGAGCAAGGATAGCAAAAATACGAATGTGTCTATTTTGCGATTTTGTATGCCTCCGGAATCGTTAATTCTAAAGGCCCAACCGATCAAGCCCTTTGCAGATTGCCTTACAGCGGTAAATTTTAAAGATCAAACTTCCAATAATCGTTCCCAATTCTACATCATCATATCGATCTGCTCCAATTTGAGGAGGGCAAGCAGCAGCGGAAGCTTGACTGCTAGAATCGATTTTTTTCAGAGTCTAATCTTGAGTTTTCTTTTTCTTGGTAACTTATTTTTCTGCATATTCAACCTTTTCATTAGACTGGTCTTTATTCGCTATGTTTTTTTCAAATTGATCATTATTTTTGCATATCCAACATATTGAATGGTGGAATCGAAGGTGGATATGACCTCATCTTGGGAGGCTCTGCAAAAAGGAGAGGCCCTGGCTGCGAATGGGCAATAAGACCAATAGCAAGTGAGGAGCTGGCCATAATAGCAGCTACTTCTGCTGATACAACAATTACATTTGGCTTAGAACCACACATAGCAATTTATGTTTTTGTGCAAGATTAGACCGTTATTGGGCACCTAAATCGCAACAGATCCTTTTGGGGCTTTGAGCTACAAAGGAGCGGTTCAATTACGAATGTTTTAGCCAGTTCAGTTGTGAATGTTGGGAAAAAGTCAGTTGAGGAAAGTTGAGTTAAAGTTAAAACGTGGGTATGGTGACTAAGAAGAAGTGCACTAAGACGCAGGCTATGGCACGACTTGCATTTTGTAAGTTTTGTAAGTTTATTTTATGTTAAAGTTTTCTCTCTCTTTTTCCGTTTCATAGTCCTTTGCTAGAATTTGGTTAATGGCATGGCCAAGGCAGAGCCCTCGGCTCTCTTTTTTTTGTCTATGTTATTGTTGTGACGCTGCTAATCCGGGGAGGCCAGTATTCCTACTCCGGGATGTGGTAAACCCGGGCAGGAATTCGTGGTAAGCTCGGCCATGGATCCGGTAGCCATCGCCCCGCCAATGCATCATCCATCGGCCATCCCGGATGGCCCATCCGCTATCCGAGGCATGCATCCGAGTCCCATGCTATGGATTGGAAGTTTGGAACCGAAGGAAAGGGACTGCTCACACCCGGTTAAGGAATTGACTCGTCTCCTCAATCATCACCTCCGTGCAGCTCTGCAATGGCCCATTTGCCCGTATGGCGCCCGTTCACGGCAGCACTATTATGGGAAATGTCCACGAAAAATACGAGTTATGGGAAATGTCCACGAAAAATACGAATTTTTTAGGTTATATATACGAATTTTTTTAGGTTAACATACGAATTTTTTAGGTTATATACTAACTGCAAATTTTCATTTGCCATAGGAAGATGTCGAAGCGATTGGCAGCGGAAGGGGAGCTTTCTTCTTCTTCTTCTCCTAAGAGGAGAAAATTACTGGATGTGCCTTTTGTGCAGGCTTTGTCCTTGCTGATGCCACCTGGTAATTCCGGGGGCGGTGTCGGTCCCAGATCCTGCATGGATTACTCCGCCTCCTCTGATTCCTCTGCCTACACCTCCGCCTCCTCTGATTCCTTTGACTACACCTCTTGTGAGGAGGAGGAGGCCTCAGAAGACTCTGAGTCTTCTGAGGCCTTTTTTGACGTGCCTTCTTCTGAGGAGTCCGAGGAAGAGGGAATTGAAGATGAGGAAGTCTCCTCTAAAGCCTCCACTGCAGGTACCTGTTTTGATTACTCGGAGGATGAAGCCGAGTTTGAAGAACTGAAGAAGCTTCTCTAAGCTCTCTAAGCTCATTTTTGGTGCAGAATGTACCTTTTGTAATTTTGTGAACCCTCTGGTACATTCTCTACATGTTAATCGCCTGCGGGCTTTTTTTTTATAAATGAAATGACTTCTTTTTTGAAAATTATTCTTGTCATTTGGTTTTTTAGGTATAAAGCAGTTTAGTTGAACAGCAAGAAGTTCTAAAACTCATTTAGGTCAAAAGCAGTTTAGTTTGAAACTCATTTAGGTATATATAAACAATTGGTATTGAAAGAAATAACTCATTTGCTTCAACAAACTGGTTTTTCTTCTTTCTGGTTCATTCTACATTGGTAAACCTGGACATGCACTTCAGATGGTAAACCTGGACATGCAAGTGCAATGGTTAGCCTGGACAAGCATGTGAAGTGTTAAACCAGGACGTGCAAGTGTAATGGTAAACCTGGACAACTAAGTGTAGTGGTAAACCGACAAGTTAGTCTAGTGGTGAACTGGACATGCACTTGAGATGGTAAACTTGGACATGCAAGTGCAATGGTTAGCCTGGACAAGCATGTCTAGTGGTAAACCTAGACAAGTTAGTCTAGTGGTAAACCTGGACATGCACTTGAGATGGTTAGCCTAGACAACCATGGTTAACCTGGACAACCATGTCTAGTGGTAAACCTAGACAAGTTCTTGAGATGGTAAACCTGGACATGCACTTGAGATGGTAAACTTGGACATGCACTTGAGATGGTAAACCTGGACAAGTTCTTGAGATGGTAAACCTGGACATGCAAGTGCAATGGTTAGCCTGGACAACCATGTCTAGTGGTAAACCTAGACAAGTTAGTCTAGTGGTAAACCTGGACATGCACTTGAGATGGTAAACTTGGACATGCAAGTGCAATGGTTGCTTTGGACAAGCATGTCTAGTGGTAAACCTAGACAAGTTAGTCTAGTGGTAAACCTGGACATGAACTTGAGATGGGTGGACAACCATGTCTAGTGGTAAAACCTAGACAAGTTAGTCTAGTGGTAAACCTAGACAAGTTAGTCTAGTGGTAAACCTAGACAAGTTAGTCTAGTGGTAAATCTGGACATGAACTTGAGATGGTAAACTGGACAACCATGTCTAGTGGTAAACCTGGACAAGTTCTTGAGATGGTAAACCTGGACAACCATGTCTAGTGGTAAACCTAGACAAGTTAGTCTAGTGGTAAACACGGACATGCACTTGAGATCGTGAAACTTGGACATGCAAGTGCAATGGTTAGCTGGACAAGCATGTCTATTGGTAAACCTAGACAAGTTAGTCTAGTGGTAAACCTGGACATGAACTTGAGATGGTAAACCTGGACAAGTTCTTGAGATGGTAAATGGACAACCATGTCTAGTGGTAAACCTAGACAAGTTAGTCTAGTGGTAAACCTGGACATGCACTTGAGATGGTAAACTTGGACATGCAAGTGCAATGGTTAGTCACGGACAAGCATGTCTAGTGGTAAACCTAGACAAGTTAGTCTAGTGATAAACCCTAGACATGAACTTGAGATGGTAAACTGGACATGCAAGTGCAATGGTTAGCTTTGGACAAGCATGTCTAGTGGTAAACCTAGACAAGTTAGTCTAGTGGTAGACTGGACATGAACTTGAGATGGTAAAGCACGGACAAGTTCTTGAGATGGTAAAAAACCTGGACAACCATGTCTAGTGGTAAACCTAGACAAGTTAGTCTAGAGTAAAACACGGACATGCACTTGAGATGGTAAACTTGGACATGCAAGTGCAATGGTTAGCCTGGACAAGCATGTCTAGTGGTAAACCTAGACAAGTTAGTCTAGTGGTAAACCTGGACATGAACTTGAGATGGTAAACATGGACAAGTTCTTGAGATGGTAAACCTGGACAACCATGTCTAGTGGTAAACCTAGACAAGTTAGTCTAGTGGTAAACCTGGACATGCACTTGAGATGGTAAACTTGGACATGCAAGTGCAATGGTTAACCTAGACAACCATGTCTAGTGGTAAACCTAGACAACCATTTGAAGTGTTAGACCTGGACAACAAGGTGTGGTGGTTAGTCTGGACAACTAGGTGCAATGGCAAATAATTAGGAAGCTTGGCAGAAAATGTTGCACCAATGACAATGGAACAATGCCATGCAATTTAGATAAGGATAGTGGATTGCATGGAACCTCAATCATGTGATATTATTCCCTTGCATTGCGTGTTATACTATTAAATGGTACATCAATCATAGTTGAAGAGTCCCATATCAATCATAGTCGAAGAGTCCCATATGAAGCATATTTTTTAATTTGAAATGAAATCTAATGGTGTAGAAGAGCCAATGGCTCTTTGCCACGTGTAAACCTGTTTGAACCCACGAGCTTGACTGTTTTTTTGGCTATGGCCGAGTTCTTCGAGTTCTTCTTCGCGGGTGAAGGCGCTCAGTGTTAGTTCCTTGCTGCTCGCGCTCCCACCTGATCAAACCTGATCCCACCTGCTCGCGCTCCCACTCCGTTCATCTGGCGCCGGCTTGGGCCGCTTGCATTGAAGGCGGGGCGCCTGAGCAAAGCTCTATTTACGTGGAATCTTGGGCACCAAGCAATGCCATCAGATAGTGAGAGCCTTTCCAGGACTACGATAGTGAGTACCAGCCCGGCTTTGGGAAAGGCTGCGGCCGAGAAGGGGAAGGATCCGGTTGCTTCTCAAAAGGGGGCAAAGAAGGGATCTGCGAAGAAAGCACAAAGGTAAGAAGAAGAAGAAAGAAGGCACGAGGGGGATGAAGCGGCTTTCGATGACGACTGGGAAATAGAGGGCGTCACATGAAGCAAGCATACTACTACTCCCTCAAGAAAAAGAGGCATTGCTGCTTAGTCCCCGGTTGTGTATGGGACACCGAAAAAAGATTGAGGCTCCAGGCACATATGAGCAATGTGCATAACACGGGCGTTGTTGTGGAAGGAGCTCCGATTGGGTAGGCGAAGGCGGGGGCAACAACAAAGGTAAGAGAAGGCCAAACCGCGACCTATCGGCTTATCATATTTCCTACAGGATGGACCCCGAGTACAGGTATCTCAGAAATCAAAGAAGATATCTCAGAAGATGCCAAGACCATGCAATGAAGATTGGTTGGGAACGGGTCTGTGATATGAAGGGGTCGACAGCAGACAAGGAGGCAGCAGCCAGGAAATATGCTGCAGAGTATGTTGCTAGGAGGAATGCCGAGTGGGAAAAGGACAGGGATGCTAAAATTGCCAAATATACCAAGACTATAGCAACTGTTTATGGCTTGGAGGGTGTTGAGGAGCAAGAGTGGAATCCCTTGGCTGCCGACGACAAGCAGACAAGAGAATCCGAGTGGAATTCCCAAGTTAACCGTGTCATGGCAGACCTAAATGAAGAAATTCTCAGATCTGCTGTGTCAGCAGAGCCCTCAGGCAGCCAGGTAAGTCCAGGTCCTTCAAGTAGCCATGATAATCAGCCTTCCCCTTTTCCTTCCCCTCTGCTGCCCCATGCTGTAATAGAGATTTCTGATATGATAACACCATCAAAACCAATGAGAGGGTCTTGCCCCATGAGAACAATGCTCAGCCTATCTCCAGATTATAAGCTTGATTTCCACACCCTACAGCAGATAGAGGACCTCTTTACAATGGGCGGGACTGGGAGACCTAAATCCGGGAAGAAAATTGTGCTTTCATACAACTGCCAATGGCCCATTCACGTCAAGAGCCCAATATGGTGCTGGGGTTCTGTCAAGAGAGGTGAATTTGTGATAGAGCAGGCCCAGGCAGAGTGCTTTGAGCGGACAGGCACGGACGATCCCGAAAAGATGTTCAAATCATGGGTGAACGAGGAATCTGTCGGGGCATATCTCATGTAAGTCAGATGGTGTAATTGATTTGCTATTTCTGTTTCAATTTAAAAACCATGATTTGCTTTATTTGCTCGCATGCATTCAAAACAAAACAGGATTCTATCCCATGCAATTCCCATTGATCAGAGGAAGCATCATTGCTGGATACACCCTAGTTTGATGGGTCTGTACCTCTGCAAACATGATGCCCTCTTCTCGAAGGCTCCCCCCTCCCTGACCCCATTGAAGCGGAAGAAGAAGAGACAAGATTCAAATGAAGAGGAAGATCAATGGAACAAATTTTTTGGTATTTATTTGCGTGTATGCGAGCGTGGGTTGACCATTTCTATTTCCCATTAGTGTATTTTTTATTTCTTTTCCCACAAGCACTGATTTTTGCACACTGCAGTGGCCATTGGAGCCTGTATGTATTCTGCCATGATGTGGAGATCTGCAATGCTCTTGGGACGAACACACCCTCGTTGCTCCACTTTGATTGTGTTAGTGGCTACCATTCAACCTTGGAAAATGCTGCCATGAAGTAAGTTTCTTTGGTTTTGTGTTTGTTGGTTTAGTGTTCTTTGGTTTCTTCTTTGTCACTATCCGAATTCCTTGTTATTTGTTTCCCGGTGTTGAAGAAAGTGCACGAGTCATGGTGCGCCAATCTGCGCCTTGCCCTGATACGGATGTCCTCTTCTTAGGTGTGCCATGCCCTCAACAAGACAATGGATCGATTGTGGCATCTACACTATATTGTATGCCAAGTACTTTCTCCAGAATTCATTTTGAAGAAGCCCGGAACCCTATCAGAAGGCAAGTAAAAACATGTTTCTAGTAACATAGATTTCTAGACATAGATTTCTAGATATAATGCAAACATATCATCTAAACATAGATTTCTAGACATAATGTAAACATAAAGCAAACATAAAGTAAACATAAAGCAAACATAATGCAAACATAATGCAAACATAAAGCAAACAACATGTAAACATAAAGCAAACATAATGTAAACATAAAGCAAACATGGATGTCCAGGTTTACCACTTTACATAGATGTCGGGTTAACCCGGGTTACATAGATGTCAGATTTACCACTAGAGTTGCATGTCTAGGTTAACCACTTTACATGGATGTCGGGTTTACCACTAGACTAATATGTCTAGGTTTACCACTAGAGTTGCATGTCTAGGTTAACCACTTTACATGCATGTCTAGGTTTACCACTAGACTAACATGTCTAGGATAACCACTATACTAACATGTCTAGGTTTACCACTTTACATGGATGTCGGGTTTACCACTAGAGTTGCGTGTCTAGATTTACCACTAGACTAACATGTCGGGTTTACCACTAGAGTTGCATGTCTAGGTTAACCACTTTACATGCATGTCTAGGTTTACCACTAGACTAACATGTCTAGGTTTACCACTAGAGTTGCATGTCTAGGTTAACCACTTTACATGCATGTCTAGGTTTACCACTAGACTAACATGTCTAGACTAACCACTATACTAACATGTCTAGGTTTACCACTTTACATGGATGTCCAGGTTTGCATGTCTAGGTTTTACCACTAGACTAACATGTCGAGGTTTACCACTAGAGTTGCATGTCTAGGTTAACCACTTTACATGCATGTCTAGGTTTACCACTAGACTAACATGTCTAGGTTTACCACTAGAGTTGCATGTCTAGGTTAACCACTTTACATGCATGTCCAGGTTTACCACTAGACTAACATGTCTAGGCTAACCACTATACTAACATGTCTAGGTTTACCACTTTACATGGATGTCCAGGTTTACCACTAGAGTTGCATGTCTAGGTTTACCACTAGACTAACATGTCAGTTTACCACTAGAGTTGCATGTCTAGGTTAACCACTAGAGTTGCATGTCTAGGTTTACCACTAGAGTTGCATGTCTAGGTTTTACCACTAGACTTACATGTCGGGTTTACCACTAGCGGGTTTACCACTAGAGTTGCATGTCTAGTTTTACCACTAGACTTACATGTCAGGTTTACCACTAGAGTTGCATGTCTAGGTTTACCACTAGACTTACATGTCCAGGTTTACCACTAGAGTTTTTTATAACATAAACTTTTTTATAACATAAACAAGACTTTTTTATAACCAAGACTTTTTATAACATAAACATGAAACTTCTTTATCCGAAACATGAACTTCTTTATAAGCATGTCAACGTCGCCTATGGTGGTATGCCTAGGAAATGCATGGCCAATGTATCCTGCCTCCTCTTCTATGTCATCATCAGGGACCGTCACTAACAACGCGTGGACATTCTTTGCGCTTTGGTTGGGGTCTCTGGTTTGGTCTTTGGTGCTCTCTGAATCAACATCAACCTTTGTTCCCATGACTTACCCGGGACGTCCTCCAGTTACATGGCACATGCATGGTAGTCTCCACATCTTGTGATCCAATGTATCGCATAGGGTTGGCTCTAGAGACCCCTCTAGCACTTCCTAACATGTCGGAACCTTCTTTACATTTGGCCTCCGGGTTTACCATACATTCCCTCGAAGCATGCTTTTAGGGTGTTGCCTTCGGACATGGTCCATAGTTAGCAAATACTTCAAAGCCTTACCACGGAGAATAGACCTCTTCAATTCAGCCAATGTCAATGCCATTTCGGTTGGCTGTTAAGGTCAAGTGTCGAGAACCCTAGGGGTCTCTCTGAATTCCCCATTCTCCACGGTCTCTGCATGAACCATGAGGGGAGATTAATAATATGAAAGTAGAACATGAATATGAAGGAAGACAAGAACATACTTACCACGAACGTTTTTGATCTTTGTTAGGTTGGGCGAGCTCTAGCCCCACATCCTCACGAATTTCATTCTTTGTGGACGGAACATCCTCAAGGCGTGGGCATTGATGGCCTTTGCTATCCACGTAATGCTGTCGGGTCCTCACCATCTGTCACTTGGCTTGAACAGCAAGCAAAGGAACTCGACTGCTACTAACTCAACTGAAACCAACTAAGGCAATGGTATATATAGCTTGAAGGCTAGAAAGAACCGTTAGAAAGATCTAGCCGTTAGAAAGAACCGTTACAAAGATCTAGCCGTTGGTTTAAATATTCCCTTCCATGCTTGTCCAGGTTTACCACTAGAGTGGGGTGTCCAGGTTTACCACTGGACTTGTCTAGGTTAACCACTATACTTGTCTAGGCTAACCACTACACTTGTCCAGGTTAACCACCTAAGTGGATCATTTGTCTAGGTTAACCACTAGGTTAACCACTTTACATGGATGTCCAGGTTTACCACTAGACTTACATGTCCAGGTTTACCACTAGACTTACATGTCCGGGTTTACCACTAGACTAGGTTAACCACTAGACTAACATGTCTAGGTTTACCACTTTACATGGATGTCGGGTTTACCACTAGAGTTGCATGTCTGGGTTTACCACTAGAGTTGCATGTCTAGGTTAACCACCTTACATGGATGTCGGGTTTACCACTAGAGTTGCATGTCTAGGTTTACCACTAGACTTACATGTCCAGGTTTACCACTAGACTAACATGTCCAGGTTTACCACTAGAGTTGCATGTCTAGGTTAACCACTAGACTAACATGTCAAGGTTTACCACTAGACTAACATGTCCAGGTTTACCACTAGAGTTGCATGTCTAGGTTTACCACTAGAGTTGCATGTCTAGGTTTACCACTAGAGTTGCATGTCTAGGTTAACCACTTTACATGGATGTCCAGGTTTACCACTAGAGTTGCATGTCTAGGTTAACCACTTTACATGGATGTCGGGTTTACCCACTAGAGTTGCATGTCTAGGTTTACCACTAGAGTTACATGTCGGGTTTACCACTAGACTAATATGTCCGGGTTTACCACTAGAGTTGCATGTCTAGGTTTACCACTAGACTTTCATGTCTAGGTTTACCACTAGACTAACATGTCCAGGTTTACCACTAGAGTTGCATGTCTAGGTTAACCACTAGACTTACATGTCCAGGTTTACCACTAGACTAACATGTCGGGTTTACCACTAGAGTTGCATGTCTAGGTTTTACCACTAGAGTTGCATGTCTAGGTTAACCACTTTACATGGATGTCGGGTTTACCACTAGAGTTGCATGTCTAGGTTTACCACTAGAGTTACATGTCGGGTTTACCACTAGACTAACATGTCCAGGTTTACCACTAGAGTTGCATGTCTAGGTTAACCACTAGACTTACATGTCGGGTTTACCACTAGACTAACATGTCCGGGTTTACCACTAGAGTTGCATGTCTAGGTTAACCACTAGATTTACATGTCCGGGTTTACCACTAGACTAACATGTCGGGTTTACCACTAGAGTTGCATGTCTAGGTTTACCACTAGAGTTGCATGTCTAGGTTAACCACTTTACATGGATGTCGGGTTTACCACTAGAGTTGCATGTCTAGGTTTACCACTAGAGTTACATGTCCGGGTTTACCACTAGACTAACAGGTTTACCACTAGAGTTGCATGTCTAGGTTAACCACTAGATTTACATGTCCAGGTTTACCACTAGACTAACATGTCTAGGTTTACCACTAGAGTTGCATGTCTAGGTTACCCACTAGATTTACATGTCGGGTTTACCACTAGACTAACATGTCGGGTTTACCACTAGAGTTGCATGTCTAGGTTAACCACTAGATTTACATGTCGGGTTTACCACTAGAGTTGCATGTCTAGGTTAACCACTAGACTAACATGTCTAGGTTTACCACTTTACATGGATGTCCGTGTTTACCACTAGAGTAGCATGTCTAGGTTAACCACTTTACATGGATGTCCAGGTTTACCACTAGAGTTGCATGTCTAGGTTTACCACTAGAGTTGCATGTCTAGGTTAACCACCTTACATGGATGTCCAGGTTTACCACTAGAGTTGCATGTGGGTAGGTAAATGTCGGCTCGAGGGTAGGTAAATGTCATCTCGAGGGTGGGTAAATGTCGACTCGTGAGTAGGTAATAGTCGGCTCGTGAGTAGGTAATAGTCGGCTCGTGAGTAGGTAAATGTCTTTATCGATGAAGGGATGTGTTTCTAAAACCCTAAACCCCATAGTCTATAAATAGTTCTAGCTCGATGCGTTCTTCCATTGTGCAGCTTACACTCCCATTCTTGCAATTTTTTTTTAGTGACCAGCTATGGAAGATGTGCTCCGACGCTTGAACCAGATCCAAAGGGAGCTCAGAATTCGGGACCAGGGTAGTATGGAACCGGTTTTTACTAGTAAGGCCTTGCTTATATGCAACTTCTGTAGATTTTTCCTTTCTAACCTCCTGTGGGATCTTCTATCTTGGTGTAGGAGCCGTCGAGAAGATGGCCGAGAAGGCAGTCACTCGAATACCCCCTCCTCCGGAGGAGGAAGAGGACGACGAGATGAGGATAGAACGGATGAAGATCTTGAAGAAATACCTGATCGGCGAAAAGGCAATGAGGGTAGTGCTTGAGGGCACTGCACTGCCTCGAAGGATAAGAGTATGTCTCCAGGAGATGGCTCGAGTTTGGAAGCACCACAGAAAAGAGTTGATAAATTTGATTCTGCAGTCAACTATATTCTGGCCCGACCTTCTCGACATGGAGTTCTGGTTCAAGGGTGATGTCGAGGTGGAGGACTTCACACTAGAAACCGTGAGTCAAGCTCGAGAGGAATACCAAGAGTTGTTCGGGTGAAGTCCTATGGTTCAGATTGACTCGTTGTTTTTTCATAGTCTAATGGTCTAAGGTTTCTCACAATGTAATTGTTTTTTTCAAATTTACACTTGGTTTCTTCTTATATGAGGGAGTGCTTAGACATCTAAGTCTAGTGGCAAAAATGTGTAACCAAGGTGGTTAACCTGGACATCTCCAGTGGTTAACCTGGACAGCCTAGTTTAGTGGTTAAGTGGACTAAGCAAAATCCAAGTATAATAGTGAGAAGTTTATTATAGAACATCCACAAGTGAAGGATTAAAGCAAACTCCACACACTTTTCCTGCTAAAAGTTTTTTTCTTCCTAACCCTTTGTATCGGGCCTTTTGTGTCGGCTCGGAGCCATTAAAAGTATATGGAAAGCTGATGGCAAACATATCATGTAAACATATCATCTAAACATATCGTGCAAACATAATGCAAACATAATAAGTATATGGTTCTAAACATCATGTAAACATAAAGCAAATATAAAGCAAGGATCCACAAGTGAAGGATTAAAGCAAACTCCAAGTAAGGTATATCACAAAATAGAAGATCAACAAGTCAAGCATTAAGAAAAATTTACTCCTCAAGGTGTCGTGCACATTCACGTGCAAACACGGTATCCCCCACCACTTTCTTCTTCCTCTTATGGCATTCTATGAAAGGAATTGGCCTAGCTATGGTGCTCCCATTGAAGTCCTTTGTTGTTGGCATGCAAGGTGCAACACCTCTTTGAACATTAGAGGACTTCAAATTCTCTAACTTTTGGGTGAGCTCTCGAAGAAGGAAATCAACTTCACGAATGATGTGAGGGTTGCTACTTAATGTATCCCTTATGTTATGAAGGCTAGCATCTATACTCTCCAACATGTCTCTCACGTGTAGGGTCAGCTAAACACTTCTCCACATGAGGCTCCAACTCCACATCAATAAGGCTTGTTGAGGTCAAAGTAGAAGGCACGACGTCATCGCTACAATCATCCACCTCATAATCCTCTGCAATAGATCTCAAGTTTTCCAAACCACCAGCTTGGGAACCGTAAAGAGTTCCACACACTCTCAATATGTCTTCATCCCTATAGCTGCCCATCATTTGAATCACTTTAATTTGATGCTTGCACATGTTACCCTTCATACCCCATGGGCAATCGCAACAAGCCCAATTCTCATTTGCCACAACTACCATGTATGGAAGGGCCTCTCTATTCTCATCCCAAGCATCCATGTTTTGGCTCCAAACTTCAGCCCTACCTTGTAGGTAGTCTAGCCACCTCACTGCCGCATCGGGAATCTTTTTGCCCCAATGATTCTTTGTCTCGATAACTGTTCTGTCTGCGGTTTATCTTAAAACCGTAATCTTTCTTGAACCTATCAAAGGATATATCGTCTCCATTATGCATGTCAAGATGTAAAGCAACCAATCAATCCTGCGTCCTCTCGGTGAATGCTTGAGAGACCAAGCCTCCTCTTCATCTTGGCATGATATGACTCTATGCTTGCATTTGTCTCTTGGTTTGCATGGGGATACATCCGAGTAGCAACAATCCAGGAAGTAATGTTCTTTGTCCACACCTTGCTCATGTATTTCACAACTTTCTTGTAGACCTTGTGCCTTTCCTTGAACTCTTCCAAGCGTCTTAATCCCTCTTCCCTACATGAGTCTATATAGTCTTGCCCATATCTACCATCCCCATCAACATGAATACCATACATGATGTCTCCTAATTCCTTGAACATTTGGGCCCTCCGCTTCTTATCTTTAACCCGCTTCACCAACATCTTCAACCAGTTTCGTCTCACATGCCACAAGCACAATTGGATACGTGACATGGGCCAAACATCCCTCAAAGCATTGATCTCGGCCTGGGCATCATCCACAATGAAGCAAGAAGGGGACCAAGTGGGATCATTGGATGTGTTCCTTCATGGCCACAAGCCATGGTCGGATCTCCTCTTCCTCTCGCACTAGATGTGAGAACCCAAGTTCTTTGGAACTCCATTCCCATGGTGTCATAAAAGCAACCATGTGTACAAACTGTAGCAATGCTCATTGGTTTTGAAGGTGGAGTCCATGGAAATTGCCTCACCTTTTCCATGCTCCAAAAGAGTTTTCAGTTGGAATGGAGTCATTATACCCAAAGTAAAGGGCCTGCCCTCTTGATACAAA
This sequence comes from Isoetes taiwanensis, assembly GCA_021234155.1. Classification (NCBI taxonomy): domain Eukaryota; kingdom Viridiplantae; phylum Streptophyta; class Lycopodiopsida; order Isoetales; family Isoetaceae; genus Isoetes; species Isoetes taiwanensis. The sequence continues at coordinate 2,069,746 of JAJEKV010000116.1, read as the reverse complement.
AACACGCTCTCGGGATGAAGAGAAACCCACATTCTAACACTTAAAGCAACATCTCGATGCAACATCCAAGTGGATCTAGCAACCTTGCGAGATAAGTTGTGAAGGTCATCCATGGCAAGAAATGCATCTCTATGTCTTGGTCTATCTGGATTAATTTGCTTTTGTAAGCTCCAATGCTCTTCGTGCTTGCTCATGACCTGTTGTTGAAATTTGAATGATTTTGTTGTATCAAATCCTTAGCCCAATCCTTCTTCTCCTTGGATAAATGAGGTGCAAGCTCAAGCCTTGTGTTCTTACATGTTGGATCTCCACTACCATGGCAAACCTGCTCTTTGCTATCAATATGGTTCATCTCATAGAAAGTTAACTTGGTCCACTCATGCTTTAGATACAAGCGCTTTGCTTGGAAGTGGCACAAGCAGCCCCCCGTTTAAAATTGGTTTTGCTCTGCGTGATTGGTTTTTGGTGGAGGATGGTCCCTATGATCTTGTGGCCCAAAGGCACACCAATAGCTGTCACATAACAGCCAAGGTTAGCTGAATTGTAGGCAAGTTGTAACCTAAATTTGCAAGATTCATTTTTGGACGTCATGCAAGAAAATTACTTACTTGACAAGGCTTAGGTGTGAATTCTCATCCGCCAATCTCTTCACTGCCCTGGTTTCTGTCTTGAGAATCACGCTTTGTAGAAATTTGTATGGGACCACAGGCGGTTCTCCCGCCTTTTATAAAATCTGCAACCCTATTTGTTGGGATGAAACATGTGTACACGAGAATCAAAGATTGCTCCCCATCATCAAGGGAAAATTGATGCGAGGTGAGCGGCATGGAAGCTTGCATTTGGCCTTGGATGCAACTCCAATTGCCAATCGAGCATCTCTTGTAAATGAACAGGGAGGGGGCTTGAATGCGGATCAAGCTAAGCCTACGCCTTGATGTGGTAAACGGAGGAACTAAGTATTAAATTTTGTTCAAATGCTAAGGTTTTGGAGTGAGGTTTAAGGATTCGAGAACTCACACAGGCGACATCGAGTCCACCCTATCAGCTCCGGAATGCGCCTCCATTGACCTTCAAGTCATGGCCGAAGTCGCTCCTTCAAGCTTGAATAACAGAGTTCTTGGGAGCTTACCTTGCAGCTTCAGAAAAGCGAAAACGAGGGGAGAACGGGGGCTCAGGGGGAATCGTTGCAAAGGCCAATTTGGAATGGTCGTTGGAGTTGAGTGTGTTGGATACGTCAGATGCGGGAAAGAGGGACTTGGAATACGATTGTAGCAGATTGATGCGTGTGGATGCGGTGAAAGCGGTGAAAATGATAAGTGGAAGGGGATTTAGTCAGGGCCAGAGTGCATTAGGTGTATAGTTTGCGGTCTATCTATCTATGTTAGGCCCCATCCATCGAATCCGGGGATGGGCATGCATTGGTGATGCTGGACATGAGATGGGCCATCCTGGATCTCGGATGCATGAGGCGATGGCTACCGGATCCATGGCCGAAGCTTACCGCAATTCTGCCCGGGTTTACCACTTCGGGAGTAGGGAATACTGGCCTCCCGCTAATCCGTGCTATGTTAAAACTGGAGCACACCTTCTTCGAACAATAATACTGTATCTTCTTCACCATTCAAAGGCATTGCCAGTTTGCGAAACACATCTGATGCATTTTAGTGGACAAATTATATTACTTTATTCAATTTAACTTGCATGACAAAAGCAAGCTTTGCAAATGTTATTATTTTTCTTCTTATATGGTTTCTTCTGCAGGGTAAATTGCTTTGCACTTGCAATTTAGTGTGTTTTGCCCAACTAATTGTGGGTCTTGGTTCTGTGAAAGCAAAATTGTCATGGTTGTTTTTTAGCTGTATGCCATCATTACAAGATTCTATGCCAAATAAAAAAGTATCTATACATTTGTAGGTTGAATTGCAAGGGCTTGCATGCAGCAAGAGGAGGCATGCAAGATCAATGGACATGAACTGGTCCCCTAGCACCATTCACGGCAATTCCCATTAAGGCCAAGTGCATCAATGACTTCTATGTTCACAATATGACTAGTCTCTTTGGTTAATTCACACGTTAACACAAGCACATTTGAACCTTTTGCATAGTATTATAATAATGATAAGCACAATTTGGACTGCTCTATTTGCTAATCAGCTTGGTTCTCTTGGGTTTGTTGTAATATTTCTTAGGGATACGGATAACAATATCTTCATTTTTTAATGTGTCGGTGCTTCAAACCATTGCTTTTCTCAACCAATCTATTTAATGGTTCCAACCAATGTTTCTTTATAACAAACTTACCTTATCGTACCCATTGTTTAGCTATTGTCCCATGCTAACATGGTACACCAATGCTTCAATTCTCTTCTGGCTATCGTGTCCATAGCTTTTCCCTCAGTCTTGGGTGAGCCTAATAACCCACCCCTAAGAAACAATACTGCCTAGTTAGGAAAACATAAATTCACGGTCTACCATCCTTGCATAGAATGCGTAACCCAAATGAAATCCAAAGATCCCACACCAAGGCTATAGCACAACAACACTCAAAAACTAAAAGTCTTACACTAGGCAGCTTTGGCACTAAGAATTGCTCGCATTATCTCGAATAATCACAGTTCAAACTGGAAAACAAGTCGAACAAAGAAATAAGCGCGGCGGCCTTGGCGCGCATAAATTTCTTGTAATAATAATAATAACTCGATGGCACGCCCATGACTTCAAATAGATAATACAAAATCTTTTCAACATCCATGAAAAAAAGAACAGGATAAACATGGATGTTTAAGACTCGTGGAGGAGAAACATTATGTCAATTTAATATTATTTGGTTTTGTCCACAAGTAATACAGGCCAATTTGCAAACATTGCTGCAATTTTTTTTTAACATAACAAACAAATATCGTTATTACAAGTAACTTCTAGTATATAGAATATAATTTTGCAATTGGCTGGAACAGAACCACATATGCTGAGAACCGCACAGAGAAAATTTTGGTTGCTTAATTGTTGATCAAGAGGTACACCTGAATGCATGAGACTTGACACCCATCACGTTTTCAATCTGAATGTTACAGTTGGAAATGGCATAGATTTTGCCTTAGCACTTCCACCATTTCCCTTAAATATTCACAAGTTATTTTAGGATACATAATCCAAGTTCCATTCTGTTAATCAGATCCATAGAATCTCTTTAAGGATACGCAGGAGATTGCAACATGCACTCATGAAATTATGATATCCATGGCATAACTCAGTTACCCTTTTCCTATGGGCTTCATGATGCCTATGCAACTCTCCACTTCCATAAAAAAAAATCTGTGCATTTTTATTAAATGGAATGGTGGAAGAAAAGACTCTTCCAAGTGACGAAGGAAAATTATATATTGTGAAACATGTTATTGAGAACGACTTTGGCTCTCTATCTTTAAGCGTTGTTCTATGGCACTGATTTCTGACTTGAGGTCAAACATTCTTTCCAGCGCATGCATGTTTTCAAGTGTTTCTGCCACCGTGCGAGAATTGTTTCCATCACTTCGCAGGTGTTGCATAGGTCCATGCAACAACTTATTAACAATTGCACGAGTCAAATCTTCAATTTGTTTGCGATCCTTCTTTGACATATCACTACTCATTTTAGATAAGGATTTCTCAAGTTCTGATGCCCTTATCCTTTCAGCATATTCTCTTAGTTTTTTAATGGTAGGGACTGTTTGAAGTGAATCCCTCCAATCTTCAAAACTCCCCATTTCTTGCCTGATTATGACTTGTGCTTCCATGGCCTTCTTTTTCCTCTCCTCTTTGTTTGCAGCAACAACGTCTTTCAAATCATCTACATTGTAAACTCTTGTAGATGGTAATTCTGCTACACAAGATGACACATTTCTGGGTACTGAGATATCGATAAAATGTCTGGTATATCCCACACTTTCTGATGCAGGAGGGAGGCCATCAACATGCTCCTTTAGAAACAAAGGATGGTCTGAAGCTGTACTGGTGAAAATAATATCAGCCTCACCTGCGCATTTGAACATTTGTTCCAGTGGTTGATAGATAAGTTCAGCTTCATCGAACTCTTCCCTCAAATCAGAAACCCGTTTCTCTGTTCTGTTTACAATCACCATGCTATTACATCCCTTAGAGATTAAATGCTTCACAAGAAGCTTTGACATTTTGCCTGCACCAACAATCAGCACCCTCGCAGCTGAAAACCCCTTATCTGAGAGCTTCAAATGAGCAAGCTCTACAGCTGCTGAACTTACAGAAACTGCACCAGCTGCTATGCTTGTCTCAGAGCGAACACGTTTTCCGGCAGTTATTGCATGCTTAAAGAGACCCCCCAGATTTCTTCCAAATCCTTTTGCATCTTGTCCCACCAAGTATACTTGTTTCACTTGAGCTAAGATCTGCCCCTCACCAAGAACAGTTTAATCCAAACCTGAGGCAACTCTGAATAAATGCTCTGTTGCATCACGTTCACGTAGGATAAAAAGGTGCTCTCTCAGCTCATTATTGGAGATGCCACTTATCTGATGTAGAACATTTTTCATGTTAGAATAACATTACCATTACAGATATTGCCACTTTATTACTAATAATCAGACAAGGCGTACATCCAAAGAACGTTTACTAGTGACTTAAGGTCTGCTTGTGAAACAATGTAAATAGTTATCTTATTTTATGAAAGACCATTTCAGAGACTTCCAACAAGGCTTCCTATCCTAAAGATTTTGCAAGGTAACTATGAGATACTGACTATGAAGGGACCATTGTGCACCATAAGAGGACATAGGATTTTCTATATAACTAGATACTTGATTCCCTTTGAGAAGTATCTGGTGTAACAGAAAAAAACTTATACCTTTGACATCCATTCCTCGACTTCTTTCACGCCCCTATGCCAAGATAGAGCCACAACATAAATTTCCATTCGATTACATGTGCTAAGCACCGCAGCTTCTTCTATATGATTGTTCTTACAAAGCTCTTCAATTGCGCGAGGCCATTCCGCTTCTGGTATGGCCAATTTCTCCCTCATCTCCACTGGAGCTGTATGCACACTCAACCCTATTACAAGGATGCTGGCTTTCTCACTAGTGTACCCTGAATGATAAGAAACAACGTCAACAAGTTAGCTGCATATCAAAAACATCTAAACGAAAGACTATAATAGAAAAATTAAGTACTTCTACATTGAGAAAAATGAAGATCCTGACTAAAGAATTTGGGGCTACATATCATAACATGTCTCGGTTTAAGCTATGATAGATATGATTGTAGTTTCTATCAGTAAACTTACTATTGGCCCCAGCATTTCTGAGCTGCTCAAGTGCAGCAAGACTGGCAGCTTTAATTTTGTGAGTGGCAGGCAACTGAAACATTTCTTCCTGCTCCGAGCTTGCTCGAGCGGAACGTGTTGCCTTGTGGGATCTTTGCTCATTTACCACCATCTCCAAAGTGGCTCCAAAAAAACCTGAATTCCTGAAAGAGCAGCATTTTGATCCGTGGTTCCCAGTCTCAATTCCCTCTGAAGTACTAGCTAGAGAAGGAACGGCACAAAAGGAGGCCAATCTCGCCACTGCCATATCTCAGCTACGGGGGCTCAACTTGTAGTAGGAAGGATCATAAAACTAGAAAAATGCACACAATTCTAAGCAGGCAATGATGAATTGCTTCTGTGAACAGACCAACTACTGCAAAAGAAAAACTGGGCTCTTGCCTGATTTTGGATGCAGGGGCTGGTCTCCCAGGGGCTGCGGAGCGCGTGGAGAAGACGAGCCCCCCACACGCAGAGTCTACTTCCGATGCTCTATCAAAGTAAAAGGCGGCCGTGCGACGAGCGATCACGATGAAACTGATGGAAGGATTGTCACGTGCTGGCGACGGGTAGGATTGATGGAGGTAAGGGATTTGGTCCGTCCACGTGGAGGGGATCTAATGGCCAGAACCTGGTAGAGAAAATGTAATCTGCTACGTGGCGAAATGACATTGGGCTAAACTAGTGAACTGATAATGTTTGTGATCTTTTTTGCTTTGTATCCGAACTGCCGCGTCGTGACCTTTTCAGCCCACGAAATCTTATACGAATTTTCTTCTCCACTAATGTGTGTGCCTTCCACTCGCCAACCTACCCCACCTATCTAAACATTTCAATGGTTTACAAGTCTAATTATCTACCATTCAACTTGCCTCTAATATATCTTAACCGGCAGGCTCTCAAATCCAAAAAAAAACCCTGCCGTTGATCCCAGCTCTGTGATAGAGCATAACAGGCACCTGTTTAGCCTACAAAGTTGGCAACAGGGCAGCACCATGCGCCTGGAAGCCCTGAATGCATCTTTGACCCATGATTTAGCCCCGGATGTCGATAATCCGGGCCGGGAATTGATAATCTAACGTGGAGGATACCGAGCCTGTGATAATCGATCTGCGGAGTTCATAATCGAGCTATGGGTGCAGCTTTGGATGAGGCAACTTGCTTGCCAGTTAAGGGGTAATCCCCTTGGTTGCCTATTATGGCAAATAAACAACGAGCCTGGGAAAGAATTAACAGCTCACAAGGGGAATTAACCCCCTCTTCTCCTCCAAATAGAATTGAATTGAATATTTGTGCCACGCATAACATGTAGAGAGGATTTTGCTTAACACCAGCTTATGTTCTTTGACATCACGTGTTTGATATGAAACACGTGAAATAATGCGTGAGGGAATTGACTTGCAATTCTTTTATGCATAGGTCTGAGCTGACGCTCACCGTGTTTGCCTGGACTTTTCCATCATAATTTGCCAATCTTGAAGCCCGAGGGATACACCTTGGATCGACGTATAAGCCATGCGGGCTCGAGAGGGATTCTTTTTGGATTATTTTTGTATGTATATTGTTAGGGTTTTTAGGCATTGACAAGTGCAAATTTTAAACAAGGAGGGGTCAAATTGCCTTTCAAAAATGTGTATACAAGGGGGCTTTTGCCACCCTTGGAACCCCAGTGCATCCCCTGGGTCTTGAAGTTGTCTTTAGGAGTTATCACGACCTTATATTTTGTACTTGAGGGTTAGTGTTAGCCCTTTGGGCTAAACATATGTATGAGTGGCATAGGCCACATGTATTTATCACATTGGACCACTTGATCTAGGGCCCGTGATTTAGCCCACATATGTGGTAGGTGGCATAGGCCACATGTATTTGTCATATTGGACCCCACAATCTATGGCCCGATTTAGCCTAGATTTGTGGAAGGTTAGATATCGATTAGGGTTAGGGTTTTGCTCTACTATTTAGAGAGAGCATTTCCTCTTATTGTTTAGGTTTTTGCTCACGTTTTGGAGCACCTCCTTTTGGAGCATCAATACTATTTCTGCTTTTGTTCATTCTTGCTTTGTTCTTGTTCTTGGAGTTTCTTCCCACCTTCTTTTTGTTGATCCATGAGCATTTGTGGCAGCCTTGTGGCATCCGTGATCATGGGATGGCTGCTGCAAGGTGATGCCAAGAACCCCAAATATCAACACCGGGCTCCTCATGCCTGTGGGTCTCTTTTTGGCTCATGATCAATCTCTTATTTTCAGTTCAAGTATCTCCAAAAGTTATTACGCCTAAAAATTGTTTCTACATCGACACTTTCTCGTGACTCTATCACTCTGTATTTGCCCACCGTAAAACACATCTAGTTTTTATTTGTCAAGATTTGTTTCTTTGACATTGTCCACATTTGGTTCTTTGGATTACGTGAATGACATATTTTTCCCGCACAAATAGT